>SKCR01027622.1:0-86606 GCA_019454045.1 Zanthoxylum bungeanum
GTCAGAATAAAACATACTCACTGTAGTCTGCATTTTAATTCGAGATACTTGTTCCAGTTTTTCTCGAGTCTTTTTCTTCATTTTCAGTCTTGTGTGTTTCAATCCACCTTTAATTAAATAACATCGCAAAGGATTGTTGTATCTTTGAAAATTATTTTCTGGATCGGTCATTTGAGATGCTAACTCAAATTCTGGCAAATTTATTAGAACATTGAGGATTGTCTCAAGTATATGGATCAGCCGTAGAATAAAAAAATTGACACGAAACCTTTTTATTAAAACTCTTCCAAGCACAAGCCTGAAGCAGGTTCAAATCTGATCTTTACTTGAAGCTCATTTTGAAAAGCCCATAAACTGTTTGCTATAGTCAACTTCACAAGTGGTTCTGAGCCACCTGACAGATGACTCGTGAGCTTATGAAAACTACACCAACCAATGCATTGCTTGATACAACATCCATAAATTGTTTGTTATAGTCAACTTCACAAATGGTTCTGTGCCACCTGACAGATGACTCGTGAGCTTATGAAAGCTACACCAACTTGCTTGAACAGAAGCTTAAGGAGTTATCTGCTTGATACAACATCCACATATGGCCAACTGGTGGCTTTGAAAGGCTAGCTTTTAAAAGACAAATCGGTTTCTTGAAAGCCTTAAAATGTTTTGGATTATTATGGTCTGTTAATCAGCTGTACAAACCTATCACATTTGGAAGACTCATACTGCTTCTGAAACAAAGTACTGACTTTTCATTTTTCTCTTGGTGAACTGTTCTCTGTGTGTAGTGTTGGAAAAAGAAGCGGCCATATACCCTACCGAGACTCGAAGTTAACTCGCATATTGCAGCATTCTCTTGGTGGAAATGCACGTACTGCTATCATATGTACTTTAAGTCCAGCTTTGAGCCATTTTGAGCAATCTCGAAATACTCTCTTCTTTGCCACCCGAGCAAAGGAAGTAACAAATAATGCCCAAGTTAACATGGTAATGATTCTTTATTCTTAACTTGTAAATGCATTTTCTATCGAATTCTTAATAAAACATTAATCACTGACCCTTTTTTTTATTACTAGGTTGTGTCTGATAAGCAACTAGTCAAACATTTACAGAAGGAAGTAGCCAGGCTGGAAGCAGAGCTGCGCACTCCTGATCCATCAAAGGAAAAGGATCTGAAAATTCTGCAGGTAATTCATCCAAGTTTGGTTTGATTCCTGTAATCCAAGTATACTATCAAATTTAATTTCTCGTACTTACATCTTGTTATCTTATCATGTCTAGATGGAGATGGAAATTGAAGAATTAAAAAGACAGAGAGACATGGCACAATCTCAGGTGGATGATTTACGTAGAAAGCTTCAGGAGGACCAGCAGGTTCACTTTTTTCTCTTTCTTTCTCCCTTTCTTTATCAACTGCAATTTACTCATCCATCTTTGTTTAATAACAATGCAGACTTCAACTCCACTTGAGTTGCCCTGTCCAACAGTGAAGAAGTGTCTCTCTTACTCTGATGTACTGTCACCAAAACACGATGGCAAGGAGCTAGGCCGTGGTGATAAAACAAGGAAAACTCTGTTAAGGCAATCTATGAGGCAATCATCAACTGCTCCCTTCACACTAATGCATGAAATCCGCAAACTTGAACACCTTCAGGAGCAGCTGGGAGAAGAAGCAAATCGGGCCTTGGAAGTGCTACAAAAAGAAGTGGCTTGTCATAGATTAGGCAATCAAGATGCAGCTGAGACGATTGCTAAGCTGCAAGCAGAAATAAGGGAAATGCGTTCTGTTAGATCAGTTCCTAAAGAACTTGAAGTTGGAACTGTGATCGCTCCTAATAGGAGTGTTAGTGCTAACCTTAAGGAAGAGATAACAAGACTTCATTCACAGGGCAGCACCATTGCAGATCTTGAGGAGCAACTGGAAAATGTTCAGAAATCTATAGACAAATTGGTAATGTCTCTTCCAAGCAATAGTCAACAACCTGAAATTGACTCAATTCCCAAGGCTAAGAATCAATCAAAAAAGAAAAAGTTACTTCCTTTGGCCTCAAGTAATGTTGTCAACCGGCAAAATTTTATAAGATCTCCTTGCTCACCACTATCAACATCTCGGCAAATTTTGGAGTGTGAGGCTGAAAATAGAGCTCCGGAGAATGATGAAGTGGTTATTGAGAATCTTCCAGAGTCCGAGAAAGGGACTCCCACGAAGAGTGAAGAATGTGGAGATGTCTCTTCAAGGGAAGGCACTCCTGGCTATAGACGTTCAAGTTCAGTAAATATGAAGAAAATGCAGAAGATGTTTCAGAATGCAGCCGAGGAGAATGTAAGAAGCATAAGAGCATATGTAACAGAACTGAAAGAACGCGTGGCTAAACTGCAATACCAAAAGCAGCTGCTTGTTTGCCAGGTATGTTGTTTGGTTTCCTGTAAATATCAAATGTACATTTTTATTCCATTTGTACTAAAATGAATTTGCCTCTAGGTGCTTGAGATGGAAGCAAATGAAGCAGCTGGATACAATATGGATAATGATGAGACCATAGTTGAGACAGAGGAACCTGAGGTTGCATGGCATATAACTTTTAGGGAGCAAAGGCAGCAGATAATTGAGTTATGGGATATATGCTTTGTGTCCATCATTCATAGGACACAATTTTATTTGTTATTCAAAGGAGATCCAGCTGATCAAATATACATGGAAGTCGAGCTTAGGCGCTTGACTTGGTTGCAGCAGCATTTGTCAGAACTTGGGAATGCAAGCCCCCTTCCTGTGGCAGGCGGCGAGCCCACCATCTCTCTCTCATCAAGGTTCATGTCCAATCTTGATAGGAAAACATATTACTGTTAAACATTATTATGATGTTTGAATTGATTATATTGTTCTGACTTGCAGTATTAGAGCTCTAAGGCGAGAAAGGGAGTTCCTCGCGAAGAGGTTGAGCTCACGTTTGACAGCAGAGGAAAGGGATTCATTGTACATTAAATGGGACGTCCCACTTGAAGGGAAACAGAGAAGGCTGCAGTTTGTAAGCAAGCTTTGGACAGATCCTCATGATCCCAAGCATATACAGGAGAGTGCTGAGATAGTGGCAAAACTTGTAGGATTTTGTGAAGGTGGTAACATGTCAAAGGAGATGTTTGAGCTCAATTTTGCAGTACCAGCTGATAAGAGGCCATGGAATATGGGCTGGAACCCAATTTCAAACCTTCTTCACTTGTGAGTGAAAAGTCATTCTGCTGTTGTAAGTACTGCCATGATGAAAATGTAAATGAACTTTGGAGTTGCTTCTCCAGATTTACTGTTCTGTCATTACTGATGGGTTGGGACCTTTTCTGTTTAATTGATTTTTCTTGTAACCTCTTATTTCCAATAATAGAATTTAATTCATTCATTTTCAGTGGGAACCTCAATCACCTGATGGGTATTTTACTCGAAATAGGCTTACAGCTTCCCTTTTTTTTTTTTTTTCACTTGAGAACTCAAGCATTAAGCTGAGATTAGGAGAAATTTGGAATTCAGTTTAGAGGAGATAATGTTGGTTTGGGATTATTACCCATTTGTTGATGCTGCAAAGACGTTTTGTTATTTGTAAACACTGCAATATAATTGTAAATGGACACTAGGTTTGATACCGGACCAAAAGTCCCCAAATTCAAAATAAATATGCTTACTTGCAGAGCATTTAGGAAGGAAACAGATTAACTATTAATGTCTCGAAATTTTGAAGAAGCAAACATGCACAATTTTTTATCAATCATTATTCCTGTTAATCCTTAGGTTTCTATTGCACTGATTTCCTTGAACGAGCAATATAAGTTTGGGTTAATGGTTTCAGATTTTTCCTTGTGGTCAGTAAGGTCGTTCCTAGTGCATAAAACTCTTGTTATAAGTTGGGTGTATCGAAGATACTGATGTACGCAGTTTTTTTTTCCTCACAAAGAGGATATTTTTAGGATTTAAATATGTGATTAAACGGATAACGAATTAACACTTGAATATTGTGATAGGCATAACTTTTAATAAATATGTCTTTTTATCTGTTTTTTGTACAACGCCAACCAAAAGTATAATGTGTGGAGACCAAAGAGACATAGACAACAATCATTTCCATTATAAATAGTAACATTGCCATTGGAAATTTGGAACAAATAGAACACAACACTAGCTGAGACAGATGTTGGTGCCATGTGATGCAACCCCATGATCCCCCAACATTATTTCCATGACCACTAGTACCACAACAACATACTACATATATATATATATATATATATATATATCAAACCACAAATATACTAAATTCATAATTCTCTCCAGTCACCATTAATCTATGCATTAAATAGTATTAATGCAGTAGAGAGAAATGGGATACAAGAGATATTGTAACCATGAAAGATTACATAGTTATAATGATCTAGCATTTTGGGAAGGGAGTGCCACAAGTGCTAGCAACTTTCCTGGCATTTGGGGTGTTGATAAATTTCTTGAGGTTCGGATTCCGGAGGTAATTGCAAAGGCAAGGCTTCTGTTCTTTGATCTTACTGCAGCAGAGCCTTGATGGTGGAGTTGAAGATGTGATGGCACCAACACAAGAGCTCAATTGTGTTGGGTTGCATATCACTGCCACTGAGACTTGTGTTTCAGCTGCTAGCAGAAGAACCAGCAGAGTGCAAATTGCTGCTACATATGAGGCCTTCATTTTTTTTTTTTTTTTTTCAGAGAGTATGAATCAAATGGAATAAAACTAAAAGGACTAATTAATGTGTTTTTCTGGTGGGTTGTGTTGTGGATTTGGCTTTGGTTTGCTCTCAAATTTATAGGTGGGAAAAAGAAACTGTAGAAAGAAAATTATATAAAGAAATGAGTGGAATGCATTTTCATATGATTTAAAACAATTGTCAAAACACGTATTTGGCCCTGGCCCTACCAATTCGGCGCCATTTCTAAAGAGAGAAATCATTTGACTGCAAAAGCCAGCATGCAAATGTGAGTTCTAGATTCAATGATTTTTTTTTTTTTTTGAAATCGTTGGAACCCCATCGTCAAATCATTCGTTCTGAGCTTAAGTGGAATAGGTAAAATCTATGATTGTCTCAGGCTCTTACAAGAAGCACACTCATTGGATTCGAAATTCTGAATTTTACACCATCAAATCACACCCCTTGGGGACTCTAGTTTCAATGATACTAATTCATTCTTATATATTTTCCATAGCCAAGGAAATCTTTTATTGTGAGAAGTACTGTACTTAATGACATGATGAAATATTAGTAGTGTACATATTTATCAGCATAACATGTTCAGCGGATTAAAATTCATGGGTAGAATTCATTTTAAAAAATCTACTTAGAAAAGAGTATCTATAAACTTATATACCCACTTAAATTATTATACTTAACCCATATAAAATTTAGGAATATTTAGATCCCATAGTTATTTATAACTTAGTGGTTTTCAAAAAGTATCATCGCATTTTCTTCCCTCTCCTGAAGAGTAGCATTTCCCTAAAGGCAGGCATGCTACATCCACTATGATTAGCATGATATCCACAATCATTAAATGTAGTAACCTAATTTTTTTACCCCCACTTTTTTTTTTTAAACCTTTTTAGATTAAGTGGTTCACCAACATAGTATCCGAGTCAAAATCTATATTCAAACTACAATTTTCCCCTTGTTACTTGATTTTATATTAACATTAACATAGACCCGTCCTCAAGGGGCGTGACTTGATGGTGTAGGGCTTAGGATCTCACCTTGAGGTCCTGAATTTGAATCAAATGAGTACGTTTCTTATATGAGCCTGAGACAGCATGAGATTTTACCTGCTCTGCTTAAGATCATAAGAGGTGGTTTGGCGGTGTGGTTTCCAACGATTTCAAAAATAAAAAATAAAAAATTAACATAGGCCCTTTTTCAATAACTTAAAATTTTTTATTTTGAGGTCAATTGAACAAGTGGTGAACTAATAGATAAAATGGAGAATATGAGCAAATGCTTAAAGTTATAATTAGCATTTGCTCATAAAAATAGGGTAAAAATGATGAAAGTAGACCTAACCCCACATGCCATGCCATATCATAAGTAATGGAGCAATTGACAATTCCCCCACTCATTGAGAATCAATTTCATTTCATCCCCTTTGGTTTGCAGTGGATGAAAATTCTGGTGCCCACATTGACAATGACACCTCTGTTTTGCCTTTCGGTGATGGTGCATTTTATCAGTATTTTCAGACTAAATCGGACTGGTCGATCAAATAAATCGAATAGAAAATTGATTATGAGTTTGTTTCAGAAAATCCTTAAAATATAGTCATATAAAAATCGATTAAAACCAACTAAAATTGGTGAATCGATGAACCGGCCTAATTTTAAACTATTTATAAAGTTAGCCGATTCAACTAGTTGAATTAATGACCCATTAAATTTTTTTAAATCACAGATTCAATCACTTGTTCGGTTATTAAAACAATACATTTTAATAAAGACATTTTACAACTCCTTGTGTGGACAGACATGCAACTTCTCATCATTAACTTGACCTGCATTTTGTGATTTATGTGGTCATGATTCATGATTGTAATATAATTATAGTTGTTCATTGATTTGTGTACTAGTGAAGCATGGACAAAGGCCACATGTATGTTTAGTGGTGAAATGATGAAACTAGCTTATGGTCTTGAAGATAAGAATGAAGACTTTTGATGCATATACTTTGTAGCATAAGTTTTCCATCTCAATAGAAATTTCCCCAAAAGATAGCAAGTAATGCATTTTACTTTGAAAATGTCTCCTTTATATAATTCAAAAATCTAAGGCTATTTTGAAAAAGTCTCCAAGATCTAAGGTTATGTTTGAATGGATGTGAGATGATGGTTTATAGTGAAATATAACCTAAAAGTTGGAAAAAAAATAATATTATATGTGAAGAAGAAATTGTCTATTATAAAAAATTTACATTGTTATTTTATATTTTAAAAGGGTAATTATCTTTAGAGCCTATCTAATTAAATTTCATTTATCACTTTTTATTTATCAAGCCATGTTTTGGAAAATTACATTATCAATCACTCTTTTTTTTTCTTTTTTTTTTAAATGTTATGCTAAATTATTCTTCATTCTATAAGATTATATTTCATTACAAACCATTTCATTCTATCAACCCAAACACAGCCTAAAACTTCAAGTATTGCATGAACAACTAATTTGAGGAGAGCTCGAACCACATCATATTATTACTACTTGAAGCTTTATTAGTGTTATTTTTTTTTCAATTTTCACCTCGCCCCTCCCTAGTCTCAATTAAACATATATTCTCCCTATATTCACTGTAAGAGTTAAGTCAATTAAATTATCAATTCGTCCAAATTAGCACTAGCAATATGTGAAATCGATTTTATGACTGAAATTTATATTTTTGGCCGGATGAAAAGCCATCAAAAGATGACAAAAAAAGTCTAAAGAATATGGTGATATTTTGCCTTCGTTGGCGCAAGCAGATTTGGTAGGCAATCAATTCAGAAGAAGTGCACAGCATTTAGCTCTAATACACAATAAAACTTCTAAGTCACTTCTCTGTTTTGGGTGGAAGACAGAGCAAATCTGCAAAGAAAATCTACTTTTTCCCAGCACAAGTTTCACACTACATTGTCAACTTAATCCTATTTTTCTGTCCTCCAAGAAATGTTTAGTTGACAACATCTCTAATAATAGAGTAAAACATCTTCCCATCAAATTCCTCCACACTAATCTAGAAATAATCGTTACAAAATTCACATATGGAAATCAAGATTCAAAGAAGTGTTTGAAGTAAAATACCAGATGAGAAAGTCAGAGCAAATGGAGTTGTCATGTATCAAACGAGATTATGAAAAACTTAAGTTGACATGGACAAAAATTATAAAGATAGACTTTTATTTTAAAGAACTTAATGAGAAAATGATTTCGTATATAACACAATAACTTCAAATGATTCATATAGCCAACCTCACATAATGATAATAGGCTTTTGTTTGATTTAGATTAGTTTTATGCACCAAAATAACTAAGATACAAATTTACATTACATTGAGATGCAAATTTTCTCCGGTAAAATCTAAGAAGAAATCAGGCAATATCAATATTTGCTAACCTTTATTGATTTTGTGGTCCAATTATAGTCAAAATAAGAGAGCTTGATATCATAAAGTGGGCCACTAAATCATGGTACTTTAAAATTTTTAATCTTCATGCTTATTTATTAAGTAATGTTGTATTATCAATAACTTTAGTCAAGGCTTCTACTTTTAAACGGTGTGACAATGATTAGCTCATTTTAACTTAAGACTGTACTTTTACCACCCTCCTTTTACTTTTCTTATTGTTCAGCTATCAAAGTGCAAATGAAAAATTGACCAAAAGCAAAAAAGAAATCCAAACGAGTAAATCCAAGCCACATCATAGTTGTGTCAAAAACATTTAAGCTATGTTTATTGTATTACAATTATCTAATGACACCATTCAATACAATCATGAAAGTTCAATCACAACGCTTCCAGTAATCAAAGATGTTAAGTCTTTTGAGGTTAGATGAAGCTGCTTGCTTTGTTCTACTAAAATTAAGATGGGAGGAATCCAGTGAACAATGGCATAAATCATCAAGCATAGAAAAGATAATAGGTCAAAAAAGAGACGGTATCTATTCGATAAAAACAGGAAAAGCAGATTCATTCAAGAAATGTATGGCATAGAGTCACTATTCAAACTAGCAACAATAATAGGAAAGTGAAACTCAACTTATTAAATGAATTCTTTTCCCCCAATCCTGTAGTTCAAGTCACAATAATGGCTATGAAACTGTAAACTCTTACCAGCAAACTTATAATGCTAACTAAAGACTTTTCATCCACTGCTCATTCACATATTTGCAAGCCCATCCAAAACCAGAGAACCGCAGGTCATATTAATGAGAAGCGAGGTTGGCAAACATAAAAATCAGGTAAACTCTTTGACTGTTCAGTGTTCCAATTGTGTGGAAGCAACCAACTGACAGTAATTTCTGCAGATAATTTGATATGGTTAGCATTGGTTAAGGCAAAATTGTACCATAAATTAAGTCGACAGTCCTTTTCACTAGACATAAAATGTTAATAAGCAGATATAGGTATGTTGTTTGGAACCATTATCACGTCCAGTTTCTCACAATGAAACATAAGCTATTAAATTTGATGCAAGCATATAATCACAGTGCATGGAAACAGGTCGGATTTAGACAAAAGCAGAAGTTCAAAGCAGCTTCTTGAGATGATGGCTCATTGCAGAATGATCTTATGGCACAGCATGAAGCATTAGTTATGAAATTATTTCTTGAAAATATATAGCGTTGTTTTTACTTCTTATTGATATGGCTAGTAAAGCCATTTTTCATTTTACATTGTTTGTTTCCCACAGATCTTACTGAATTCTTTTGTCGTGTTGTTTCCTGAAATGAAATTTGCAAAAGCTTTAATATTGTTAAAAATTCTTTTAGGGGTAACAAAAATGAAAAAAAAATCAAAGTTGTATGGAAAATATTAATGAAGATAATTGTGAAAAAAAATAGTGACAACCACACAAAACACACAAACATATACATGATTCAACTTTTAGCTTGTCTCGGTTAGAGACAACAAAAACTTTTTACAAACAAAATGGAATACACAAATATTAGAGTCTAGTTTTCAATATCCAATGCCAATATTCTCTCACTAACAGTATATTCTTTTTTTGCTCTCTCCTTTTCATTTCCCACACTTTGGCTTATAGAAAGGCTCTCAATTGATAGACAAGGAGAGCCTTTGGATCAGCTCATTGTTGCCACCATTTCAGTAAAATGATCAGTATATTGAGTTTTTGAGCCACAAGAATTACTCTCCAATATTTGTGTACTCCATTTTGTCAGTGAAAAAAGATTGTGGCATTACAAGGTTTGTGCAATTGTCAATATTTCCCCCTATTACCTTTATTAATATTTGTCATAAAAATTGTGGCCCCCACAATAATTGATATCAAAATTATTATTCTAGTGCGCCAATACCAACCTAACAAAAAGTTTATGCGTCTTTGACAACTCTCGAAATCTTATCATTGACGCAGAGAGTGATGCTATCATGCTAGGTTTGATCTATGAATTCCATCACATAATTGAGTTATCATACCTTGTTATTGTTGTTATAGGTATATCAAACAAAAGATTAGCTAGCCAGTTTGCATGATTCAAGCATATAAGCAAGAGCATTGACAACCTCTCTAAAACAACTTCAGCAGTGATGCAGAAGCACACTTGACTCTAGGGCAGATCTATAAAGAATTCTAGGCGGTCAACAGACTTACCATGCAATATTGTCCCAATGAAGGAAACCACCATGGCCTCTTGCATTTGTGAACATGTAAACCGCACCGGTGACTAAACAAATAATCAAGGCATTGTCAAACTTCTGAATTATATAACCATATAGTGTAGTCATGCCAGATTATTTTATATTAATGCAAGATTCAGCCATGCAGAGAATACCTCCATAACCCTCAAGAACTGGATCTTCAGACAGAAGAAGAGGTGTATCTAGGTCAATGAATCTGCAGAGATAATATACTACTTAAAATTCAGAAGAATAATTTCATGATGCAGAAAGTAACCAACATAAATAGAAGCTCGTAAACAAACATCCAAGTTTACTTGAAACATTTATTTCAACAAGAAAGAAACCATATGCTTACTTGAAACACCCAAGGCCAGCAGCAAGATGGCCAGCAAAGCCCATAGCTAGTCGAGTTTCAACCATACCACCAATCATCAGACTTAATCCTGATGCCCTTACCACTTCAATAATTTCAAGGGCCCCAAGCACTCCAACTTTGGCAAGCTTAACGTTAATGACATCCGCAAGATTTCCTTCCACTATTTTCTTGACATCATCCACACTCCGACAGCTCTCGTCAGCTGCAACAGATACCCCGTATCTGTCTTTGGCAATATGACTAACACGGCCAAGGCCTTCCCAATCATCTCTATGAACTGGTTGCTCAAAGAGAACTGGAGTCACCCCCATTTCTATTAAGAAAGAAAACAGTAAAATGTAAGCTCCAATGATCACAGGAACCTTCAATATTTACCAAGTGCTGATATATAACGATGTACAAATTTCTAGATGAAAGAGTGGAAAAGACAGTGTGTCAGATCATGCACAAGTGACAAGCCAATAGTTCTCTGCTCTTGTTTTTTGTTTACAGCTGGCATGAAAAAAGGCAACTGAGCATTTTGTGAACACAACTTTACCAGATAATTTTTCAAGAACTTCAATAGCTTCCTGAGGTTTGTAACCCTCATTGGCATCCAAGATGAACGAACAATCAGGGTGGACAGCACGTATTGCTTGTAGAACTTCTATGTCTTCCTTCAGATTCTTTCCCACCTTCAGCTTCAAGGTAGTGAATCCTTGTTTGCGATATTTTGAAGCCAATTCAGCTGCTTCAGCCGGGGAAACAATGGGAATCTGCAAACATAACAATATAGATGAAGCTAAATTTTGTATAAAAGGAAATCATATTTGCCTTGTTGTATCACTATACACAATTTTAAAATTTTACTAAAATCACCAGCACCATTATGCAGTTCCTACATTTTACAATATAACTTTAAAAGACAAAAGGAGAAATAGAAAAGAAGAATTATCAGAGTGAAGTGTCGTTCATAGCTAGAATCAATGAAGCAGGAATTTAACTGTTATATCTGTGGTTAAAGTATTTGAAACTCCACCAAAGAGTCTCCACAAAGGCATGCTGACACTTTTAGCAGCTGCATCAATCAATGCCATCTCGACTCCAGCCCGAACCTTCAATTGTGAAAAAAGAAAAACACTTCTACATTTAGAAAGATACAAGCATCAAACTGAATGAAGTATAAAATAAACATTTTAAGGACTGTTTATGACCATGACAATCTATGCAGAGACATGAATCACCTTATTTCCCTTACAGTAATAATCTGGATTGTGTCTGCATAACAATTTAAATTTGTTGCCAACAAAATAAGGCACATAATTTCTTAGCAAAAATAATTATGACTGAGTCATGGAGGACAGTAATCATTCAAATACATGTAAATAATTACTTTTGAATTACCAAAGATGAAGGTTCTACCAATTGACGATTCAATGTCTGAAGCCATTAAGTAGATGCAATTAAAATTTGAGCCTTATTTCAAACTTAAACAAAGAACTATGATCCAATTTTTGCAGGAATTGTTAACATAATATTCCTTAATCCTAAACTCGAAAACAAAGTAACTAATGCAACTCAATTATGTCAACCACTTCACTGAAATTCCAATCAAGCCCTTCTAGTAAATTTGCAGCACTAATAACAAGCATTTGAACAAACAATATACTCACAGACAAAAAATTTCATAAAAGTATCCATCAAATAATCAAACCAAAAGACTTACAGAAGCAAACTGATGACCAGGAAGAAGGCCAGCAACCACATCAAAAACAGAACCCAAATCCATAGCAGGACTCTTTTTCAAAACATCACAAACCTCACTGGCTTTCACCATCGCTGTCTGCTGATCCTCTGCAGTCACGTGAGGCAAAACAGGGGCCTCTCCCCACCCAACACACCCATTACTCAGCTCTATTCTGATCGCCACATTCTCCACTTGATCAAGCCTTGAAGTTGCTATCGTAAAAGGCGCAACCAGTGGCACGTTCAAGGGTCTGCTCTCTGCTCTTTGGACGTTCACGGTGAACGTTTGCGTCAAGCTTTTGAAGCTAAAGCTCGCTATGTCAGTAGTCGGTCTAGTTGATGCTGATGATGATGCCATTTGGCAAATGGGTTTATGGGGTTTTGAAATTGGATTGATGATATGGGGAAGAAGAGAGAACCCAAGTGAGAGCATTGGTGGGTCTCGGATCGGTTGGATTCTGAATGAAACAAGTAGTTGTTGGAGAGAACTTTGCTGACATCGTTGATGTCGCTGTTGCAAGTGTTATCAATCGAAAAAGTCTTCGAGTCGTACATTTATTTTTAATTTTTTTAATTTTTTATGTTTTAGAAATGGCTACTAGCATGATAGCTAAGGGTAGTATTTTAATTATTAACATATAATTTAAATTATTAAATATATTTTTTAAAATTTATATTTATTAATAATATTTATATATTTAATAATATAAGTTTTATTTTGAAGGATAAAAACTATATTTATACCGAAAATTATTTGACATCCCTATAAATATATAAATGACAATCATTAAGTTTTTTTTCCCCGCGGAGAAGAATATCATTGCAACAAAATCGAAATTACAAAAAAAAAAAAAAAAAAAAAAAAAACAACAACAACAACAACGGTGAGAAAGCCCCCTTCCTCCAAAAACCAAAAATATAATTATTATAAGCAAACTTAGCTGTCTACAAATAGATTGGGACACTAGTTTGATGCCAATTGGCAATTTTTGTGGATTCAAAATGCGAAGAATGTGATTGGATTGGTAAACGGTTAGCAGAATAGCCTAAAAGCAAAAGGTTGGGTGATCAACGATATCCAATATATAGCCAAATCTTTAGTAAAGATTATCTTTTCTTTCTTTTTTTTTTTTTAAGCTCCGAGAGAGGTTGTAATGTGACAATATTCGAGGAAATTAACCAATAAATTTCCTTGTGATTGCTTGTATTACATGTGACTAAGTTGATCACATTTAGGGCCATCATATTCAATTAAGATTAAGGAAAAAAACTGCATCTTTAGCACAACATGCTCTAAACCATGAAATTTATGCTCCTGCACACTCAACATCTCCTTAAAACTGTATCATTCTTGTTGCAGTAGTTATTGTGGTTCTTGTATGTCACTCACAGACCATCAATCTTCAATCCAGATTGGTTGCAGCATCCACATTTATCTTTACCTACTAATGTACTAATTATAGAGAGCATAAAATTCACTAAAGTCAAGTTTTGAACTCGATTTTCAAGAAGGACAATCGTCAAGTTAAAACACAGTCTTTGTTAAAGCTTTACTTCAAGTTCATATTATCAAACTGTCATATGTTCATAAAAAGAAGGTTGTAACAGGTTCATTGTTGTGATATTTTATATCATACCGCAAGTGTATAGTGTCAAGTTTTAGTATAAATGAGTTTAGAGTATCGAATCTACAGGGATTGCGTTAACTCGCACTAAATACTACAATTAATAATCCTATGATGGTGATTTTTTGAGACAAAGTATTTAAATAGTTCGACAAGGGCAAAGATGAAATTTTCCTCTTTTTGAGGGTCAAATATTCTGAGGGTTTGAGTTATTCATCGGCCAGGGATTGCGTTCGTGCCCAGTCTCCCAAATTTGGCCGACCAGAGTATACAGCTTGGTACAATTTCTAGAGACCGACAACATCAGAACCAAGACCGACCACTTTGGGCCGGTAGCTCTGATTCAGCAATGTCTTTCTTTTTAAATCGTGGAAATGAGCTCGGACATGTTGAGTCAGGTCCGTGGTGGCTTGGGTAGTTCGGCAGATCATTTGGCCGATCTTTTGACAACTGACAAGTGATCAGGGATGGTTTGGATTTTTCCCTATGGCATGTACCATTATTTGGGAGTACTTTACAGGCTGGCTACAGTAAAATAGAGTGATGTGATAGAGAGTCAGATGACAGGTTTGCTTTCGGCGAGGCAATTGGGGCAGAGAGCCCGTCAATCAGCCGGAGATCCGCATGGTTGATGTCATAAAGATATGGGAACAGTGTTGTGTATTCATTAGTATATAAGGGGAAGTTGAATTCATTTGTAAGGGTTGAGAAAATTTTCATTTGAGCACTACTTGTAAAAAGAAACATAGACAAACAGCTCGGCAACACTTGACCACCCTTGAAAACAAGTCGACCGAGTTCGGTTTGGTTATAAAATCACACCCCACTTTATGCCCATGGACGTAGGTTGGATTTGCTCCGC
Source organism: Zanthoxylum bungeanum (assembly GCA_019454045.1). Taxonomy (NCBI): domain Eukaryota; kingdom Viridiplantae; phylum Streptophyta; class Magnoliopsida; order Sapindales; family Rutaceae; genus Zanthoxylum; species Zanthoxylum bungeanum. The sequence continues at coordinate 14,967 of SKCR01027622.1, forward strand.
CGAACCACGTAAAATCCTCTTGTCGATTTTGTGGTTGTCTTATTTTTTGCCAAGTTTATTTTTGGTCCCTCATAACCAAACAAATTCAAGGTTGAATAAGGATTGTCTCGGGAGGTTTATCTCGAAACTGCCCCTGGGAAAAAAATACCTGTCAACAATTGGCGCCGTCTGTGGGGAAAGAGCAAAAAGTAACTTAAGTAGTAAGATGATGACAGAAGATGAGAACCATAGATAATCGGAGAGTTCAACAACAGAGTGGATGGAGAAAATGCAGGAAAGACTGGATGAAAGAAAAAGGGAGCGAGCGGAAGATGGTCAGAGCGGAAAGAGGAAAGAGAGACAAACTAGCCCTCCATGAAGGCCATGATGGAAAAGCTGGAAAAGTTAGAAAAATGAACGATGAAAGGTTGAAGGACTGGTTCAGGAAAGAATGTGGGAAGAAGAAGATAAAAGGCAAACTCCGGAGTCCTCCAGCAACAACCCATGTTTTAAGAAGGGCGGGAACGGAAGAAAATATAGGGGGGTCGAGAGGTATCCAGCCACGACATATGTCATGCTCGGGGTAGTAGGCATGAAGAAGCCTGCGGGAGGCAACACAATAACACTGATAACTAAAAATGTGAGTAAGATTTCTTCTTTCTTAAATAAATATTTGTTTATGCTTGTTCATTATGGCCCACATAGTGGCCGAGATGTGTTTTGATGGCTCGGTCTGCTTTCGTATCACCAAGTCCGATTTATTTTGATTTATTTTATGACTCGAGTCTGTTTTGATACCACTGAGTCCAATTTGTTTTGATGTGTTTTATGGCTCGTGGGGTATACTTTCGTACCGCCGAGTCCGATTTATTTTGATTTGTTTTATGGCTCAGGTCTGCTTTCGTATCGTCGAGTCCGATTTGTTTTGATTTATTTTATGGCTCGGGTCTTCTTTCGTACCGCCGAGTCCGATTCATTTTGATTTGTTTTATGGCTCAGGTCTGTTTTGGTACCGCCAAGTCCGATTTGTTTTGATTTATTTTATGGCTTGGGTTTGCTTTCGTACCGTCGAGTCTGATTTGTTTTATGGCTCGTGCCTGTTTTCATACCGCCAAGTCTGATTTGTTTTGATTTGTTTTATGGCTCGGATCTGCTTTCGTACCGCCGAGTCCGATTTGTTTTGATTTATTTTATGGCTCGTGTCTGCTTTCGTACCACCGAGTCCGATTTATTTTGATTTCTTTGATGGCTCGGGTCTGCTTTAGTACCGCCGAGATCGATGTTCTTTCTTGCTTGGGGCTGGATTCATTCCGCCAATGCTTTATTCCACCAGCTCGAGGCTGGATTCCTTCCCCCGAGGCTATCTGTTCCTCTACCTCGGGGTCGGGTTACGTCCCACCGAGAAGCTTTTCATCGGCATGGGGACGGAGCATCTCTCACATGGCCAGCTCTTTTTGTTGGTCTATGGATGTGACATTCCCCTAGAGCCAAGTGTTTCTTCACCTCGGGGTCGGGTTACATCACATCGAGTGGATCTTCATTGGCATGGGGTCGGAGCGTCTCCCCCATGACTTGATTTCTATTGGTCCGGGGAGGTGACATTCCATCGGAGCCAAGTCTACTGCTACTTCGGGGTTGGGTTAAGTCCCACCGAGTGGATTATCATCAGTGTGGGGATGGAGCATCTCCCCCATGGATAGGCATCAGAATTCTCCGTGACCGAGCACATGAAGTTGGCATGAACAACCTGATTGTCAACAAATGCGACTTTCTCTATGAAGCTGACCACTGCACAGCCGATCAACACACACCATCTTTTTTTAGTTCCCGGCATCAACTCGTTGATACCGAGAATTATGGGACAAATGTTGATGGTGATTTTTTGAGATAAAGTATTTGAACAGTTCGGTAAGAGAGGAGATGAGATTTTCTCCTTTTTGAGGCTCAAATGTTCTGAGGGTTTGAGTTATTCATCGGCCAGGGATGGTGTTTGTGCCCAGTCTCCCAGATTTGGCTGACCATAGTATACAGCTTGGTACAATTTCTAGGGACCGACAACATCAGAACCAAGACTGACCACTTTGGGCCGGTAGCTCGGATTCAACAGTGTCTTTCTTTTTAAATCGTGGAAATGAGCTCAGACATGTTGGGTCAGGTCGGTAGTAGCTTGGGTAGTTCGGCAGATCATTTAGCCGATCTTTTGACAACTGACAAGTGATCAGGGATGGTTTGGATTTTTCCCTCTGGCATGTACCACTATTTAGGGTATATTGCATGTGACAGTGGAGAAAACAGAGTGATGTGACAGGGAGTCAGATGGCAGGCAGAGAGCCCGTCAATCAGCTGGAGATCCGCATTGTTGACGTCATAAAGATATGAGAACAATGTCGTGTATTCATTAGTATATAATGGGAAGTTGAATTAATTTATAAGGGTTGAGAAAATTTTCATTTGAGCACTACTTGTAAAAAGAAACATTCGGCAACACTTGACCACCTTTGAAAACAGGTCGACCGAGCTCGGTTTGGTTATAAATTCACACCCCACTTTGTGCCCGTGGACGTAGGTTGGATTCGTTCCTCCGAACCACGTAAAATCCTCTTGTCGATTTTGTGGTTGTCTTATTTTTTGCCAAGTTTTTTTTGGGTCCCCCATAACCAAACAAATTCAAGGTTGAAGATTGTCTCGGGGGGTTATCTCGAAACTGCCACTGGGATGAAAATTACCCGGCAACAAGGATAATAATAAACATTTAGTTAAATAAATAAAATATAAAAATAATTAGATATGAGGGACTAATACGATAGAGATTCTAGGTCATGATTTTACCTACTTGTCACCTATGTATTTGTCATGCCAATTAATCATTGTTCAGTTATATTATTTATAAGTCAAGAATCCGAAAATATTCACTCAATCTCTCGTGTATCAGTGAACATATAATCAACTACAGACTTCAATATCTCTATAAAAAACCAGTAGTTAACAACTCGTTACGCTTTGTGATTCTATATTAACGACTTCAAATGAACTTATATATTCTATGAGTGTGTATGTGTACATGTTCATATATAGCTCGACTCATAAGTAAGCCAACTCAATGATTTTGTCTCAAAAATTGAGATTCAATGGGTCAAACAAACCTAGATATCTCATTAGTACTCTGAATTTGTCTTTCTTTACTTAGTATGGTATGATTTTATTTTCTTCTTTTTCTGCACTTTTTTTTCATTCTTTTTTTTTTCTAAACACACTTGCCCTTTAAAGTAGCATTTCTCCTTATGGTAGTCCTAACACTCGCCCATAGGTAGCTTCATGCTTATCAATTATATGTGGTTTCTTTTTTTTTTTTTTTTTTTAATCATACCATAAATCATAATACTAGCATATTGAGATAGAAATCTAAGCAAACGGTCATTCATCGGTAAACAATTTCTTCAACTAGTCATTTTACCAACTACTTAGGTTCTTACTGCTAAAAACCTATTATTATGTGCTTACGAGTCTAACCTAGATCACCTACTCAAGGCATCAAATAAAAATCAATTGAGACTTATCGTTTCTAAAATTTCATTTAAACCAAATAAATTCATATCAATGAATAAAAACAAAAACTTTTTTTCACTGTAACTAACACTATATGCATACACCCTCAAACTTAAGTCCATAAATGGACATTTGCAGTTTGCAAACTTTTTGCTCTTGACCTTGGGCGATGGACCCTTCTGGTTGTATCATATAGATACTTTCATCAAGATTGCCATTCAGAATGCAGTCTTGACGTCTATTTGCCAGATTTCATAGTCATAATATGCAGCTATGGATAGAAGAGTGCGGATGGATTTTAGCATAGCTACTGGCGAGAAAGTTTCCTCATAGTCAACTCCATCTTTCTGGGTATAACAGGTTGGTCTACAAGCTCCCAGACTGAGTTGGAGTACATCGACTCCATCTCCAGGTTCATGGCTTTGAGCCATTCTTCTTTGTCAGTATCATCCATTGCACTACTGTAGGTCAATGGATCATCTATACCATCACTAGAGGCGACAATTTGTGCCTCTTCAACCCCAAGGTAGCGATCAGGTTGTCGTACAACCCCCCCACTGCGTCTAGGTGGTAGATCATTCTGACTGGGAAGTATCTGACTATCAGATGTCGAAGGTGTTATGTATTTGTCAACTTTCATTGACAATGGTGTGCTGGTCGAACCAGTAAGTAACTCATCAAGTAATATTTTACTACGAGGTTTGAACTCCCTTATATAGTCCTCCTTTAGAAACGTAGCAATTGTCGATACAAATACTTTGTTATCATCAGGACTATAGAAGAATCCACCCCTAGTTTCCTTCAGGTAGCCTACAAATAGGCACACCTGAGAACGTGGTTCCAGCTTTGTAGTCTTATTCTTCAGCACATGTGCTGGACACCCCCATATGCGGAAATGTCGTAAACTGGCTTTACGACCATTCCACAACTCTAAGGGAGTTTTAGGAACAGACTTAGATGGAACTATATTAAGGATACATTGCGGTTTGCAGTGCATGTCCCCAGAATGAACTAGGTAGTGAGCTATAACTGAACATAGATCTCATCATGTCTAGTAAGGTTCGATTTCTCCTTTCTGCAACATCATTTTGTTGTGGTGATCCAGGTGCTGTGAGCTGGGATACTATCCCATGCTCAACTAAGAATTCCTCGAAGTCTCTGTCGAGGTATTCCCCTCCATAATCTGATCGTAGAGTTTTGATTGTCTTGCCTAATTGGTTCTCAACCTCAGCACGATATTCTTTGAACTTTTCAAATGTATCTGATTTGTGATACATTAGGTAGACATACCCATATCTTGAATAATCGTCAATGAATGTGATGAAGTATTCATAACCACCTCGAGCTTTTACATTCATTGGTCCGCAGACGGTCGAGTGTATTAGCTCTAGTGGTTGACTGGCTCTTATATCTTTTCCGGTAAAAGGTCTCTTGGTCATTTTTCCTTCTAAAAAGGATTCACAAACTGGTAAAGTCCCGAGCTTTAACTGGTTTAAGGCTCCATCCTTTATCAATCTATTTATCCGATCAAGGTTGATGTGACCAAGTCTAAGATGCCATAGATATGTGTCATCGTGAGAAATCTTTTGCCGTTTCATTTTTGGCTTTTCAACCTTAAACATTTCAGTGTTGAGCAGTGACTTATGCGTTAACGGTCTTAACACATACAAGTTATTTTCTGAGTTTCCTGTGCATATAGTCAATCCATTTCTACCAATAATAACCGAATTGCTATTAAAAGAAATAGAATAACCATCATCCATAAGTTTAGAAACAGAAATCAGATTCCTGCGAAAACCAGGAATGAATAACACAATGTTCAAATTTAAATAACTATTATTAATAAAATTTAAACAGGAAACTCCCACTGCTCTTGCTGAAACGACATCCCTTGTCCCGACTCTCATGGCGTAATCACCTTCAGCAAGGTCCCTCCATGAATCAAGTAGCTGCAAAGAAGAACAAACATGGTTAGTGGCCCCAGAATCTATAATCCTAGCAGATTTATCATCCTCCACTAATAGAGATTCAATAACGAGTAAATCATATTTACTTGTTTCCTTTTTCTCCTTTACCTCAGCAAGGTATTTAGGACAGTTCCTTTTCCAATGCACATTCTTGTCGCAATGGAAACATTTTCCTTTGGGCTTGGTTTCCTTGGAGCATTTCTTGTTCTTCTTTTTCATGGGCTTACCCTTAGCCTTTCCAGTGCCTTTCTTATTCTTCTTTGCAGATTTAGAAGATTCGGCAACATTTGCCTCTACACTGGTCTTACGAGGACCCACCAGCATGGATTCGTAATGGGTGAGCTCATTAAGCAGTTGGGTCAAAGTAAAAGACAACTTGTTCATAACATAGTTTCTTTTAAACTGCAGGAAACTGTTCGAAAGAGTTTCCATAATCATGGTCACCTGACTACGCTCGTCAATACGAGCTCCATGGGTTTCAGCAGTATTGAGATAAGTCATCATCCTTAAGACATGCTCTCGGACTGATGTCCCATCCTTCATCATCGCAGTCATCGTTGAGACCATGGCCTCATGGCGTTGACGCTCCGAAGGCTACCCAAACATGCCCTGCAATGACTCCATCATCTGTGATGCTAGAGCCATAGGTTCATGCTTTGCAGCAAGAACCTCAGACATCCCTGCTAGCAAGTAGCAGCGTGCTTTCTCATTTACTGCGACCCATTTTTGATAGGTATCGCGCATAGCTTAGCCAGCATTTCTGGCCGGCTCGGGAGGATGTTCCTCCGTCATGACAAACTTTAGGTCTTCACATACCAGGATAGCGTTCATGTTAATTTTCCATTTTACATAATTTTCTCCGGTCAACTTATCATTTGAGATAATGGAAATAATTGGAGAAACCATGGCTGAAAATAAAATAAACATGCATTTAACATTCATTCATCGCATATTAAAATCATCAAAGAATTTTGGCATATAATTAAACATGATGCATGAACCATGAATAATGAATTAGAAACCTAAGAGAATTACTATGCCACGGAGATCTATCATCCCACAAGTAAGTGCCGCCGTAGGGTAGGTCAAGTACTCGCATGATAGATTGAGACAATCTCAGTTGTTTTAATATATGCGGGAATAACTCTTATTCCTATATTAAACAACTACCATTTTATTTGATCAAGGAATTTCATTAACAGTTAATTATTCATTTGTGAGTGTAACCCGCCGTTTCGGGATTCTTTGACTTAACGAGTGAAGTGCCACCGTAGGGTAGGTCAGTTCACAAGATACATCTAGAATTCATATCCTCTGGAACCCAAACTTGATATTGACCCAAAATGGACACCATCCGTAGGGGAACGAAAACAAAGTCGTCTCGAGGCGCCTTTTGAATCTCACATTTTTGGACTAACAACGGAGATCGTGGGATGTACTGTCGTATATCCCTCTCCCACTCACTATTTTAAAACTTAAGGTTTCTATCTAAAATATCTAATATTTTATTCTAACTAGTGTGGATAAACTTATGGCGGCTAAATCATAAATCTTATTTACACTAGTTTGTCATAAGTGAGCTAAATCAATTTTAACTATTAAAATTGTGTCACTAATGTTTATTAGTCTCTACTAATATAATTACTCTTATTAAACTAATTTAAATAGAGTGGTATAAGTGAGCTACAATATTTTAACTCTTAAAATACTAGGCACTTATAGGTCTAAAATCATGGAATTCTAAATGGTCAAAATTCTATTAAACATTTTAATAAATTTTTAGTGCGTCATAAAATTCAATGGTACGTGGAATTGTATCCCGAGTGCAGACCACATTTCCGTCCATACGGAATCGGCTATGGAATTTATATCCGGGTTTCCATCCTATATACCAATGGAATTTATTATGCACCAATTAAGTCCAATATATTAGAATTCAAGTTTTAGACATAAATCTCATTAATCTAATTAATGATTTCAATGCATATCATATTTTAATTTAAACATTTTAAATTTCATAAAATCATAATTTCATGTATATTATGATAATGCATTTATGACATGTTATGACAAGTAAAATGCACAAGTGGGCACCCTAGGCTATATGACATGTTATTCAAACAATAAACATACATATAACATAAAATTTATTTTCCATTGACCGGGCTCTTATTTTTCCTATACTAATCTAATTAGTACAAAAGATATACCAAGGCATTCATTGGTCTTCAAATCCCGCTCCAAAGTGGTATTGGTTCATTTTGCAACTTCGGTGCTCCATATTACAAAGAATTGAAATTTTACATTGAAAACTAAAATTACAATGAATATAAACAATGGCCTGATGGCCTTACAACCCAGAATCAAAACCAACTACAAAAATAAGAGCCATAAAAATTTACGACCAATGCAAAATCCATTCATCACATGAAATATCAAAACCATTCATCACATGAACTCAATAATGTGCCCACTCATCTAAATATGCATATATATTTATAACTCATATAAACATGTTAAAACAGAAACTTTAAATAATAAAGTGAAGGGTTAAGAGCACTTTTCAACCTCGCTCTTGATGCCAATTGTAGGGAACGCCTTCCCTCGCGCAGCCTAAGCGGTAAGGCTCATGGACCGAACTTGAAAAATTTTTCTGCTCTCCCCTTGCTTTGGCCGAATTATACCAGTTGGTTCACTGATATTTTGCTTCTGTTTTGGACAATATTTCAGCCCCGGAACACCCTCGAAACAGTCCCCGAACAGCCCCCTGAACTGCAGTGAATTAGTGGACTTTTTGGACCCGTTACACGCGCGAATTGCACTAATTTGAAGCAGTATTTGTGTGAATGCACTAGAATTTCAGATCTGATTTTTCTCAAAAAATCAATCCTAACACAGCCCTAAAATTCCCCAAAAGTATTTCCCAAAAACCCGAATGAAAAACAAACAAAAACCGAGTCACGGGAGTGGTAATAGCGTGCGGCAATGGGCTGAAAAATTGCCCACTGCCGTGAGGTATAGGGAAGGTTTTGGGGTTCTTTTCAACATCACAAGGTCTTCCGAGCTATGTCTCGTTACCAACGGAGGCTCGTGTGGGCTACACTCACAGATTAATCTCTAAACGGTTTAGAGATTAAGATCACACACCGAAATAATTTCAGGTTCTTTAATTCACTTTCTCAACTTTTGAGAGCTTGAAGAAGAGATGGAGGCTAGGGTTTTCTAATTCTTGAATCTAAAAAATTAAATCATAATTTTTCTTTTATACTTATGGGTAATTTGTTTCTTAAAAAAAATCAACCATTAGTCTCCAAAGCCCTATAAAATTCGGCCAAGGTAAGGAATATTAGTTTGATTTTGCTTCCAAAATAAACAAATCATACTCCTTATCATACATGAATTTCGGCCATGGCTAGGGAATTAGGATTTGATTTTGTTTCTCAAACAAACAAATCTTATTCCTTATCATATAGGGTAATTTGATTTTGTTTCTCAAACAAACAAATCTTATTCCTTATCCAATAAGGAATCCTACCTTGGTAATAATTCTTAACCTTATTAAATTATATCATATATAATTTAATGTTCTATTTTAATAATTATCATATAATTATAATTATTAATACTTTATATTAACTTTTAATATAAAGTCTCAAGTGTGATGTAATTAATATTATTAATCATATTAATAATATTTATTCTTTGTGAGTATATAATTGGACCATTCAATTATATTAGCTCCGCTAAAGTAAATCTAGCTAGCACGGGGACCAAGTGGACCTACGGTTCCGAGCTCCAATAATCTCGAAATATTAATTAAGCTCTTAATTAAATATTCCGAATTATTAACTCCGGGTTATTCTACTAAAAATCTGAAGTTGCACTCTCGTTGCTATAGATGAAATATTAAGCTGAACCAATTCGGTGTCCACCGATATAGTCATTGTATACAAATTGATCCTTCACGAATATCTCGTAATTAGAGCCGGGTCATAATGTCCGTTATACCCCTCTAATTATTTTTTACCTTAAGTACCATTGATTCTCTAATGAACGATTTATTCATAACTGTTATGAATATTAATCTTTCTATTCGTAATAGAAAGACTTGAGCGCTCAAATCGTTCAAGTACTGAATCAACCCTTAAGAGAGATACTCATCTACTTCTCGTAAGAAGGAGTGAATTCCATGTCTATGTAAAACGTTCCCAGCTACATAACAGATTATGCCCCCAAAGTACGTAGTTATTGGTTGGGATTGTTACACCAACCTCACCTTTGTAAATCAAATGACATATCCCGCCATGTAGGAGTTCGTAGTACACTCAGGATTAAGATCAATCCATATATGACCATCAAGTAGATCGAAATGACTTTATTTATTTAACGGATATTATAAGAATGTCATTTCTATCTGGGTCCAGTCCTATATGATCACATCATATAAGGTGCCTCCATTCTCATGTCTCTACATAGATGATCCGGATTAAGATCGCTATCCAAATATAGAATGGACCGCAGCTATAGATAAACCACAAACAAAGTACCCGGTTTATTTGCTCTCTATGGACTATTTAAGATTACTAACTTCAGACTTAAATCCTCTGGTGCATGACACTCATACAACAAGGCTGAAGGTACATAAGTAATCTATGGTATTTATGAAGATATATAATATGCGAAATTAAACAAATAATTTGATAAATGAATAATGCATCCTTTTCTTTCTAAACACATGAAACCGTTTACATCACATGTAGCTCTAGGGCATACATCCCAATAGCCAATTATTTTTTATAAAAGATAATATTCTATATTATAATTATCAACTAAGATAATCAAGTGTTATTGGATAACATTGATTATTTACTTTGACCTAATTGTAAAATCATAATTATCTCTACCATTTGAGGATATTATGGTAATTGTAAGTATGTAATAATATGTGGTTTGGCTTGATTTAATTGGATCAAATCCAGGTGACAAACATTTAACTAATCCATTCCTAATACTTGACTTGATTTAATTGGATTAAATCTAAGTGGGAGACAATGAAGATTAGTCACACCTAATTATACATATTTGGACAAATTAAATTAAGCCCACTTAAAAGTTGATTACAACTTTTATTAATTAAAAATTGCCTAAATTTTGCTATAAATAGCAAGCTTTTGGAAGATTTTAATTACAAGTTAAAATACAAGCATAAGCAAATTCTTGATAGATTAGCCTAAGTTAGAGAAGTGTTTAGAGAAGCTTGTGAGGTCTCTACAACATTTGATCTAGGAGAAATCAAGATTGGATCTTGAAGTGAAGCTTGGAAGCATTGGAAACAAGATTGGATCTTGAAGTCAAGCTTGCACACCTTGGAGGTTCTCTAACAATTTCAACAAGGAGAAGTAGATTGGATCTGACATCAAGCTTACTAGGTAATGTTTGATCTTCTCATAAGCTTTGTTTATTTGTGTATTAGATGCATGATCACATAGATTAATTTTGAATAAGGCTAATCAATTGTGTTAGAATACTTTAGAAGAATAAACACAACATGCTTGTAATTAGGTCAAAGATGTTCATGTTGGACATGAAACAATTAATAAGAGTTTGGAAATCTAAATTAAATCTTAAAGCTATGGTTACCATTCTAGATTCACTTGACCACCTTTAGGTGGATTAGAATTGTTTATGAGACACTTCTAATTGGGATTCTAAAATGGTTTGTGTATTGGATTCAAAATTTACGCAAATGCATATTTAGAATAAATTTATGTTTTTGGAAAAATATTTGATATTTTGGAAAACTTGATTTTTATTCTAAAACATGTGTTTATGTTGGTTTTGAAATTAAAAATTAATTTTGGGTGCTTTTGATGTGTTTAGGGAAGACCAGAAATTTATTAGGTTGAGAACCCCAAGTATAAGCTCTCATTCCATCTCTCTGGAATGAGAGCTAATACTTAATAATTCAAAAGAAGCAAAGTAAACTAAAAAAAAAGGGGGGGCTTCACCTGGGCGCTACAGTGTGCGCGCGCACTGTAGCGCGTGCAGTACAAGAGCAACGCCCTTCGCGCGCGCCATTTTTGTTTTGTTTCGTTCGAGAGCTTTAGAACTTTGATTCAGTCTCAGTTTTTTCCTATACACTCGTAATAGAATATAGTATTTCATTAAATGATTTAAAATTACACCCTCTTGATATCCATGGATTAGACCCATTTCCGCTTGCCGGGGCACCGATCGACTATAGGGGTTCCACAACTGCCCCAACACTTATATATTCTCTCAAACTCTATAAAACTCCTAAGTTATATTTTCTAGATCTATTCAAAATTCCATCTCTCAAGTGATAGATTCTAAACATGCATCATCTCAAATTGTGACCAGCAATCAAGAAGCATTAAACTCAAAAGAATATAAATAAGCTTAATAAAACTTCATAACAAAATCGATAATTAAAACAAAGGTTCAAGCATCAATTACATCATAATTATATCTACCATTTGAGGATATTATGGTAATTGTAAGTATGTAATAATATGTTGTTTGGCTTCATTTAATATATTAAATCAGGTGACAAACATTTAACTAATCCATTTCCTAATCTTTGGCTTGATTTAATTGGATTAAATCTAAGTGGGAGACAATGGAGATTAGTCACACCTAATTATACATATTTGGATAAATTAAATTAAGCACACTTAAAAGTTGATTACAACTTTTATTAATTAAAAATTACATAAGTTTTGCTATAAATAGCAAGCTTTAAGAAGGTTTTAATTACCAGTTACAATACAAGCATAAGCAATTCAAGAGATTAGCCTAAGTTAGAGAAGTGTTTAGAGAAGCTTGTGAGGTCTCTATAGTATTTCATCTAGGAGAAATCAAGCTTGGATCTTGAAGTGAAGCTTGGAAGCATTGGAAACAAGATTGGATCTTGAAGTCAAGCTTACACACATTGGAGGTTCTCCAACAATTTCAACAAGGAGAAGTAGATTGAATCTTGCATCAAGCTTACTAGGTAATGTTTGATCTTCTCTTAAGCTATGTTTATTTGTGTATTAGATGCATGATCACATAGCTTAATGTTGAATAAGGCTAATCAATTGTGTTAGGATACTTTAGAAGTATAAACACAACATGTTTGTAATTAGGTCAAAGATGTTCATGTTGGACATGGAACAATTAATAAGAGTTTGGAACTTAAATTAAAGCTTAGATCTATGGCTACCATTCTAGATTCACTTGACCATCTTTAGGTAGATTAGAATTGTTCATGAGAAATTTCTAATTGGGATTCTAAAATGGTTTGTGTATTGGATTTAAAATTTACGAAAATGCGTATTTATAGTAAATTTATATTTTTTGAAAAATATTGATATTTTAAAAAACTTGATTTTTATTCTAAAACATGTGTTTATGTTGGTTTTGAAATTAAAAATTAATTTTGGGTGTTTTTGAAGTGTTTAGGGAAGACCGGAAATTTATTAGGTTGAGAACCCCAAGTATAAGCTCTCATTCCAGCTCTCTGGAATGTGAGATAATACTTAATAATTCAAAAGAAGCAAAGTAAATTAAAAAAAAAAAGGCTTCACCTGGGAGCTACAGTGTGCGCGCGCACTGTAGCGTGTGTAGTACACGGGAGCTTCCAGACTCCGATTCAGTCTCGGTTTTTTCTTATACACTCATAATGGAATATAGTATTTCATTAAATAATTTAAAATTACACTCATACTTGATATCCATGGGTTATACCCATCTCTGCTGCCCGGGGCACCGATCTGACCCTAGGGGTTTCACAACTGCCCCAACAGAATGGTATCAGTAGCAAAGACTTAACCACACAACACATATTTTGAATCTATGCCATAGTAATTTTCATTTAATTATGCATAAGACATATTGGATATGTATTGCATGTTTTAAATTAAAACTTTGACCTAATTAAGTTAATGACTTGATTGTCATAAATCTCTCGTGATTAGGTGATTACTTAAAGTAATAGTATTAATAATGTTCGAGCATTATTGGATGGTCTATCTTGTCATTACGGAGATGAATGGGTTCTTACTACTTATATCCAATATCGTCATTAGTGTGAGGGTATTAGTGCTCAGAACTTAGGTCGCTCCGATAAAACATTAGATGTAGCGTGATGAGTTAACGTAGTCACCCAATATCGTCATTAGTGTGACGGTATACGTACGAAGCTCATTAGTGCACATTGACAACTATACACCTAGAACACGTCTTAATCCAATATCGTCATTAGTGTAAGGATAATAAATGGTTCAGGACCAAACTAGGAATCATATGAAATGATTGACCTTGAAGGTCTACCTAATGAGTTTACAAAGGCCAATATCGTCATTAGTGTAAGGCTGGAGTAAATGTCATGGGATCCACTTCCCGCTATGAAATTTTGATAGTCAAATTTCTATTTTTCCTTAAGGGAAATTACATAATTACGTAAAATAGTGGGATGGCACTAATAGATTTAAAATTCCTTAATCAATTAGTGTTATCGCTTTTGAAATGAAAACTGTTCTGCTACTACTAAAAAATATTATCTTGTAGATGGCTGTCACTAATTCATTGATGAAACTTTTGGATTCATATAAGCTAAAAGGAACCGAGAACTATTTTGAATGGGAAATGAACATATGTCTTGTCTTGGAGTATGAAAATTTGACTTATGTCATGATCAATCCACTGCATATTGATATCGATCCCGACTCCACTCCAGAAAAACGAAAAAAATTTTGATAGATGGAATGATGATAACCTACAGGTGAAATCCTATATCTTGGGATCAATGGTTCCAGATTTTCTGAGAAAGTACATTGAAGTACCGGATGCTTGGAGCATCATGAGAACACTCAAGGAGTTGTTCAAGGAAAATCAAGAGATGGAACTTTATGGAAGGTCTAAGAAATTGTTCCGTGCTGAACTCCATGAGGGAGGAGCTGTCAGCTCTCATGTTTTGAACACGATAGACCAAATTCAATATCTGGAATGACAGGTATTGTGTTTGATGAATGGATGGGCCGTAATTTGATTCTGTCTTCTTTGTTTGGTTCTTATGCTGGCTTTGTATTGAATTTCCATATACATTCGATGCAAGCCACATACGAAGAACTTCATAACATGCTAAGCACGGAGGAGCAAGATTTGTAGAAAGAAAACCCCACATTGTATCTCCATAGTGGAGCTGGGTCTTCAAAGACTTCTTAGAAGTCAAAGAAAATCAAGATGGGGAAGAAGAAGATATCAAAGAAAAACTCTAAGAAGAGCAAAGGCGCAAAACCGAAAGTAGCTCGTGATCAATGTCTACAATACAAGAAGTCTGGACACTGGAAGAAGCATTATCCAAAGCTTAAAGCAGGACCCTCAGGTACGCTTTGTATTTTTCCAATTATTGATATCTCATTAGCCTTAGATGTAAATGGTGGATGGGTGTTAGACATTGGTAGTCTCACTCATATTTGTAATTCTCTACAGGAAATGAGGGTTAAAAGAAGGCTGAATAAAGGGGAGATCCAGCTTTGGCAATGGCGAGACATTGGATGTCAAGGCCATAGGAACTATTGTCCTAGATCTCCCAAATGGATGTAAGTTAGATTTGCATGACTGTTATTATGTTCCCTCACTTATCAAATAAATAATACTGGAACTAATACACAGCGATGTGTGTGGTCATGTATCAAAGGCAAGATGACAAAGGCCTCATTTCAAGGTGTTGGACACCGTGCTGGAGATTTACTGGAACTAATACACAGCTATGTGTGTGGTCCATTAAATTATGCCGCTCATGATGGTTCGACATACTTTATGACTTTCATAGATGACAAGTCTAGATATGGATATATCTATCTAATGAAACATAAGTCAGAAATATTTGACAAGTTTAAAATATTCTGAAACGAAGTAGAAAAACAAACCAGTAAATTCATCAAATGCCTAGATCGGATCGAGACGGTGAATACATCAGTGAAGAATTCAGAAATTATTTAAGGGAGAATGGACTTCTCGCCCAATATAGCCCACCAGGAACACCTCAACACAATGGAGTATTTGAGCGTAGAAATCATACTTTATTGGATATGGTATGATCCATGATGAGCTATACAAATATTCCTCATTACCTTTGAGGTTACGCTTTACAAACTGCTACCTACATAATTAATAGAGTTCCATCAAAAACTATTTCTACGACCCCCTATCAGATATGGTTCGGGAGAAATCCAAGTCTTAGCATTTAAAGATTTGGGGTTGTCCTGTATACGTTAGAATTACGCAGCAGGATAAACTAGCACCCAGAGGGTATAAATGTAGGTTCGTTGGATATCATGATAATTCCATGGGATATAAATTCTACGATTCCGAACAACGAAATGTATATATTGTTCGCTTTTCAAATTTTCTTGAAAAATAATTTTTGAGAGAAAGTGGGAATTGTAGAGAGATTAAACTTGATGAGTTTGATCCCAACATTGAGGAACTTAATATGGAACCAGAGATCCAACTAGATGAAGGATCTACAACACAAGTTCTACGTAAGTCGAATAGAATATCACTAGCTACTGAAAGATTATTTTTAACATTTGATGTGAGCTTTGATGTTATCCTCTTGGAGGAAACAGATCCGACTACGTATAAAGAAGCGATATTAGATATCGATTCAGGAAAATGATAGGAAGTCATGAAATCTGAAATGGATTCAATGCATGCCAATCAAGTCTGGGACTTAGTTGAACTTCCTGAAGGAGTTAAACCTATTGGTTGTAAATGGGTTTACAAAAGGAAGCGAGGGCCCGATGGAAAGGTGGAAACCTTTAAGGTCCGACTGGTAGCGAAAGGTTACACTCAACGTCTTGGGATTGATTATGAGGAAACTTTTTCACCAGTAGCCATGCTAAAATCCATTAGGATTCTTTTAGCCATTTCTGCATATAACGACTATGAGATATGACAGATGGATGTGAAGACCGCTTTCCTAATTGGATTCCTCGAGGAGGATATCTATATGGAACAACCAGGGGGTTTCGTATCCAGTGAGACTTCATACTTGGTTTGTAAGCTCCAAAAGTATATTTATGGACTTAAAGAAGCATCCCGAAACTGGATTCGTCATTTTGATGAGATAATTAGATTATATGGATTCATCAAGAACGAGGAAGAATCATGTGTTTATAAGAAAGTTAGTGGGAGCAAGATAGTTTTCTTAGTCTTGTATGTAATGACATCTTTATCATAGGAAATGATATAGGGATGATGCAAAGTGTGAAAGCCTACCTTTGCAAGAACTTCTCCATGAAAGATATGGGTAAAGCTTCATATATTTAGGTATAAGGCTCTACCGAGATAGAGTTAGGAAGCTTATAGGGTTGTCACAATCGACGTAGAAAGACAAGATGTTAGAAAGGTACAGTTTTACCAACTGTAAGGCAGCAAATGTACCTATCTGATACGACATACATCTTTCGAAGAAAATGGCACCTCAAAATGAGGAAGAGAGAGTTAGGATGTCTAAATTGCCATATGTTTCTTGTATTGGAAGCATAATATATGCTATGTTATGTACTAGACCTGACATCAGTTTCGGCGTCAGTGTGACCAGCCGATATCAATCTGATCCAGGTAATGATTATTAGACAACTGTGAAATATATCCTAAAATATCTTAAAGGCACCAAGGATAAGTTTCTGATATATGGAGAAGATGAGATACAAGTTAAGGGTTATACAAACTCTGATTTCCTGGGAGATCTATATGATAGAAAATCTACATTAGGATATATATTTACCCTTAACGGTGGTGCGATTAGTTGGCGTTGTTCAAAACAAGGCTCAACAGCTGATTCCACCACTGAGGCGGCTTCAGAAGCTGCTAAATAAGTTGTTTGGATTAGAATTTTATCACAGAACTTGGCATTGTGCCTAGTATTATGGATTCGATCATATTATACTGTGATAATAACGGAGCCATCGCGCAGGCTAAGGAGCCGAGGGCGTATTCCAAGTCTAAACACGTGGAAAGGAAATACCGCATAATTAGAGAGATAATTGAACGAAAATACATAGTGGTCTTGAAGGTTTAAGGACAAGATAACATAGCAGACCTGCTTACAAAGGCCTTACCTCCTAAATTATTCGATAAACATGTGGAGGAGATGAGACTATGGTACCATCCAGATTGGCACTAAGTAAGTAGGAGTTTGATGAAGTTGGTGCTTGGAGTGCCAATCTGATTTATATATTTTATTAATTATTAATAAAATAACTACATTTTTCATTTCATACCTTATAATGGTATTGTCATTACACGTATTAAATTGATGTATAGATATGCTAAAAATGACATCGACCTTAGAGTAGTTTTGACACTAGGTGTAACTATTCCTAAAGTAAATATTCCTAGGTTTTGGAATACGGTCAAATTCCTATAACCTAAAAGACTAGCACATGTCATATATTGGAATTGGAGTTCCAGTGGTTTAACGTGATGTACCATGAGTTTTGGAAACTCGTATAGACATGTG
This sequence comes from Zanthoxylum bungeanum, assembly GCA_019454045.1. Lineage (NCBI taxonomy): Eukaryota > Viridiplantae > Streptophyta > Magnoliopsida > Sapindales > Rutaceae > Zanthoxylum > Zanthoxylum bungeanum. Next base: position 32,994 of record SKCR01027622.1, read on the forward strand.
GGTATTCGTTGGAGCGAATACTAAATGACTCATAGGTGATTCTTAATAGTTGGAAGTACACACCACCGTCAATAGGAATCTCCTCGAGTCGAGTAGCATATGTAATCCTTTGACTATATGATACCATTGATTTTTTATGAGATCCCCCAAACTTAGATGTTGTGTATGTCAGAAACCTTTCATAGTCTGGCCTCTAGATGTTCGTTGGGTGTGGACCAATACATTCAGTAATCAAGTGCAAAGCAAGATAGGATCCGTCGACCCGTATGTGTACCATAAGGGGTTTAGGTATCCATGTGAGTAAAGTCACGATTTTAAAGACTTTGGCCAGAGACGATCACCTAGGGTGGATCACATCAGTTATGGAATCGTGGACATGTCGACATGAGATGTGTGTCTTGGAAACTTGACGATATATTCTATATTTCCTAAGCACAACTCGGATAGCCTACGACGGAGGGATTGTTAAACATATGTGATGACCTCGACTTGTATAGTTCAGAGAGGTCGTTCGTGTTCTTCGCGAATTCAAAGGTGGCCGAATTAAGTACGTATTAGCTAGGCTTATATGACAAACATGTCTGAATTTAGAGAGTCTCAATATGAAGTGTACTCGTTAAGCACTTAGGTAGCCAATTATTTTTTTATAAAAGATAATATTCGAAATTATAATTATCAACTAAGATAATCAAGTATTATTGGATAACATTGATTATTTACTTTGACCTAATTGGATTAATTGGATTAATTCAATAATTACACAAGGGGTTAATTGTAAAATCATAATTATCTCTACCATTTGAGGATATTATAGTAATTGTAAGTATGTAATAATATGTGGTTTGGCTTGATTTAATTGGATTAAATCCAGGTGACAAACATTTAACTAATCAATTTCCTAATACTTGACTTGATTTAATTGGATTAAATCTAAGTGGGAGACAATGAAGATTAGTCACACCTAATTATATATATTTGGACAAATTAAATTAAGTCCACTTAAAATTTGATTACAACTTTTATTAATTAAAAATTGCCTAAATTTTGCTATAAATAGCAAGCTTTATGAAGGTTTTAATTACAAGTAAAATACAAGCATAAGCAAATTCTTGATAGATTAGCCTAAGTTAGAGAAGTGTTTAGAGAAGCTTGTGAGGTCTCTACAACATTTCATCTAGGAGAAATCAAGATTGGATCTTGAAGTGAAGCTTGGAAGCATTGGAAAAAGATTGGATCTTGAAGTCAAGCTTGCACACCTTGAAGGTTCTCCAACAATTTCAACAAGGAGAAGAGTAGTTTGGATCTGACATCAAGCTTACTAGGTAATGTTTGATCTTCTCATAAGCTATGTTTATTTGTGTATTAGATACATGATCACATAGATTAATGTTGAATAAGGCTAATCAATTGTGTTAGAATACTTTAGAAGAATAAACACAACATGCTTGTAATTAGGTCAAAGATGTTCATGTTGGACATGAAACAATTAATAAGAGTTTGGAACTCTAAATTAAATCTTAAAGCTATGGCTACCATTCTAGATTCACTTGACCACCTTTAGGTGGATTAGAATTATTATGAGACATTTCTAATTGGGATTCTAAAATGGTTTGTGTATTGGATTCAAAATTTACGCAAATGCATATTTAGAATAAATTTATGTTTTGGAAAAAATATTTGATATTTTGGAAAACTTGATTTTTATTCTAAAACATGTGTTTATGTTGGTTTTGAAATTAAAAATTAATTTTGGGTGCTTTTGATGTGTTTAGGGAAGACCGGAAAGGAAATTATTAGGTTGAGAACCCCAAGTATAAGCTCTCATTCCATCTCTCTGGAATGAGAGCTAATACTTAATAATTCAAAAGAAGCAAAGTAAACTAAAAAAAGGGGGGCTTCACCTGGGCGCTACATTGTTCGCGCGCACTGTAGCGCGTGTAGTAGAAGAGCAACGCCCTTCGCGCGCGCCATTTTTGTTTTGTTTCGTTCGGGAGCTTTCGAACTCTGATTCAGTCTCAGTTTTTTCCTAAACACTCGTAATGGAATATAGTATTTCATTAAATAATTTAAAATTACACCCTCTTATATCCATGGATTAGACCCATTTCCGCTTGCAGGGGCACCGATCGACTATAGGGGTTCCACAACCGCCCCAACACTTATATATTCTCTCAAACTCTATAAAACTCCTAAGTTATATTTTCTAGATCTATTCAAAATTCCCTCTCTCAAGTGATATATTCTAAACATGCATCATCTCAAATTGTGGCCAGCAATCAAGAAGCATTAAACTCAAAAGAATATAAATAAGCTTAATAAAACTTTATAACAAAATCGATAATTAAAACAAAGGTTCAAGCATCAATTACATCATTCTTCAGAATTAAGGAGTTAGTTCATGACTAAAGATAAAAAATAATAAAAACAAGTCATGAATCTAATGGAAAACATTAGAGTTCTAAGAAAGAAACTAGATGATAAAACCTGAATTGAATCTCATCCTCCTCGGACGTCACCGCCTTCATCTCCTCTTGTCGCTCTTCAATCTTCCTCCTTGGATGTCTCTAAATATGTATTTTGGTGTTTTATGTTGTGCATTAGCCTATTCTCTTGAGTTTGTACGAACTACTCTATTTATAATAGAGTCTTGGAGTCATTATGCCTCTAAAAACCTTAAAATTGTGATATTTGGCCACTCTGGAGCGCCGGTGCACTGGTCTTGGCGCCGCGGTGCCCAACTCGCAGGAATTTATATGGGACTGGTTTTCACCGCGGTACCAGTGCGCATAGAGTACATGCAAATCAATATATTATGGTCTCGTAACTCTTTCTAGATCAAAAGTTATAGCCTTTTTAAATTCAGTGCGCAGCTGATGCTTGTTTTGCAGCTTCTTGAGTCTGATGCTGCCGATAGGTCCCGAAACACGATATTTGCTCATTCTTGATATTCTAATTTTTCTTACAAACAAGACATAAATGAACTATAAATGACATTAAATGACTCAATCCATAGTAAAATAATAGGCTAAGGATGTCGGAATAAGTGAGTATAAACCGCACTTATCACTCTTCATCAGGTAGAAGCTTAAGATAATTCAATTATAGACATCATGGTCTTAGATGATGATGATGATTGTATTATTATTATTATTATTATTATTAATTGTTGAAAATCCCACCGTCAAACCATCCCATCCGGGCTTAAGCTGAGCAGGTAAAACCCCCGGCTATCCCAGATTCTTACAAGAAACACACTCTCTAGATTCGAACCTAATACCTCAAGGTGAGAACCTGAGTCTTACACCACCAAACCACGCCCCTTGAGGATCATGGTCTTAGATATCATAACAAATAAACTCCAATTCTAAGACAATATCTAGAAAAGTGTTCTCACCAATAGTTAAATTATCGGATAATTCTAGAGAAAAGAATGCATCTCATTATTTTCCAGGTTTAACTGAGGACATCACAGTAAAGGTACATCTCAACTTCACCAGCTTATCAAGATACAATAAGTTTGTTCCGATATGCCATTTTTGTAATGTTAAAAGACACATTAAAACTAACCACCTAGATATTGTTGGGGTTAGTGCTCTGAGCGTAAATCTGTATCATATTTATGATTTGTACATGAATACAATCAATTTTTCATAATATTACTCTTTTAATGGTATCACATCTTGTCTTTTATATACATATGACACATAGATTCAAGAATATACAATAGTCACATGGTTACAACGAAATTTTTAATTGACATTGGGAGGTGTCAATGCTTGCGTTATATTCTCAAATAAAGTTCCTAATCGAGATTTGCAGACACAAGTCGGTTAGTAAAATCCATTGAGATAAGTACATGTCGTATATCGAGATTTGATCCAATGGTTTATCCCAATGAACCTGAGTCTTAGGAAACTCATATAGATATGTAAGTGTTCATTTGATGAGCACCAGTACGACTCATCGAAATTATTCCTAATACATGCACACTAACTTCAATTGAAATCTTCCCGAGTCGAGTAGCATATGTGGTTTTTTAACTTGAGATACCATCGTGGATGTATGAGTGATCATTCAAACTTTGACAACAGTGACATCACTGATCATTCTAGACTAGATCTATGCCTTTTCATTGAGTGTGGACCGATGCTTATGCTATCATTTGATGTATCTAGAGAAGACTCATCAATCCCATGTGTGAGTTTAGGTATCCACTTCGTAATCCTTTAAATCCTTGGCCGAGGTATACTACAGAAATGAGTTTCAAATATCTATCCAAAGAATCACAAATATGTCGCGACATAGATGAATTATACATAGTAGAGATTTGACGTTTCTTCTATATCTACAGACAAAGTGGATAGCATGTGATAGATGGACTATATAGTATATCTAAACCTCGATTTGTATGATTTAGTGTAATTATCTATGGTCTTCGTAATTTGCAAGCGGACGAACTACAGACACAGAATGTGTTCCGTGAAACTAGAAAGTCTCACTAATAAAATATACTCTTAGAGCACTATGATAATTAATTGTAAATAATACGGATTATTCGTAATGTTACACATATCAAGATATTTTTATATCTAACGCGTATTTATACATGATACATAATTTGATTAAATACAATTAGAATTTTGGCACATGTATAAAATAATTAATTAATTAATTAATAATTTTAATTATAGAATATTATTGGAATATTCCATATTAAAGCTTATTAGATAAGCTTTGAAATTTGGCAAAAAAATATATTTATATACTGATATTTGGCTTAATTTCGATAATGTTTTATAATCTTGTCAAAATGACTATATATATTGAATTTTTGGCCATTAGAAAAAGTGAGAAGAAAAATTGTTTCTTCATTTTAGCTTGAGAAAGCTCAATGGTGGAGATTTAAAATTAAGGTTAGGGTTTCTTTTCACCATCAATTGAGAGAAATTGGAGATTTCAAATTTGGAGCACAAATTGGGCAAATAAACATAATTAAATGAAACCTTTTATTTGTAAATTGTGTAGAGACTGTTTCTTTAATTTCAAAGTTATATACATATTTTCGGATATGTTAATTCCCTAATATTTGATAATTAGAATGTTTAGAAACCTCATTAGAGCCTTAGTTTTATGCATATGTAATTAATTAAGTTAATTAGTGTAAATTGGTCTAATTAGATTCTAGGACAACTCAATTGCCATTCTAGAATTATTTATGCCATTCCATGGTGACATAGAATTATTTTAGAGTGACTTGTGCTCCTTGGTATATTTTTGGATTAATGAATTAGATGGATTTTTGAATTAATTTGGAGTTAATTTGGTTAAATTATAAAATTAATCCAAAAATATTGATTTTGTGAAATTGACATGTTATAGATGAAATTAGGCATGTTATAATATATAGGAAAATCCTCAGAATTTTTGAAATCGTTCCGGATGTTTTAGGAAGCGTTTTGAAATTTGTTCGCAAAATCGTAAAAAAATATGACTTTTATAGGTCTAATCAATCACTGCTGCAGAGATTGAATCACTATAGCTGTGACATGGTCCGATTCCACGGTTGAATCGGCCTACCGATTCTCCTGGTCCCCAGTTAGTCAAATCGGTAAATCGGTTCACCTATAATCATAGAAAATATTTCAAAAATTTTGCCCTGAATTACTAATGCGTAATCACACCTCGATATTGGATATCGATGAGTGATTTGAGTGAAATACGGATAAAGTAGCGATATTTGATCAAGTTAATTCATCCGATTTTAAAATATTTTAGTTAATTTTGTCCTCCATCGCATTTACCTCAACAAAAATGGTATCAAAGCTAGTTTGATCTTGTATCCATAATAAATTTCATGTAATAATATATGATATTATAGTTTAAATTAGTGTTTACACATATATTTAATGTAGTTTTTTTCTTAAATTTTGGTTTCGCTTTAACGAAAACATAACAGAGCCTTAATCGTTAAGGTGATTTATTATTTTCGGAGTAGAACTAATTTATTGAGAAATTAACCTGGATTAAATATTTACATTTGATGTAGATCTTGTAGGGATTTCCACGCAAGCTCTTCACGAGAAATTACCTTGTGCAGTGAAAATGTACTCGGGCCTTAGGGATCAGACTTAGAAATTTTTTTCTTCTCTTTCTTTCCTCACTGTCAAATTTGGACAACAACCCCTGCAACTCGCGGTTATGTTGGGATTTGCAGCACTTGCTATAATAATTTCGGATAGCCCTGCAGTTCATAACTTCTTGTTGTAAAATATGTGTCATCAAACAGTAATATAACTTGCAAACAAACAGATCAGACAGCAAAAGTAGATCTAGATGCATGAAACCCTAAAACCAGAAAACCTTTAAAACAAACCAGAAAATAGAGATTACAGAATTGTCCAAGTCGAGAAAAACTCTGTCCTTAAGAACTTATTGGCCCCGTCACAGGTGCTCTACGGATTCGAATTGCCAATGTTCTCCCAGGATAACTTGGATTCTACTTGTTCAAGGTGCACTCCTTCACAAGTGTTTGAACTAGGATAAAATGGTGGATCTCTCTCTCAAAACAAAGAAAACAACAGTGCCTTTTTTTTCTTATTCTCTGAAAATAGTTGTATATCTTCTGTATTTACATTTGGAATAAAAGCCTTCTTATATAAGGCATGGAGGGGTGCCAATAGGGCACCCATTGGGGTGGGTTGCAACCCTCCAAGGATTGCAACCTCCCATACACCCCTTGGGAATTCCAAAGGTATGTAAATACATATATACAAATCATATTTATGAATTTGAGGAATTTACAACAATCCCCCACAATTCTTCAAATATTCATTCAGGCACGTGAGAGAGATACCGTGAGCTAAAGCTGCATCGAAATAGGTAGCTTTCGCCTTGAACCTTTCCTAGTGAGTGACAATCGGATTTACTAGGCAAACCAGTGACCCATAGTCTTGAACTGTTCTGCGTGTTGGTGTAAACCAAGACAATTGCCAACACACAGCTTTAATTCGACCATTTACCCGTTCTACGGTCGTGTTCATTTGGCCCTGAACAACGGTCCTGGATTCATCAAGCACTTTAGGGTAACCCACCTTTAAAGGTTCCCATGGAAGCGGCCTCACTTCTTACTTGAAATAGGTGATCTACTATGAAGAGGTAATCTGTCTTTACCCCCATTAGGACTCATCTCCTAATATAGTGATCATTAAAAGCCTTAGCTTATCCTAACCAATGACAGACAGCACTCAGCGTCATTATCGGAATGGGAAAGAGTACGAAACTCTTCAGTGCTCATTTGAATTGCACAAAGTTTCTGTTGTCCCTTTTGAACCTAGATCTTGGGATCTCTAGTCAACTAGGTTGGGTTTCCATAGTGACAATTCTTAATTATAGGCTTCAAGCCCATTCCCCTCGATGACTTCTCAACTTGCTCTCGAGGTAAACCTTTAGTTAGTGGATCCGCTAGGTTTTCCTTCGACCTGACATAATCGATCGTTATTATGCCACTTGAGAGCAATTGACGTATGGTATGGTTATGTCTCCGACGTATGTGTCGAGACTTACCATTATACATTGTATTTTGGGCTCTCCCAATAGCCGATTGGCTGTCACAATGTATGCTTATTGCTGGCACCGGTTTGGGCCAACTAGGAATATCCTCCAGGAAGTTTCTAAGCCATTCTGCTTCTTCCGCTGTTTTGTCTAACGCTATGAATTCTGATTCTATAGTAGACCGGGCAATACACGTTTGCCTTGAGGATTTCCATGACACGGCTGCATTACCAAGTGTGAAAACAAATCCACTTGTGGATTTGGAATCCACCGTATCAGATATTTAGCATCGCTGTAACCCTCTAGTACAATAAGATATCTCTCGTAATGTAGCCTATATTTTGAAGTTTCTCTCAGATACCTCAAAACTCTTACTATGGCTTTCCAGTGGTTGTGTCCTGGATTGCTCGTATATCTGCTAAGCCGATTCACAGCTTGAGCGATATCAGGTCGTGTGCAATTCGTGAGATACATCAGACTTCCGATGATTCTCGAATACTCTAGTTGCGATATGCTTGAACCCATATTCTTTGATAAATGAAGAGTTAGGTCTACAGGGGTTCTAGCCACATTTAGATCCCCTTTGATATATTTATCGAGTATCTTCTCAATATAATGAGTCTGTGATAATATATATCCGTCTGATGTCCTAGAAATCTTTATTCCTAGGATCACATCAGCTATCCCCATATCTTTCATATCAAATCTGCTGGATAACACGTTTTTGGTAGACTGAATCATTTCATGATTACTACCAATTATCAGCATATCGTCTACATAGAGACACACAATGACATATCATTTCTGAGTTGATTTGGTGTACACACACTTATCACACCCATTGGTTTTGAACCCATTTGACAACATTTCTTTGTCAAATTTCTCATGCCATTGTTTCGGTGCTTGTTTTAATCCGTACAAGGATTTTACAAGTTTGCACACCTTCTGTTCTTGTCCAGGAACACTAAACCCTTCTGGTTGTTCCATGTAAATCTCTTCATCCAATTCACCATTCAAGAATGCCGTCTTTACATCCATTTGATGTATTTCAAGACCAAATATAGTTGCTATGGCTATGAGCATTCTTATCGATGTGATGCGAGTCACTGGTGAATATGTGTCAAAGTAATCAAGGCCTTCCTTTTGTCTATAACCTTTTATGACAAGTCTTGCCTTATACTTATCTATTGATCCATCCGTTTTCATCTTCCTTTTGAATATCCATTTGTAGCCCATCGGCTTACAACCTGGCGGAAGATCAACCAACTCCCAAGTATGGTTCTGTAGGATTGAATCAATCTCAGTGTTTATAGCCTCTTTCCAAAGAGGTGCCTCCGGAGAAGCCATAGCTTCTTTATAGCTTTGAGGCTCATTTTCTAACAAGTATGTCAGAAAATCGGGACCAAACGACTTAGACGTTCTAGCTCTTTTGCTACGTCTAGGCTCGATTATCTCAGCATTTACACGTTGATCTGATTCTTGGTCAACTTGATCACTATCCTTGACAGTATCAACTGTTCTTTTGAGAGACTCTGTGCGCTGTCTTTCCTTACAAGGAAACGTCTCTTCAAAAAAATGTCGCATTCCTTGACTCAATTATCATTTCCGGATTGATGTCAGGAATCTCCAACTTGTGTACCAAGAATCGATACGCACTACTGTTGCGAGCATATCCAATGAATATACAATCAACAGTTTTGGGTCCTATTCTAACCTTCTTAGGTTTAGGAACCATTACTTTGGCAAGACACCCCCACACTTTGAGGTATTTGTAGGAAGGTACGAAACTTTTCCACAACTCATATGGTGTTTTGTCCAACCTTCTGTGAGGAAGCTTGTTAAGAACGTAGTTCGCGGAAAGCAAAGCTTCCCCCCACAAGTTCTGGGGTAGTCCCGAACTTGTCAACATGGCGTTCATCATTTCCTTCAATGTTCGGTTTTTGCGTTCTGTTGAGGAGAATAAGGCTTCACACTTATGTTGGCTATCAATTGCAAATTTAGGTATAAGGTCCATGTTAATTAATTTACGCATGGCATCATAATTAACATGTCCTAACCTCACATGCCATACATTTTGTGACACAATAATATAAGCAGACGAACTAGCTTTATTAATAGCACGATTAACAGTCATTACATTTAGCTTGAAAAGGCCCTCAGTTAGGTATCCTTTTCCTACATACATATCATTCTTAGTCAATACAAACTTGTCAGAAACAAATACAAGCTTAAAACCAGCCTTACTAAGAAGAGAGCCCGAGACTAAGTTCTTCCGAATATCTGGAACGTGCAGTACATTCTTCAATGTTAGCTCCTTTCCGGATGTCATCTTCAGAACCACTGTGCCTTGTCCAACCACCTGAGAGGTAGACGAGTTTCCCATTGTCAGATGATCGCCGTCATCGACCTTCTGGTACATGGAAAACATCTTACTGTCTGCACAGATATGACGAGTAGCCACAGTGTCTACCCACCATTCTCTCGGATTCCCAACTATGTTGGCTTCGGTTACCACTGCTGATAGTTCCATCTCTGAGATATCATCAGTCAGTTGCTTGCCTTCAGTAACATGGGCCTCATATTTCTTTTTCTTGCCCTTGTCCTGAGACTTCTTGTTCCTGCAGTCCTTTGACATATGACCGCTCTTTCCACAGTTGTAGCATTTTCCCTTGAACTTATTGTTCCCAGAGTCAGCTCCACTGTTCTTTCTCTTTTTGCTACCCTTTACACCTTCAATGATGTTGGCCTTAGACTCCAGAGTCTTGTAGCTGGCCTTCTCGGACATCCTGTTGTCCTCCTCGATTCTCAATCGAACACTAAGGTCTTCAAGGCTCATCTGCTTCTTTTTGTGTTTCAGATAGCTCCTGAAGTCCTTCCATGATGGAGGCAACTTTTCAATTATGGCGGCAACTTGAAACATCTCACAAAGTTTCATTCCCTCATCCAGTATTTCATGAATGATCAATTGCAGTTCACCCAACTGAGATGTCATCGTCCTTGAATCTACCATCTTTTAGTCCAAGAACCTACCCACGACAAATTTCTTTTGTCCGGCATCTTCGGTTTTGTACTTCTTCTCGAGAGATTCCCAGAGAACCTTCACAGAAGTCATGCCTTGGTACACATTGTACAGGGTATTGTCAAGACCATCCAAAAGGTAGTTCTTGCATAAGAAGTCTCCAGACATCCAAGTCTGTTCTCGCTCTACCTTGGCCAATTCAGATTCACCCTCCACAGGACCCGGAGGATCTTTGAGGAATTTAGCCAACTGGAGAGTTGTCAGGTAGAACAGCATCTTGCTCTGCCATTGTTTGAAATTTGCCCCACCAAATTTCTCCGGTTTTTCTCCGTGAGAGACCGGTACCGTGATATTTCTGCTAGCCATATGTAACTGGAAAATCAACAGGGTCAATTAGTCTACGAAAGACAAATTGCACAACGATCAACGAATGACCTTGTTCAAAGTGATATACGATAAATGTAGATATATATGTCAATCAAGATTGGATGGAATTACTTGTGTAAAATTACACTTTAAATTCTCAACCAATTATGCAACAACCAATCAATTTCAACTTTATCACTATGTGTATGCTTGTGATAATTGAACAACTTAATAATAACTTAAATCTATACTACCAAGATTAATGTGTTTACAATATATGACTAACCAAGTTAATATTAATTAAAGTTTGCAGTTTATGATACTTACAGGACAAAGTCGTTAGTGTCACGTTCGTATCTACGTTCGAACGAGACTGTCCAGTGTGTGTGCGTTCGTGTTGCGTTTGATAACGCGTTCGAACGAAGTGTTTCTAGAGAGTTCACGTTCGAGTAGCGTTTGATAACGCGTTCGAACGGTATGATTCCAGAGAGTTCACGTTCGTATAGCGTTCGTGAACGCGTTCGAACGGAATGATTCCAGAGAGTTCACGTTTGAGTTGCGTTTAGGACACGTTCGAACCTTCTAAGGCAGAAGGCTTGCGTTCGAGTTGCGTTTGAAGACGCGTTCGAACGTTCTTACGGATTTTTCAAATTTTTGCCTTCGCGTGCGTCGGGCGTTCGAACGCCCTACGGGTTTTTCATGCACAGTTCGTATTTTACAGAAAACATACAAACCCTAACATGCTAATTACTATCTAATAACACTAGAGCAATAAGTTCTTAAGATTGTTGTAAAATATGTGTCATCAAACAGTAATATAACTTGCAAACAAACAGATCAGACAGCAAAAGTAGATCTAGATGCATGAAACCCTAAAACCAGAAAACCTTTAAAACAAACCAGAAAATGGAGATTACAGAATTGTCCAAGTCGAGAAAAACTCTGTCCTTAAGAACTTATTGGCCCCGTCACAGGTGCTCTACGGATTCGAATTGCCAATGTTCTCCCAGGATAACTTGGATTCTACTTGTTCAAGGTGCACTCCTTCACAAGTGTTTGAACTAGGATAAAACGATGGATCTCTCTCTCAAAACAAAGAAAACAACAGTGCATTTTTTCCTTATTCTCTGAAAATAGTTGTATATCTTCTATATTTACATTTGGAATAAAAGCCTTCTTATATAAGGCATGGAGGGGTGCCAATAGGGCACCCCTTGGGGTGGGTTGCAACCCTCCAAGGATTGCAACCTCCCATACACCCCTTGGGAATTCCAAAGGTATGTAAATACATATATACAAATCATATTTAATGAATTTGATGAATTTACAACACTTCTAACAGTGTTTGCGCAATTTTTACACATCGAAAACATCCCCAAACATTCCCGAAACACTCCCAACTACTCTGTAATGATTTCGGAAAATTTGGACAACCTTTGTACCAACAAAACAATCCCGAAAACACTCCCAAATAGTAGCATTGTATGCAAACTACAGTGTAATTTTTCTAACTGTAGTCGCGCAACCTTTTGTGACTTTTAGAATGGTTTTTTCGCAACCAAATTAGCCCTAAAATAATCCCCAATCAATCTCTGCAACCCTGAATATTTTCAGTAAATAAAAAAATTCACTGCAACCCGTTATTTGCTTGAATTGCGCAAGTGCAGTGAATAGAATCTCTATTCAATGCTGTGAGTAATAAAGAAGAAAAAGATGGTGTTTTCACTCAGTCTTCCATGTTGTATCTCGTATCTCGTCATCAAGAATCATGAGTATGGGCTCTTGAAACTAGAGGTGGTAATTTAGGTCAGGATTCGTTTATTCGTTCGATTCGATTCGCTTTAAAACGAATACGAGTTTGAAAAAATGGATTCGTTTAATAAATGGGTCAATTCGATTCGATTCGTTTATTAAACGAATCGAATACGAATTTAAGCTCATTGATTCGTTTAGGATTCGTTTTATTATTTTTATTTACTAATTCTTGTTAATTTTCAATTAAGATTCGAGAAATTATAGCTAATTACCATAGAAAAAAATAATATTTTCGATATTTTGTAAGATATTTTTAGTAAATATATTAATTACATATTTCATATGTATATATTTATGAAAAATTAATGTAAATCAAGTGTGGTAAATTATTTTATTAAATAATATCATGACTAAACGAATAAACGAATATTCGTATTCGATTTGTTTATTAAACGAATCGAATATTCGTATTCGATTCGTTTATTAAACGAATCGAATACGAATTCTGATATTAGGATTCGTTTAATAAACGAATTGAATACGAATCCATAATTTGATTCGATTCGTTTATGAATCGATACAAATTCGATTCGTTGATTCGTTTTGCCACCCCTACTTGAAACTCATAAGATTTTTCTCTAAATGATTTAGAGAAAAATTCACTGCACTTTGATTTTTCTTTGCAGAGAAAATGGAGGCGAGAGTTTTGTTTTTTCTGCAAATAAAAGAGAATAGTTCCCCTTTTATAGTTAGGGATTATGTTATTTAATTGTAATCAATTTATAAAATTAAACTTTAACCCTAGCCTTGAAATTTTCGTCACTAATGCCTCTTTTTCACTTAATTGATTAAATATCATAATATCTAATATTAGGTATTTATTTTGAAATCGAATTTTAAAATTATTTAATCAAAGATTAAATTAATTAAAAAAATTAAAACTCTTTAAATTTTATACTTGATTACCTCATAATTTAATATAAAGTTTACAAGTGTGATTTAAAATTAATTATTAATTACATTAATAATTTATCATAACTTATACTTAGACATGTGAGTTTATAATTAAACTATCCAATTATATTTGGTTTCCTATAATATATCGAGCTAGCACGGGGACCAAATGGATATGTATCTCCGAGCACCAATAATCCTGGGATATTGATTAAAACTGTTTAATCAAATATTTCGAGTTATTAACTTCAAATTTATTCCACTAAAAAGTTGAAGCTGAACTCTCGTAACTAAGATATATAATTTAAATCGAGTCACATCGGTGTCCATTGATATAATCACTGTTATAAATTAACCCTCCACGGGTATCTTATAATTAGAGCGGGTCATAATGTCTATTATACCCCTCTAATTATTTCTTGTACCCCAAGTATCGTTAATTCTCTAATGAACGATTTTATTCATAACTATTATTAATTTTATCTTTTTATTCGTAATATAAAGATTTGAGCGCTCTAAAAGTTTTAAGTACTAAATCAACCATTAATGAATATACTCATCTACTTCTTGCAAGAATGAGTGGATTTCATATATATGTAAAATTTCTCTAGCTACACACCAAACAATGGCCCCAAAATATGAAGTTATAGATTGAGATTTCTGCATCGATCTCACTCATGTAAATCAAATGGCATAGCTTGTCATGCATGAGTTTGTAGTATGCTTTGGATTTAGATCAATTTATATATGATCATATAGTAGACTCATATAAATTTCTTTCTTAACAAATATTAAAAGAAATTCAATTATGTTTAGGTATAGTCCTATATGATCTCATCATATAAGGTGTCTTCATTCCCATGTCCCCACATGAACGATCTCGGATCAAAATTGTCATATATTTATGGAATGAATTGTAGCTGTAGATAAACCATAAATAAAATAACCGTCTCTGTTTGCTAATTTCTTACTATTTTAAATTACTAATTTCAGACTTAAATCCTCTTGTGTGTAACACTCATACACTAAGTCTGAAAGTACATAAGTAATCATAGGTATACATGATAATTTACAATATGTAAATTGAAAAAACAATCAATAAATGAAAAATACATCATTCATTATTCTTATAATAATATCATTTACATATTACACAATGCTCTAGGGCATGCATCTCAATAATTTCTCACTTGCACTGGAGCAAATGAGACATGTCGCGTAACCCTAGACCCTCTAGGTGACTTTCAGAAAATTTAGATGTCAATGTCTTTGTAAATAGATCAATCAGGTTCTCCACAAATGCTATCTTTATGGCGATTACGTCTTCTATTTGCATTATCTCCCTAATGAGATGATATTTCATATCTATATACCTCTCTCTTTTGTGGTTTATCGGTTCTATGATGTTCTCCACTACACTACTTGTAATAAAATGTAAGTGATTTATATATATCTGGAACTACTTCTAGATCTCTCAAAATTTTACTGAGTTAAACTACTTCCTTAGTCACTTCGCAAACTGCTACATATTCAGTCTCAATGGTGGAGTCAGTAATGCAAGATTGCTTTATACTCCTCCATACAATAGCTCTGCCACCTAGGTGAATACTGATCCGAATGTTGATTTCCTAGAATTTTACATCTGACTGAAATCAAAATCAGTATATCCTCTGAGGATCATACCCTCACAAGAATATACAAACATATAGTTTCTCGTTCTATTAAGATACTTAAGAATATACTTCACAACTACCCAATTATCTAATCCCATGTTAGACTGAAATTTATTGACCATTCCCACTGCATATCATATGTCTGATCTCTTCATAGCATAATATACTACAGAGGCATATGGGATATGTCCGATCTCCTCAACTGCTTGAGGTATCTCAGGAGACTTTGTTGGGATATATGTCCTAGAGCTTCATGTAATGTAAACATAATTATTTGATATAAAATAAAATATGTGTAGTTCATTTATCAATTATTTTGATTTAAATCATATAATATAAATTATCTTGTTTAGATTTGATTACTTATATGCCTTCAGACTTAGTATTTGAGTGTCATACACAAGATGATTTAAGTCTGAAGATAGTAATCTAAAATAGTCCATAGAGAGAAAATAAAGTAGATACTTTGTTTGTGGTTTATCTATAGTTGCGGTACATTCTATAATTGTATGGCGATCTTGATCCGAGATCATTCATGTTGTGACATGAGAATAGAGACACCTTATATGATACGATCATATAGGACTGGACCCAGATAGAAATGAATTTCTTATAATATCTGTTAAAAAAAGAAATTCATTTCAATATACTAGATAATCATATATGGATTGATTTGAATCATGTCTATATTAAGAACTCTTACATGACAGGTCATGTCCTTTGATTTACAAAGGTGAGGTTGGTGTAGAAATCTCGACCAATAGCTATGTACTTTGGGGACATGGTTTGATGTGTAGATGATGACGTTTTACATAGATATAAAGTTCACTCATTCTTGCGAGAAGTAGATGAGTATCTTCCTTAATGGTTGATTCGGTACTTGAACAATTAGAACACTCAAGTCTTTTTATTACGAATAGAAAGATTAATATTCATAATGGTTATGAATAAATCGTTCATTAGAGAATCAATGATACTTAAGGTTAAAAATAAAGGGGTATAACGAATATTATGACCATGCTCTAATTATGAGATACTGTAAAGGGTCAATCCATATGTAATAACTATATTTATAGACAATGGCGTAGTACGACTTATATAATATATCTACAACGACAAGAGTGCGACTTTAGGATTTTAGTGGAATAACCTAAAGTTAATAATTCGGAATATTTAATTAAATGATTTAATTAATATTCTGGGATTATTGGAGCTCGGAACTGTATGTCCATTTGGTCCATGTGCTAACTCGATATACTATAGCAAATCATATCATAATTGGATAGCCCAATTATAAACTCACATGCATAATAATAGATTATGTTAAAACTATTGATGTGATTAATAATTAAAGTCACACTTGAAAACTATATTAAATAAGTTTCATATAAGGTTTTCATTATTTAATGATTATGAGATTATCATATACAATTATATTTATATTTTGTAAATATTAATATTTGATATCAATGCACATTATTTCAAAATGAGTTACAAAATATGTATTAAGGTGAAGGTTTAATATCTTCATTATGAAGACATTTATCCATGAATTTTATTTTTATAAATTTTGAAAGTTTGGCAAAAAAATGCCCAAGAGTTTAGGGATATAATAGTAATTTTAATTACAATTATGTTAACCTAAACCTTAGCATATAAAAGCAAAAAATTATTTTACTTTGTGACTTAATTTTTCTTTTTACAGACCATATCCACCTTTGATCTTGTTTTCTCTCAAGAGTTGAAAGAAAAAGAAAGAATAAGGATAAGAAAAATAAATATGTGACAAAATTTTATTTCTGAAAAGAGTTTAGAGATCTTTAATTTTGAAAATTTGGGTTCAATTAGGTTTAAGATTAGGTTATGGTAATTGTTATTAATTAGGATTAAAATTTGAAAAATTTAGGATTTGAAAATTTGAGTTCAATTAAACTTAGAAGGAATAGGAGACGCGGGCACTTATAATTCACGTACCACCAACTCTAGTGACAGTTCGAGACATACACTACTCCTCCATGATCAGAAATCGCCGGCTAACGCATTCTCACCTTTTGCGCACCGATCCAAGCACCCGTTTAAGTTACAAGTCTCACGCGGCAGGTTGAAAGTTTAAATATAAATATCTGCATCCATAGTCATGATTGTAAAATAACCATTCTCCATTTATTGACTCATTGGAGCGTACGGCAATTATAAAATGCCTTTGTTATAGGGCAAGTTCACTTCCCACACACAAATTAAGCCCATCACAAAGAGAATTAGAGTACATGGCGGTGATGCAATTATTGATAATGCTTTAACACTACTGTGTATGGAGAAGGTGCTGGTGATGATGGTCTTGTAGAAGGAGCCAGAGGTGTTTTTGGAGTATACAAGTAATCGATTGGATCTCTTAAATTTGAACCACAATCGGGATTTCTAAATATAGAAAAATTTTAATTTTTAATATATAATAAAATTTATTTATATATATATTTATGATTTATCGGTGAGAATTTCATTTTAAAAATTCATATAGAACATAAAATTGAAGGAAATCTAGGACCTCCGTGAGGAGCTTTGCACACTATTTCTCCACTATCAGCCGTAATCTTTGGTTGTGCAAAAGATGCTGCTGCTGCTCCCAAAGACAACTTCTTCAGACGATGATTCCAACTTTCAGGCGCTGGATGCACTGCTGGTGCGGCGTGTAACGCACCTACACTCTCCAAGCTTGTCCAGGGCCAATGACTTGCCCATGGCCGCTTGTGTGTGTGGTGCTAGTGTGCACTTTGTATTTATTCTTATTTTATTTTATTTTCTATTTTAGGGGGTGTGACAACTCAAACATCATGTGTGTTTCCTAGTGGCACTTGTGCAATGTCTTTAAAACCTCTTTAGGGGGGGGTGACCCGGGCACCTTAGAAGGGCCTTGGCCACCAGCATACTAAGGGCTTCAGCTGTGTACTCCCTCGCCCTTAGTTGGCTTGCTTAATGAAACATGCTTCCTTTTGATTTCCAATTGCTATGTCCGAATGTGTTGCTTGAATGTGTTTCATTATCTTATGCCTTGTGGATGTATGCTTATGGATGTATGCTTTACTTCGTTGCCTAATAATGTTCCACTCTATAAATAGCTAACCATGGGTACGACCTTGCAGGGTCGATTCTAGGCTGACTTGTTAGGCGCAACGCTAACAAGTGCCGCACGGATCCAAACTTGGTGACACCAAAGTTTGGCCCGTGACAGTTGGTATCAGAGCGTGGTTCAAGGTTGTGTTGCAAAATGGCTACGAAGTCCTCCACAAAAGCGCGCTTGGATGCTGTTGAGAAAAAACTAGTGGATATTGATAGTCTCGTCTCAACACTCACGAACAAGACTTCAGATGTCGAAAACCTCAGGCAAACTATCAAGGTACTCGAGGCCCTTACAACCAGGGTAAGTGCCCTAGAAACTCAGGCAACAGGTGCTAGCACTAGTGCCCCACGAGAAGGGGGAGATGCCAATAATTGGCAAGATGCCGTGAGCTCATTGAAAGAGCAGTTGGCAGAGTTGAGCGTGAGGGTGAATCTCACCGCCCTCGCTGTCTCAAACTTGCCCACGACTACTCAGAGCATAGAACAGAAGAGATCCAAAATCCCAGAGCCTAGAGTATACGATGGTGTCAGAGACGCACAAGCCCTCGAAAACTTCCTCTTTGACATGGAGCAGTACTTCAAAGCTTCACGGATAGAAGAAGAGGGGGACAAGGTCTCAATAACCTTGATGTATTTGTCTGGAGATGCGAAGTCGTGGTGGAGGGCAAAACACATTGAAATCCAGGAAGGACGATGCGCCGTTGACAATTGGGAGGATTTGAAGCGTGAGCTAAAAGCTCAATTCCTACCAGGAAATGTGGCTTACATAGCTCGACGACAACTAAGAGACCTAAAACATACAGGTTCCGTCGGGAATATGTGAGGAAGTTCTCCGGATTGATGTTGGATATCCGAGACATGTCCGAACAAGAAAAACTTCTCTTTTATAGAGGGGTTGAAGCCTTGGGCTAGAACAGAATTACAGAGGCAACAAGTGAAAGACTTGCCTTCAGCACAAGCTGCGGCGGAACAATTAACGGACTATTCCCTCGAGGGACCTCCATCAAAGAGATCTACACCGGCTCCTACTAATAATGATAGTGGGATAAGAGGCCTAGGAACTGGAACAACGATAGAAGTGGGGGAGCGGAGAAGAAGAGAATGAGTCAAGTTCCTCGAACTTCAAATGGCCGGCACCTCAGAACGGTCCTCCAAATGGGAAGAAGCCCTTAAGTTGTTTTATTTGTGATGGGCCACATCGAGCTATGGAATGCCCTAAGAAATCAAGAATGGCGGCCCTCCTAGCACAAGAAGAAGAGGAAGAACGACGACGTCCGGCTGAGAGGGGCCCAGAAAGGAAGAATCTGGCCGAATGGTGGCCTTGAGGATGCTCAATGCCCTTAACAAACAACCAGAAACTCAGAAGGTCTCGGGGAAGGGCCTAATGTTTGTTGATGCATTGATTAATGGAGTTGCGGCAAAAAGCGTTATGGTGGACACGGGGGCCACCCATAACTTTATTTCTACCGCCGAAGCGAAGCGTCTGGGGCTCAATTTAGAGCGGGATGCGGGTCGCATGAAAGCGGTTAATTCACAAGCGCTACCCACGAGTGGGCTAGCGAAACAAGTAAGAGTGAAGATCGGCACGTGGGAAGGTCGAACTGACCTTGTGGCGGTCCAGATGGATGACTTCGATATTGTTCTAGGAATGGAATTCCTACTTGACAAGGGGGCCATCCCTGTCCCAGCTGCAGGGAGCTTGTTGATCATGGGGGAGAAACCTGCAGTAGTGCCAGCAAAGGTAAAACCTCCCACAGAAGGAAGACTACTATCCGCAATCCAGTTTAAGAAGGGGATCAAGAGGCGGGAGCCGACATTCATTGCTATCCCTACAGCAGTTGGAGAAGGGAGAGAAGAAACCCCGGTGCCTGAGATCAACAGGGTTTTAGAAGAGTTTGCTGAAGTGATGCCTGATCAGCTCCCCAAAGTCTTACCTCCGAGGAGGTCCGTTGATCACCAGATTGAGTTAGTTCATTCAGCTAAACCGCCGGCAAGAGCACCTTATAGGATGGCTCCACCAGAATTAGCTGAACTTCGTAAGCAACTAGATGATCTGTTGGAGGCAGGCTTCATCAGGCCTTCAAAGGCCCCATATGGAGCCCCTGTCTTATTCCAAAAGAAACAAGATGGAAGTTTGAGATTGTGCATCGACTATAGGGCTCTGAACAAGTTGACAGTACGAAACACCTACCCCATTCCCCTGATAGCAGATTTGTTCGACCAACTGAGTGGAGCAAGATACTTTTCGAAGCTGGACTTACGTTCAGGATATTATCAGATGAGAATTGCCGAAGGGGATGAACCGAAGACGACTTGTGTCACTCGATATGGAGCATTTGAGTTCTTGGTGATGCCGTTTGGACTAACTAATGCTCCCGCAACATTTTGCACCCTAATGAATGAAGTCTTCCATGAATACCTTGACAAATTTGTAGTGGTTTACCTAGATGACATTGTGGTTTATAGCACTACATTGGAGGAACACAAGAGACACCTTGCCATGGTATTCCAGAAGTTGAAAGATAATAGACTATTTGTGAAGAAAGAAAAATGCTCATTCGCCCAGGAACGCATCAAATTCCTCGGCCATATCATAGGGCAGGGTCATATACGGATGGACATGGAGAAAGTACGAGCAATACGCGAGTGGAGCGCCCCAGCTAATGTCAAAGAATTGCGGTCTTTCCTTGGACTTACCAACTACTACCGGAGATTCGTAAGAGGATACTCCAAGAAGGCGATACCCTTGACAGAACTATTAAAGAAGGAGGTGACATGGGAATGGACTGATGCGTGCAGAGAAGCCTTTGAAAGCTTAAAGGAAGCGATGATAGGGGACCCAGTTCTCATTCTCCCGGAGATGGCCAAACCATTTGAAGTTCAGACGGATGCTTCAGACTTTGCACTTAGAGGGGTGTTGCTTCAGGAAGGTCACCCTATTGCCTATGAGAGTCGTAAGCTTTCCGAAACAGAACAGCGATATACAGCACAAGAAAAGGAACTATTAGCAGTGATACATTGTCTGCGGGTGTGGAGACATTACCTTCTTGGGTCGAGATTTGTGGTGAAAACAGATAACTCCGCGGTCAGTTATTTCCTCACTCAACCAAAGCTTACTTCGAAACAGGCTCGATGGCAGGAGTTCTTAGCAGAATTCGACTTTCACTTTGAGCATAAAGCAGGATGTTTGAATCAGGTGGCAGATGCTTTGAGTCGAAAGTCAGAACTTAGTCATTTGAAGGCTTTGGCTAACATGTCTTTCAGCACCATCCGTACACCTATCAGAGAACTCATCCGAAACAACTTGGAGAAGGACCATGTCTCTAAGGCAATTTTGAAGTTAGTAAAGGAAGGTAAGGCTCGTCGCTTCTGGTTGGAAGACGGACTTTTGTGGACTAAAGGAAACCGTCTGTATGTTCCCAAGTCAGAAAACCTCCGGAGGATTCTCATAAAGGAATGTCATGATACTTTATGGGCCGGCCATCCGGGTTGGCACAGAACTCATGCATTATTGAAACAAGGATACTATTGGCCTCAGATGCGGGATGATGTGACAGAGTACACCAAGACATGCCTCATTTGCCAGCAGGATAAAGTGGAGAAGTTGAAGACCCCTGGATTATTGGAACCGTTGAACGTCCCCAACAGGCCATGGGAGAGCATCTCCCTTGACTTCATAACCAACCTTCCAAAAATTGGCGAACTAACCAACATATTGGTAATTGTTGATAGGTTCTCCAAATATGCAACATTCATACCAGCACCTAAGTACTGCAAGGCGGAAGACACTGCTAAATTATTCTTCAAGCACGTGGTAAAGTATTGGGGCGTGCCTAGACAAATTGTGAGTGATCGAGATCAGAGATTTGCGGGAACTTTCTGGTCCGAACTCTTCAAACTACTAGGTTCTCAACTAAACATGTCAACAAGTTACCACCCCGAGACTGATGGACAGACAGAGAGATTCAATGGAATGCTGGAAGAGTACTTACGCCACTTCGTTAATGCCAACCAGAGAAATTGGGTACAACTTCTTGATGTTGCCCAATTTTGCTTCAACTCTCAGAAGAGCTCCGCCACCAACAAGACACCTTTTGAAATTGTGATGGGCCAGCAGCCTCTACTCCCACACACAGTGACAGAGTATTCCGGGAAGAGCCCACGAGCTTTCAACTTCACTAAGGAATGGAGAACCAATACAGAAATTGCTCGAGCTTATTTGGAGAAGGCTTCCGCGAGGATGAAGAAATGGGCAGATCAGCATAGAAGACCTTTAGAATTCCAACCTGGAGATTTGGTGTTGATCAAGTTAAATCCAGAACAAATACGATTCAGAGGGAACAGAGACAAGAGATTGGTGAGAAAATATGAAGGGCCAGTTCCCGTTCTTAAGAAGGTGGGAAAAGCTTCATACAAAGTCGAGACTCCAGCGTGGATGAAGATGCACCCAGTTTTCCATGTTAGCAGGTTGAGACCTTTTCACGCAGATAATAAGGATTCAACTCGCAACCAACTACGAAGACCAGAGATTGAAGAACCAACAAAGAAGAGGACAACGAAGGAAGTTGAGGAGATTTTGGCAGAAAGGGAGGCGACCGGAGATCAGCGACAGGGAAAGGAGTTCCTAGTGAGATGGAGAGACCTGGGAGATGAAGAGACAAGTTGGGAGAGAGCCGAAGACCTGCAGCAGCTTTCACAGAAGATTGAAGACTTTACAACCCTTCAGCGTCAAAACAAGAGAGCCGAAGACCTGCACCAATTGAAGCAGCAGAGTGAAGAGTTTCAAGCCTACAAGCACCGAGGTGAAGAGCAGAGGAGGAGCAGTTCAGATGTGTCAACGAGGACGTCGACAGATTAAGTGGGGGAGGATGTAACTCACCTACACTCTCCAAGCTTGTCCAGGGCCAATGACTTGCCCATGGCCGCTTGTGTGTGTGTGTGCTAGTGTGCACTTTGTATTTATTCTTATTTTATTTTATTTTCTATTTTAGGGGGTGTGACAACTCAAACATCATGTGTGTTTCCTAGTGGCACTTGTGCAATGTCTTTAAAACCTCTTTAGGGGGGGTGACCCGGGCACCTTAGAAGGGCCTTGGCCACCAGCATACTAAGGGCTTCAGCTGTGTACTCCCTCGCCCTTAGTTGGCTTGCTTAATGAAACATGCTTCCTTTTGATTTCCAATTGCTATGTCCGAATGTGTTGCTTGAATGTGTTTCATTATCTTATGCCTTGTGGATGTATGCTTATGGATGTATGCTTTACTTCGTTGCCTAATAATGTTCCACTCTATAAATAGCTAACCATGGGTACGACCTTGCAGGGTCGATTCTAGGCTGACTTGTTAGGCGCAACGCTAACAAGTGCCGCACGGATCCAAACTTGGTGACACCAAAGTTTGGCCCGTGACACGGCGCATGAATTTGACCTACATCTTTTTCATAACATACAAATAAACCTCAATGCTTTGAAATTAATGTAACTTCTTGTGTTTTGGTGGCCAGAAGATTTTGTTCTTAGAGATCATATATAACATCAACTTATTAGAAAAATTAGAATGAATTATGTATGATGAATAATATGTGATCATCACACTGGTAATGCTAAATTCCAAGTAATTTTGTATTTTATTTTTTCTGTTGCCTTAGATCATCTCCAACCCAACTTCAATTTGAAGCAAAATTCCAAAATGGAGCAAGAAATTAACTCCAACCCAGTCCTCCGTCTTGACGCCAAAATGGAGATAGCTACAGTGTTGCGTCAAGTTATTTTGGTATCTTATTTTTGCCAATTTCTATTTAATTATTCATTTAAATAATAATTAAAAAGCTTTATAAATATAATATTTTAAAGAATATCCTTTTTAGTATAATATTTGATATATAGATTAGAGATGAAAATAATATTTGAGGTGAAACTTACATCAAAATAATATAAAAATTACACCAAATTAATACAATATGTCAGAGATGGTCTTAGAAAACATAATGAAGACTACAAATATTAAAAGCAGTGTAACTCCACGTGCCATTTTATAGGGTCAGCTAGATCCGATCAAGATTTCGGTTCAGTTGCTAGACCTGGCCAAAATTTCGGTTCGGAATCGGAACTGAAACCGGAACCTGACCGGTTCGGTTAGGGTTCGAACGGTTCCAACCGGAACTGTACGGTTCCGGTTGGAACCGGATGAAACCTTGGGGTTCCAACGTTCCCCCCAATGACTACTAGCCGTTGGGCTAGGGGTAGGGAGCAACGGCTCCTTGCCCCAACGTCCAAAAAAAAATTGGGGATTTCCCAAATTACCCCTAATAACGGTAATAAACGGCTAATTTTAGGGGCAGTTTAGGTATCACAAAAATATTCTAAAAATGTATAAATATGGGTGATTTTTCATTAATTCAACACATCAATTTCTCAATTCTCTCAATTCTTACAGTTCTCTTATTCTCAATTCTATCATTTACAAATTACAAATTACAATTTATCACTCTCAATTCTCTAATGGCAAGCTCATCTGAGAACACAATGTCAAACGTGACAACCCAAGAGAGCGGCCTTAGTATCTGTTCACGGAGAAGAGAAGTTAAGTCTCATTCCTCGGATGTTTTCAAAATTCATTTTCATTTAGACGTTGCTGATGAAGGTTCAAGAGCAGTATGCAACCATTGTGGGGTTTCTTATAAATTTTCTGGTGGATACGACAATATGATCAAGCACCTGGAAAGACATCATCCGGTTGAACTTGGACTTGATACGACGCAAACTCAAATGGCCAGATACGCATCATCTAGTAGAGGTACGAGTGTTTTAGATTTATTTAAATATTCAGATGCTAAAAATAGAGAAGAATTTGCTAAATTAACTTGTATGGCACATCTTTCTTTAATTTTTGGTGAAAAATTACTTTTACGAATTACGTTCAAAATGCTTTAAATCATGTTGCATGTAGAATGACTAGAAATACAACAAAACGTCATACAAAGATGATAAAATTATTTTAAATGAAACATTTAGAGATATTAAATGACGTATATCTATTTGTTTTGATATTTGGAGTGACCATTGGCGAACACACTCATACATGGGTGTGACTTGTCATTGGATTGATGCATCATGAAACATGCACTTATTGCATTTAGAGTTTTTGATGAACAATATACTGCACAAAATATTTATAGAATGATTAAAGTATTTTTTATGAATATGGTTTATTAGGTAAAATTTTAACAGTTGGATTTGATAATGCATCTGCAATGCGAACCAAATTTAAGGGGTCGTTTTTTTCATGTTCGTTGCACATGTCATGTCGTTAATTTATGTGTTCAAGATGGTTTGGAAAAATTATCACATTTCATTGAACCTATTAAAAAAGCACTTAATTGTATTTGGTCATATTCTCAAGTTATGAGAGAATGGGCCAAGTTTTGTAAATATAATGGTATTAAACCGATTAAATTTTTACGAGATGTTCCAACACGTTGGAATTCAACTTATTTTCTTTTATGTCAAGCTTTGCAATACAAAGATACATTATGTAGTTTTTTTTTCTCAAAATGTTCAACATATCACACTTTTTCCTAGTCAATGGGAAGTTTGTGAAAAATTTTAGAGATTTTAAAAGTGTTTAATGATGCTACACAAATTTTTAGCGGAGTTTATTAACCTACAACACATTTATTTATTCTTGAAAGTTTGAATATTGTTGGAACTCTCGATGAGCATGTTGATAATGGTGATCCTAATGATATTGTTTTGTTTGAAGCTATTAATGTTATGAAACGAAAATGGTTGAATTATTTTAGAGACATTCATTTATTTTATCTTATTATTGCTGTTTTTTATCCTAGATTTAAATTAGAAGGTTTGAATAATGCTTTACCCGCTTACTATGGATATTTAGGAATATCAGATGAAATTGATATTACAAGAATAATAGCTAAAATAAAAATTGATTTAATAGAGTTATTTATATGTTATAAGATATAACTTGCAATCAGTAGGACAATCTAGTAGTAGCGAAACGACCGTAATGGAATCTAGACTTAGTGCAGGTGATCGTTGGTTATTACAACGAAATAAAAAATATAGGGATAACACGACTAATAACCCGGAATTAGATAATTATTTATCTACAAATTTTGAGTTTTCAACTGAATGTTTAGTTAGTAAAAATTTCAAAATCCTTGAATGGTGGAACCGACATCAAAATGTATATCCTGTATTATCAATTATTGCTAAAGAGATATTGGCAGCACATGTTTCCACCGTTGCGGTTGAGCAAGCCTTTAGCATCGAAGTCAATATATTGGAAGTCAAACGGTCTTCATTACATTCGAGCACTCTAGAAGCAACAACATGTGTGGATGATTGGACCCGAGCTGATATGAGGCAACAACAAGATGCCCTTTATGAATTTGAAGACTTGTTCGATAATGCATCTGCAAGTGCAAGCAGAACTGGAGCTAAATGATTAACAGGCACGGATGATGATTGATAATTAAATATTTAAATAATTGTAAAATTACAATGGGAAAATATCTTTAAGATGTAATGGAACTACGTGAGCTTTGATTCCTCTCTCCCCTGGATGATACATATGCAACTTAAGTTTTTAAAAAATTAAGTTCAAGCTCTTAAATTTAATTTTTTTTTTAGATAAGAATTTTATTTGTAATTTAATGTAATTATGTAATGTAAGTTTATTATATAAATTCAAATTCATAATTTTAAATTATTTTATTTTATTAATCTCAATTTTTTATTTTCAATAAAGCAAAAATAAAAAAACGAATGTAACCGGAATCGAACTTCTGGTTCCACATTTAGTGTGGAACCGAACCGCCGGCCACCTCTAGGGTCAACGTTTCATTTTCTTTGATTCTGTCTCATCACAGTCAGTCATGTGGATCTATTTCATTCACCCAGTTCATGCAATCTCCCACCCATTACATCATTTTCATGTAATTTTTGTACAAAAAGGGTACAATTTTTATACCAAATATTATTCTCATCTCCAACCCATTACAACTAATATTATATTAATATTCTTTATATATTATTTCTTTATTAATTATCAAATTTATGTAAAAAAGAAAAAAGAGGAAACGCCATGGCGCAGCACCGTAACAAAGCCATTTTTGGCATTACACTCGGCGCCTAGTTGGACCAACTCTCTCAACGCCATTTTGGAGCAACGGCGCTGGGTTGGAGATGGTCTTACCTAAAGTTTTGGTCGACATATCATGTCAAACTAAACAAAATCAAGAGAAAGATTAAAAAAAAAAAGAAATAAACTATCTTTAAGCTCTAACTAATATAAAATGAAAATAATCATTTGTCTGCAAATTTGTCCGAACAAACATATTAATATTTCACCGTAAATGCTAATCTGTTTGTTCAGGTATGTCTTCGGACAGACTAGCACAACTCATATAAAGTTATATTAGTAAATATGAGTAGATGATTTATTGTTAATATTAAATGAAAATAATCATTACAAATTTCGATTAATCACTAATACAAAATATCGAGGTTTTGGGCAAAATACTTGGGTTACGCACCGGAATGCGGGAAAATCAAATTCTCTCATTTCTTTAATTTTTATTGGGTAATTAAAATAAACTTATTTATTTTAATCACTCAATACTCAAAAATAGAAATTTTTAACCCATAAATCATAATTTCAGTAAATTGTCATAAAGCCCCAAACCTTTACATTTTAATCATTTTAATCCTAAGTTGTTCAAAATAAGTTTAGGTGATTTCCAATCACAACAAAAATGATTCGTACATTAAATATACATTAAAACAGAAATCTGAAAAATTTTCCAGATTTTCCATAATTATGGAAATGCCCCAAATAGTTTGTATTTTGTTTATTTTGGTTCTAATTTGTCAAATACAAGATTAAGTGAAATTCAATCACTACCAAAATGATTTGTACATCTTATATACATTAAAATGCAACCTGGAAAAATTTTCCAGATTTTTTTTGCTTATTGTCGTAAGCCCCAATATTTTACATTTTGATCATTTTGGTCCTAAATTATCAAATACAAGTTTAGGTGATTTCCAATCACTACCAAAAGAATTTATACATCTCATATGTATCAAAATACAACATATATATGAAAAGCCTCAATTTTGGCTTAGGTTCAAAACCCTAATTTCTCAATTAATCAAATTAACCAAAATTAACACAATCCAACACTTTAATCCAATCTCTATAACACCAATCAAGTCTCAACACTATGAAACAACTCAAGAATAATTTTAGGTCATCATTGAGTGGCCTAACAACTCTAGAATGGCAACCAAGTCATCAAATGACCAAAAGTGTGCTTATTAACCATTATTAAGCAAACTTTGTTTACATACATGCACGCATCTTCCATTCATGCTTCCAACCAACTTGTTACAAAACTAAAAGAGTAGAGAAACAAAAGAATATCCTATGTTATAGCCTAAAGCAATAGAAACAATTTCTTAGAAAATGAAAGAATGAAAATACATATGATTTCCAAGCGTTTCTTAACTTTTAAGCTTTAACACTTTGTATTTTTCCTCTCAAATCTCTTCTTTTGTAATCCTTTTTGGTTTAGCATAAAGTGAAGCAAATGAAAAATGAAACCCTTATATATGTAGGGTTGGCTGAAACCATGGGCAAAATGATAATTAGAATTTTATAATTTTTTAATCAAATTAAAAAGTAGCAAAATTCAACTTGAACACCATTTCCTTAAAGTAAATATACATCTATACCAATCACATTTAGCCATTTAAAGACTTAATAATGATAAGGATAAATGTATTTAATTATTCTAATTATTTAACAATTAAATAATTAGATAATTACTTAATACAAATATCTAAATACATGTATCAAATTTACTTTAAATATTTCATAATACATATATTTGGAACATGTGTCAAATACTTTATTTGACAAATATTTAATGTGTATTTAATAAAATCAAGTATTTAATCCAAATACACACTAACTAGTAAATGGCCGAATAACCCTTTAAGCATGTATCTTTTCGTTTAACTGTTAAACGATTTATAAATAATCAATATTAATTATAAAAGTTTCCCTAGTGCTCTACGAGTATGTTTCATTAGTGAGACTCTCTAGATTCAGGTATATCCATCACGAAATCCAATTTTATGTCCATAATCTACCCACCCGTAAATTATGACGACCACAGATAAACTCATTGAATCATACATATCGAGGTCATCACATACGTATAATCCATTCGTCACATGTATTCGGATTATTCCAGAGATATAGATAAAAATTTCAAATCTCTATAGGTATAATCTCTTCGACAATTCTATTAACAATCTCTTAATAACACTTATAACTTACTTCTACAGTGTACCACGGGCCCATGGATTTAACAGATTACTAATTCCATATTGAATATCTATGCTCTGTACACAGAACTGACGAATCTTATCTTGATACGCACAGTATATCCTGAGGATCAGTCCACACCCAACGAACATGCAGAGATCTAATCTAAATAGATCGGTGACGTGACTGTCATCAAAGTGTGGAGGATACATTATATATCCACAGTGGTATCTCAAGTCAAAGGACCACTATGCTCACTTGACCCGAGAAGATTCTTATTGACGTTGGTGTACCATCTATTAGGAAATCTTTGGTGAGTCGTTCAGTGTTTATCCAATATAAACACATACACGTCTATGTATGGGCCAAATTTGGCCTAGGGGTAATTTCGTCGTTTTGCTTCAGGCCCAATACTGAACGCAACCCCGGACTCTCCAACATAAGACTCAGGCCCAGTGAAATATCACATACCCAAAGCATAATCGGGGCTCACCCTTCTTCAGTCCACATAACGCCCAGGCTCATAAATGTCATTTACAACCCATCCGTTCCAGCCTACGATGCGGTAATAACTCCTCATAAAGTTGACTGTTACCATGATCCAACTGACGATTAAACAAAAGGCAATAAAGGCACCGTTACTATAACATGAATATATAAGGAACAAGGCTCCATAAGGAAAGGGGGGAACTTCAAGCTCTCATACTCATAGCCCAAACACTACTTTCTCCATAGCTCTCTAAACCTCTCATTCTTACCACCCTCACGGTACCCTACAGAGTTGAAGGTAGTATCTAACATTGCCCTCTCCATTATAACTTTCTTAAGACCCTTTACTGACTTGGACGTCGGAGCACCCCCGGGCACCCACCACACCGGTGGGCAGTACTCCCGCTCATTCTACATTCTTTGTTTTGCAGGATCGCCAGTGCCCCATCCCCACGAAATCTCAATTGTAGGCCTGGAGCGAAAATCAACGTCTATAGTTTGGCGCCCACCGTGGGGCCCTAGCGATTCATAGCATGCAAAGATCTTTCTATCTACAATCCTTACAAACACTCATGCTTTTATGGCGTCACGCAACGAGCAAACATCAGATCCCATTATCACTTAAATAGTCACCCTCTAATAAAAATTACAAACATTGGAGCACATATCTTCAACCTCCTAAAGGCCCGAGGCTACTGGACACCTCAGCAATCATATCATTTGATCCAACCCATTAGGAGCACTCAAAAATATGGCAAGTGGAAATCCACCATCGACCATCCACTTAATCACCAGAAAAGCCACCATGATTCACCAGCCGACCGATCACAACAAGTTACCTCCTCCATGGTAAGGAATACAAGAATTGGAAAGAGTGATTCTCTCTAGCCTACCCGTGCCGGAATACCAGTGAACCAACACTTGGATCATTCTACACATTTCTACCAGTCGACCAGAGAATATCCTCATAAACCACAGCCATACTCCAATCAACCAATAATAAACTATAAAGGAGGATTGCCATCACTTCCAGACTACGTGAAAGAAGTGTATCTTCTTCAGACGACGTTGAGATGATCTTCATCTCCTCCAGAAGACATTAATAGATTGTCAATGATTTTAGACTCAATTCGATCAGTCTCATGGACCTACATTGGGAACAAGACATGTTCATTCAACGGAACCATTTTCCTTACCATTCACCTCATATGATGAAGCGTTGCACTTGGCATAAGAAGATTGTCCCAATCGACAGTACCCGAATGAAGATTTGGCGAGGACATCCCGGTCAACATTACCAGGTATGACTTACACTTTTTAAGAATCTCCCAATCGACATTAGTAAAAGGGTGGGACTTATAATAGGAATCATAGTTTGGGACTTGTTATAGCTGTCCCAGTCTATACTACACCATATAGCTTGAAAATTGTTACAGGTGTCCCAGTCGACATCAATATGTGGCTTGGGACTTATAATAGATGTCATATTTGGTACCACCATTTATATTATAAGATTTGTTATGGTGTCCCAGTCGACACTGCGCAATTACAACCTGATAATTGATAAAGGAATCATAGTCAACATTTACAAATGAGGCATAGGACTTGTTAGGGATGTCTCACTCGACATCAGTATATTGGAGGATGTCCCAATTGTCATTATCATATATATAGCTTGTCATTGCTTGAGATTCCATTCGATACTCTCAGTATGAGGCGTGTCACTAGTTTGAGATCTCATTTGACATGAGATGGAAGAAGTCCTAGCGAGATAGTTGAGGTACCATTCCACACGACGGTGAAAAAGTCATAGCTAAGGGTTCCACCCCACATATTAAGGAATAACTATTAACTAGAGGTGGAAACACCACTTGATACTACATAGCAATCTCGGCTAGGAATGATTGTTCCAAATAAATATACATCTTGTGATAAATGAGTGGCTTATTCGACATTACATAATGTGGTCTCGGCTTAAGGGAGATGCTCCAAATGAAGATAGATCATGGATACGCCAGATCCACCGCATCACCCACTCGAACTTCAGTGTCCTCCATTAGACTGAATTGAAATTGTGCAAGAGCTAAAAGAGAACAACATGTCGTCTCACCATACGGACCAGCCCACAAACCTGTTCTATTATAATACCTATCCTTAAGCCCACACGACAACAATCTAGCTGAGGCAAGGGGGCGACCAAGCTAAAAAAAAAGGGTTCTTAGCATGCTCAGAACGTGGAACCACGAAGTTTGCCACGCAGAGAGTTATAATAATGAGTCGACTAAGTATGGGTTTGTATATTCACTGCCGAGTCTGAAAAAGTGTTGTAGCCGAAGGCATTAATCTCCCATTATCTCTTCAATGTTGCATGTTGACGCAAGAAGCAGCCCACTAGCAAAAAGATAAGGCTAGCCCATGGACGAATGCATGATGATGGGTGCGAGAGTGGTGAATATCCGAATCAATTCCTCTAGCTCATGTCGACTCCCATGTGGCTTTCATAGTGGATTCAAGGTTATTATCTCACACTACAGAATGTCCTCACGATGCACTCAAGGATGGAAAGCTACAGAGGTCCAGACGTCATTTAGCTCAAAATCGCCATTAGAGAAGTTCCAAGCACCCTCTTTGATTACACCTGAGACCTTTACACCCTAAGGTCGGTTGAAAAAAAATGATGGGAATGAAAGTGCCACGGAGACCGTAACTTTGCCACGCGAAGCGAACAACTCGGGCTTTTCGCACCTTGCCACTGGCAGTAGTCGAATCGCTCGTAGAGTAGCTTGTTGTTTGAACCCGCCTTCGATTTGAACGAGAGCCAGGAAACGGTGTCGGAAGGGAGAAGCGAGTTTGTTATTGGCGGGTATTGAGAGCTTTCTAAAGATCCACTGTGCCTTCAAAGAATCCAAGTAACACAGAGAGTGCGTACAAAGGTCGAATGGGTAGCCTTTGTTCTGCAAAATTGCCAAGCACTGAATCTCATTGTCTGACATATTTGGACAGTTGAAGCTCATTGTAGTGGCTGCAGTTACCACAGATGCAGAAACGCTCACTATGGCAGAATTAGATGCACTGGACGATGAATATTTACTAGCAGCTGAATGAGGACTTAACTGACCCAGGTCGAACAACGGGCAGCTGTGCTTAGCGCCATTAAACACAGCTCATACGACATTTTGGAAAGTCCAAGAGCACCTATTTTGCTTTGGAGGTAGGCAGTTGGAGTCTTGGTAGTTTACTCATGGCCTTACACTTTCTTTACCTTCCTTCGTGCGTGACTACGTGAATCAAGCTTACGTGCATCAAGCTTCAAAGTAGCCCATCTAAGCCCCTTGAAATAATAAGCACCATTTAGTCCTTTATGTTTAAAAAATAAAATAAAAAATGAAAGTCCAAGGTGACCAACAGAGGAGTAAGGCTGCCAAGATGACCACGTGATGCTCCCTGCTAGAACTGGACTCTACGTGGCTGCAAAGAAACCCAAAGACCATCTCCCCATGTGCAGAAAGCTCAAAAGCCAAGAGCATGTATTGATCAAAAGTGCTTATAACATGCCATTCCAAACACGTCACCTTGCAAGCCTCCAAACGCCCGTGCCCCAACAACAAACGTGTTAGCCCACTAACCAATATGTCGGTCGAGCGAAGAGAAGTTAGCTCAGCCCATGCTTTCCACAAAATGAAAGCCATGCATCATCAAAATTGTATGACTGAAACCCTTCACCACTTCTCTCATGTCTCTCAGCAGTGGACAAACCCAAAACCCTGTTTTAATCTCAGTCGTCCGTTTCTCTTTCCTTTATTTTTGCCACCATGCCCAGTTGATGCACCACCATCAGATGACACAAGAGCGTCGGTAGTAATGCTCGGCAGAAATGGGTTCAGGACGGCGTACAAGGTGGTGTCGAATGACAGAGTGGTCGTTGTGAAAAGGTTGAAAGGTGCGGGAATCGGTGGCAAGAGAGAGAATTCGAACAACACTTGGAGACTCTGGGTAGATTGAGGCAACCCAATTTGGGGAGATTAAAGGCGTATCATTTTTAGAGAGGAAAAATTGATTGTGCTAGATAGCAGCATGTTTCGGCTCCTCAATGGCATACAGCTTGGCATATGATGAGAAAATGCTTTCAGTCTCGGTGCTATTGGCTTCCATTCTCCTTTGGTTGTTGTGGCCCTTCGAGGCTTGATTGGGATTTTACTCGTGCTTGGTTGAGCTTGCTGAGGCTTGCTGGAAGACTTTGTGGTTGATCAGCTTCTGGATTTACTCCACCTGTAGACTGGGCAAAATCGGTGTATGGGGCCGTCGGGCTCACGAGCAGGAAGATCCAAGAATTCTTGGCATCTCAGATTACTATTTCTTGAGGTCGTGGTTCTATGATTGAGGTATTTTCCCAGTTTGGTCTTGCTCAACTTTCGGACTCTTGGATTTTGGTTTGGGTGGTTCCTGGACCAGTGTACGCCTGATCCATTCGAGATGGCTTCAATTTGGTTTTATTAGAGGCTCCTTCTAGTGACCCATACTTAGTATGGTTGAAAGAAACAGGACTGCCTTATGATGCTAAAGTAAAATGGGCGGTAGAATTTCCCTAGTAGCTTCAAAGTTCTTATGGAAGTTTGGGGATCCATCAATTTCCAGCCTGCTATGGGACTGCCTGATCAGCTTGAATGGAAGGGTAGTGGCACGAGAAAATTCACTATAGTTAGTGCTTGGGGCTTTTTGCGGCGTAAAGGGAGTCCAAACTCTCCTCACCGTTTATTGTGGTATTCGGGCCACATTCCTAGATACTCATTTATCATGTGGCTAGCCTCATTGGGAAGGTTAACAACAATGGACAGGCCGGTGGTCTCAGCAAGGACTTCCATTCGCTGGCCTTCGCTGGACCGGCAAAACCTCATTCAATGGGCAGTAGTAGTAAACTTAAAGAGGAAAAATGATTTGAGGAATGTTCCAGCCACACTAACTCTAGCAGCACCCGTGTATTACATTCGGTTTGAAAAAATAAAAGGGTTTTTGATAAAAGCTCAGAGTAGTGGAGGAAATTTATTCCACTGTTAGGTGTAGATTGAATTTTCTTCAATCTCATCAGGTCTTCTCTGTTTCAATTAGGCAAACCTAGGGCTTATTCTATTTTTGGCAAAGAATTACAGTTTTACTAGCCTCAGAATGAAGCTGGGTTGCCTCTCCCTGACGACATTTGGTGTCTTCACTGCACCAATCGATATGGGTCTGTTTTTGTGGACACTCCTCTAGCAAAAACTCGATGTGGGTTTGTTTTTTGTGTTTTGCCTAGGACGCTACTCTTGCAAAATATTGGGACAATGGTCTTTTGATGTTGGATTTGTGGCTCTACATGTGCTTTCTCGGTTTTGTGTGTCTTATGAGCTTATGGCCTTTTGAATTTATGATTCTTTGAGAGGGCTTCCATGGGCCTTGGCACTGATCTTGGACCCGGCTCAAAGGGGGTGAAATGCTTAGTGGGCTACTTTCTGATTCATTCAAACGAAATGGTTGGGGGTTGCTCATGGGCTGGGCTTGGAGTTGGGAGTCCGGTTTCTTTGTACGGTTTTCCATTTCGCTTGGTGGTTTTCATTGTATTGCCAGCTTGTCTGTTGTTCGTTCATGCGTCATTTGGGGTATGGTTGAGCCAATGGTTTTAGTTTGGGGCTTACTTCTTTATTCTAAGCTCTGGGCTTGTTCTGGGTATTGGTGTTCGGTTAATCCAACCATCTTCTTCATTTAAGGATGCCATTTCAAAATTCTCTTTCATGGCCACTTCCTCATACATTTTAGAGATAACTTATACTTCGGCACCTTGAACATCCTCAGTAGAATCAAAGACAACAGTACACTTTTGGACGACCTCATTTGGAACTATTCCTTGTGAACCACATAGGCTTTCTTCATTTACAAAGCTTCCATCATTCGGACCATTTGATGAATGATAGCAGCGTTTGCAGCAGCAACAATCCGGGAGATAAAAGAATAAACTTTTCCTCAACTATTAATAGGGTCATCTGTCTCATCCGACATGCACTTTATATATATCAGGTACTAATATTTTCCCCACTGACATACCAAATATGCGGCTCGCAAGCATTGTCATACAATTCAGTTCATGGACCTTCCTCCGGTCCACACGACATGTAGCCTCGGTTTGGTCCCTCTTTGATATCAAATAGGTGAATGCCTTCATGGCCTTCATCAGGCCCAATCGACGGGATCACCTTCAATAGGCTCCTAATAGAATCAAATGTAAGTTCTTTGACATTCCTCTGGTCCGATCGATATGTAGCCTCGGTTTGGTCCCTCCTCGATACCAAACGAGTGTATAACTTCCTGGTCTCATCAAGTCCAGTCGACCGGGGACATCCCCCATAGACTCATGTCGAGTCAAGTTATACGCATGGATTATACATGTCATATGACTTATAACTTCCTGGTCTCATCAAGTCCAGTCGACCGGGGATATCCCCCACGGACTCACATCAAGTCAAGCTGTAGACATGGATTACACATGTCATATGACTTATAACTTCATGGTCTCATCAAGTCCAGTCGACCGGGGACATCCCCCATAGACTCATGTCGAGTCAAGTTATTCGCATGGATTATACATGTCATATGACTTATAACTTCCTGGTCTCATCAAGTCCAGTCGACCGGGGACATCCCCCACGGACTCACATCAAGTCAAGTTGTAGACGTGGATTACACATGTCATATGACTTATAACTTCATGGTCTCATCAAGTCCAGTCGACCGGGGACATCCCCCATAAACTCATGTCGAGTCAAGTTATACGCATGGATTATACATGTCATATAACTTATAACTTCCTGGTCTCATCAAGTCCAGTCGACCGGGGACATCCCCCACGGACTCACATCGAGTCAAGCTGTAGACATGGATTACACATGTCATATGACTTATAACTCCATGGTCTCATCAAGTCCAGTCGACCTGGGACATCCCCCATAGACTCATGTCGAGTCAAGTTATACGCATAGACTATATATGTCGTATGAAATATATCTTCCTGACCTCAGCAAGTCCAGTCGACCGGGGACATCCCACAGGGACTCATATCGGGTCAACTTGTAGACGTGGAATACACATGTCGTATGACTTATATTCTGACCTTCATCGGGACTAATCCATTGGGTACTTCCCAATGGCTCTTGTAGAGTCAAGATGATAACTTGACATTCGTTAGCATCAACGCTCGAGTACACCTACATAATATGGCCTCATCCCAAGCGACACATGCGTCAAGTACTCTCCAAGCCAAAGACTTCCTGACTTAGAGAGTATGGGACAAATTGTATGGGCCAAATTTGGCCTAGGGGTAATTTCATCATTTTGCTTCAGGCCCAATACTGAACGCACCCCGAACTCTCCAACATAAGACTCAGGCCCAGTGAAATATCACATACCCAAAGCATAATCGGGGCTCACCCTTCTTCAGTCCACATAACGCCCAGGCTCATAAATGTCATTTACAACCCATCTGTTCCAGCCTACGACGCGGTAATAACTCCTCATAAAGTTGACTGTTACCATGATCCAACTGACGATTAAACAAAGGCAATAAAGGCACCCGTTACTATAACATGAATATATAAGGAACAAGGCTCCATAAGGAAAGGGGACTTCAAGCTCTCATACTCATAGCCCAAACACTACTTTCTCCATAGCTCTCTAAACCTCTCATTCTTACCACCCTCACGGTACCCTACAGAGTTGAAGGTAACATCTAACCTTGCCCTCTCCATTATAACTTTCTTAAGACCCTTTACTGACTTGGGCGTCGGAGCGCCCCCGGGCACCCACCACACCGGTGGGCAGTACTCCCGCTCATTCTACATTCTTTGTTTTGCAGGATCGCCAGTGCCCCATCCCCACGAAATCTTAATTGTAGGCCTGGAGCGAAAATCAGCGTCTACAGTCTATATGAGTCTCCCCAGACTCATAGTTAATTGGGATAAACCATCGGATCAAGTCTCGATATACGATATGTACTGGTCTCAGCGGATTTAACTAACCGACCCGTGTTAGTAAACTTGATCAGAAACTTTATTTGATAATATACTTCTAGTAGTGTCACTTCCCAATGTCATTTCAAACTACTTTGTAACTGCGCACTACAAAATATATTATCGGGTCTTTGTCTAATATATACATATTACTAAATCATATTTAGTTTCAATCTAATCGTAATTAGATCGAATATGTATATAAAAGCAAGAAGTACTACTATAAATAAGTAATATTATGGAAAAAAGAATTATTCGTATTCATGAATCGGACATAAATACGATCCGAATTGACACTCCGAACACCAACCCTAACATAAAATACCTAATAATAATTCGTTAAGGCATTTCTTAAAATATTATTGATTAAACCAGTTTATTCCTCCAATTTATTCCTCAGTGAAAGTCAGAGGTTAATAGTTTAAGTCTAATGTTCTTCAATCTAATCATTTTTGGGCTATGTAATTCTTCAATCTAAAATTTTTTTGGGCTATGCAAAATTCTGTGAAAATAAATTGAAGATAAAATACTATTTCATAAATATTATATAGTAAGAAAGAAGAGAAGCTAAACAAACAAGTCAAGATGGCCGAGTTGGTCTAAGGCGCCAGTTTCAGGTACTGGTCCGAAAGGGCATGGGTTCGAATCCCATTCTTGACAATTTAATTTTTGCTTCTCGTTCTTTTCTGTTCATATATTTCTTGGAACTTTGTTAATTGACTATCTTAATTTAATTGATTAATTCTCTCCTTTGAAATTTTGAACATCACTCTCATAAGTACCCCATTTAGTGGACTTCATTTTTGACACTAATAGCCAAACTTGTGATAACAGATTGGTCACAATCACAGTATCAAGATTCGCCTAATCTTGAGAGAAAAATAAGCAATTCTTTGCACTTGTATTAGGCATGAGTTCTAATCAAGGCTGTTTGTCACCCTATTCTTTGTATTGGATGGAACAACCAATTCCTTGGCTATGTTGGGGTATAATTCATTAATGCTTGTCACATGCTTGATTCCTTGAGAAGTAGCCTACTTTTGGTTTAAAAGAATCTTATTAAAAAATATATATATACATACATAAAATCATATCTTAAGCAATAAAGTATATACTTCACATAAAGCACATTAACCTTGACAAAAAAATGAAAGCATCCCGGCAATTAATTATTAATCAGTAAAAGTACGTAAGCCGATGAGCTGAACTAGCACATAAGAACAAACTTATGCTTGCATATCATGTGAAAAATGTTATACCCTTAAACTTGCAAGAGGAGATACTATTCATAAACCAATGTCCTCAACCTAGAAGTTTGTTTCTCCACATGCCAGTGGTTTCTATTTGAAATTTTATGCATGGACCGAGCTAGATCCTTTAGAACTCATAGCCTTTGCACGCAACCTTTCCATGAATGCTGGATTGGCTCTGAGTCTATCCTTGACATAAGAAGCACGAGCATCCTCTACCATTTTGTCCGCTTTCCCAGCTTCTTCAACAAGCGAGTAGAGAGTCCTAAGGCAATCTTTCCTGTTTTCCTCTCTATGTTCAAACCTGAAAAAGGAATATTGTTTTATTATCATTCCTACCGCATAAAAATGCATATATTTTACTGTCAATTACAGTTGGGAAGCAAATGAGGAAGCGGTGGCATTATCTTTAGATGTTTGAATTAGCAGAATAATTTTATCAGTTTCTAATATTTTCACAATGATGTACTTGAGTGAAAAATGATTTTTCAATTGGGAAAATAGAATTTAAATCTAATCAAAAAGGCAAACGATGCAGTGGAAGTTATAAGACAAAAGGCCAGTCTTTTAGTAGAAAGCTCTCCAAAATAATGGAAATCTGAAAACTTGGCAATACACGCCAAACAATTTTCTTATTAACACTGGAAGGACAGGCAGTTGTGGTGCGAAATTATCAGTTGCTCATTAAGGCATAAATCATTGGCTCGTGATTGAATTAATATTTACAAGAAAATTCCTTTGTTTTGTTATGACGACAAAGAAAAGATGTTATTATAAGTGCTGTTCTTCTGTAGGTTGCAGAAAAATCAGGAGCAATATAGACTAAAAAAAATGTGCTAATGATTAGTCAGATGTTGACTTTACCTCTCACTAGTGATGGTAAGCTCATCTTTCCCTGGATGATACCTTTTCCCAACCAGTTCCCGCAGGCGACGGAATTGATACTTTGAAAGCCCAAGTTCTTTCACAGTAACAGACATTTTCACTAGTCTGTTTTTGGGATGCCATGAATCACCACCAGGAGACAAGACTACCCGTGTTCGCCACCTAAGAATTGGCCCCTCCCCTGGTGGATCATCATTGTCCTCTTCTGTGTCAGGCACTGGGGGCTGCTCTGTTTCCACCTTTTCCATATATTCAGCGACTATCTCATCCTCAAATTTCTTAAACAGCTCGTAAGCTTGTTCAGGTTCAAGCTCTCCATTTTCACACATATCCCCTAACTCATTGAACTTACCCTCCACTTTCTTTTTCACATCATCTGAGGGAATAGAAATTGGGAAAACTCATTGAAAGAGTATAAATTTAATAACGCACTTATCATGCCATAGATATTTGTATAACTAAATAAAATGTATGAACAAAAAAAGAAGAAAATGCTATATAACTATATACTACAAGCTCACCACATTTGACACAGCAAGGTACTGAAAATGTAATCATTTTAACAAAGCAAAGCAAATATATGAAAATCATAGTGGAAGGGTTAGAATGTCATGGTTAGGAAATCCGTCAGCAGAAACTCTCAAATTTTAAGATTATAATGGCATAATTGTCACCAATAAGAACGAGTTCTAAAATAGTAGAAAACCACTAGCATACACAAGCAGCAAATTCCAAATAATGCGAGATGACTATAAATCATGATGTCATTATCCTCAGCATAGCAGACTCCGGTTGACACTCTGCATAATCAAAACATAAAGAGTACAAAGAAAACATGCCATTCTATCTATCCATGTGCCAGCATAAACCATTATTTTTTTAAGAAAAAGGAATTCATCACAGGCATTATTCTTAAAAATATTAACGGGCTGAATACCATAAGCTAATCGTATTGATAAGTTATCAATGTACGAAACAGTTAACTACAGCCACATCACCAGCAAGACAATGCCAAGTCTACTAAGCAACAGAAATACAAAGTATCAACTCAAGAATATAATCACAACAATTCTCAGCATAAATCTGAAGCAAACAAGAAGATACTAAGATTAGCAAATTCAATATTTCTGGACAATGAAACAAAACAGAGCATATATATTCTCTTTATAAAAGTTACTGTTAAATATTGGTATGATTATAACCACAATATGAACTAATTTTAATTAAATAATGGGCAAAAATATCATATTACAGCGATATGAAAGTTAAAAAAAAAAAAAACCATATACCTGGGAGGAGCTTGTCCCAACTAACCATATCCTCGAGAATTGCTTCACATTCCCTGGTATCTTTTAGATACCCATGCTGAACCCCCTCATTAATCATTTCGTCCCACTGCTTCTCATCCATGTGGAAGAATTCATCCTTCTCCATCTTCTTTACAACATAGTCCCTTGCACTGAACAAATTATCAATCTCCTCATCAGTTTCATGCAACTCCTCAAAATCCGATTCAAATTCTCGGTCATTGACATCATCCAATGGCTTCATCTGTAGTTCATCCATCAACTCATCATCTGTTTCCTCATGCTTTCCCGCCAACTTCCTCTGAAATATCGCCTCAGCTATTGAGGGGAGCGCCTCTTCGTCGCCTTTGAAATACTTCTCTATCCGCGTTTTCAGCTCTGACACCAAACAACCAACAGATCAAAATACTCAAGAATTAGAAACCCCATATAACATTTAAAACATAAACAAACTCAGATTTTTATCCAGAAAAAAGCAAATTCAATGGAAAATAAATCAGACCCATTAATTCTACGACGCTGAACATCACAGAATTTCAAAAACATTAACTAAACAAATTCCCAAATTACTAAAAATCCAGATCCAAGGTTCAGAAATAATCAAACGCATTTTTTTTTATTTACCTTTGTTACGCACATCTTCAACGTCAATTTGTGCTGCAAGTGACATTTCGGGAGCTGGGTCAATGGAGACGTCTTGCTTCTGGGTTTGTGCTGCAAGTGACATTTCGGGAGCTGGGTCAGGGGTATGCTGGTCATTGGAGGAGTCTTTTGAGTCGGACGAGAAGAGTCTGAGTCGGGACCGAGTTGAAGCAGCGAGTGAGGGGGCGAACGGTTGATTAGGGTTTGAATTGTTGTGGAGAAGGTTGCGAGTGTAGAGAGAAGCATTTCTCAGTAGAGTTCGTCTCATGGTTACTTCCCTTGCTAGGGTTTTAGAATAGGGGTTTCTCAATTTTATCAGCGCAGTAAGGGATTGTTTCGCTGCTAGTCAAGTAACCAATTCAAAGACTTGCTGTGCCTGGTTCAGTTAGGGGTGTATTCAATTAGTATTTTAAAAGATTATTTTGAGTTAAATAAATCTTATGGTATTTAATTAAAATTTTTAAATATTCTAAAAAAATTTATGGTATTCATTAAGATTATTATGATTT
The DNA here is from genome assembly GCA_019454045.1 of Zanthoxylum bungeanum. Taxonomy (NCBI): domain Eukaryota; kingdom Viridiplantae; phylum Streptophyta; class Magnoliopsida; order Sapindales; family Rutaceae; genus Zanthoxylum; species Zanthoxylum bungeanum. The sequence continues at coordinate 75,901 of SKCR01027622.1, forward strand.
TTTAAAGATGTTAGCTAAATTTAGTGATATTCAATCAGGACTTTAAACAAATAATAAAAAGTCTTATATTATTGAAAAACTTAATTATTTTGAATGATTTTTTTTATATGTGTAATTATGAGAGACTTTTTAGTGGGAATTATAAATATCAAACTCTATAAAAGATCTTACCCTAACCCATCAGACTTTTGACGTGAGATTTTTTTTGCTGTTAGAGAATAGAAGATGAGCAGACATGTTAGCTATTCGTGAACAATGTACTTGTTTATTAGTAATTTTCTTTTTTTCAGCCTGTGTAATGCAATTTCTCTTTTCTTTCATAAAAAAAAAAAAACCAAAGCTTTTAGTTCAAATTTTTTGTGAAAACAAATTCAGACGCATTGCACTGAAATCAAAGTGAAGCAAATAATGGTCATGAACGCTCACACTATTAAAAATATTAAAAATAAAACAGTTACTTCAGTATATTTTTTTTTTTGTTAATACATGCATCTTAAATACATTACGTGTTAGCAAATATTCAACAATCCTATTAAAGCATGGTCAAGCAAGATTATGAAATTTTACTCGGTCGAAGTATGTTGTAACAATTTTATCCATAAAGAAAATTTGTCGTCTCTATACTGGATTTGTAGGTGATTTCTTTCTAAGATATGATGGTCACTACGAGTTTATTTATCTCTTAAACTATTTTATTCACTCTTTCAATCAATTCAGATATTCAAATTAACTATTTTGGCAATTTGGTCAAACTATTTGAGTAATAATTTGCTTGAATTATTGTTATTGTAATTTTCAAAAAAAAAAAAAAAAGACAACATCTTGTATTAAATAGATGAATAATTATTGGTTTCATTCCATATAATTCTGGTTCTAAAAAATACACTTTAATTTATTCCATATATTCCTATTGTTATTGTAATTTTCTATATATGGTCATTTCAAATCTTTTAAATTTTTATGATATTGTTAACAGAAAAATAAATATAAAATGACGAAAAGACATGACGTATCAAAAGACGAAAATACATGACATATCTAAAGACCAAAGGCATGGCGTCGTTCTGGACGAAGAATGAAGAATGAATTGACCTAGAAAGACTAAACTCAGGACGATTCGAGGAATGGGTAAAGAATCATGAAGAACGAAGGAAAAAACCTTCCAACAAGTAAAGAACGATGAAAATAGAACGAATATGCGAGGGTACCATGTTGTTGGCCAGTTATGAGTAGGCGCACTTAACGGTTATTGCACAAACTGGAAGTAACCCCCACGATCTAGCAAGTTACCCAACAGCTGCACGCATGATCCAGCGGTTGCGCACATGATTCAGCAGTTACACGTGAGCAGGAAACGTGGGGGTTTAATGGGCCGAAGATGGCGAAACGGGATCGTGCACTATAAAAGGCTCAGGTGTAGCGAAAAAAAAAGAAGGAAGAAAAAAGAGTCAAAATGAATAAGTAGTTTAAATTTACCGTATTTCTTAGCTTTGTAATCTTTAGGGCTGTAATTTGTGTGCTTTTACGCCCCTTGGAGGAATTTATTTGGAATCAATCACCCATTTCTAGGACTGTGTCTCAGGAGGTCTGAACCTTACACGTGTACTAGCAAAAGTTTTTGGCGACCACAGTGGGAGACTTTGGTGCAAGAAGTGAAGATGCCTCCGAAAAAAAATGTTCAGACTGGTTCAAGTACAGAGGAATGATGATTGGAGCAAACCAACCAAACTCACATTCCAATTGTAGTGGGCCATTTTGAGGATTTAGCAGAAACAAGTCGTTATGACACTATAAGAGAGTTCAATCCTAACGTGATGTGCGCCTTGTTCGGCGAATTCACCCAGGACGTAGGTTAGACTTCAAAATACTCATGTTATAGATAAGTTCATTTCGACTAGCAATTCACATTATGAAAATATGACCAAACACATGAGTTCATCAAAAGAGTTAATGGCTAGATGCGCAAACGGAGGGAGGGGGGATAATCCCATCAGAGATCACACCTCCTCATACGTTAAGTAATCATGAGGCTGGACCAAGCAATGTTCCTCCTCCACAAGGGATGGTTGCCTCAACTATGTCCCGAGGAGGGATAAATCCCGTTAGTTTTTGCACGCACCTAGGGCCGAACGTAATACAACATAAGGTAGTGTTGCCCCAATGTTTACAAGGACAAGGTCAAGACCATGTCCCATTTATAAGAGGACCACAACCACCGCCTGTAGGAGTGTCATTCAATGACAACAATGTGTTAAGAGAACAAATGGCCGAGATTCTCCAAAATTAATTCGGTTTGGGGGTGAGGCCAATTCGACCGAGATATTAGAAACTGTATCCAGATTGGATTGATTTAACGTATCAATGGCCCAAGAATTATAAAATACCAAAATTTTCTTTGTTCACAGGATCTGGGAAGTGTCCACTATAGAACACGTAGGGCGATTTACTCTTCAGTGTGGAGAGACGAACGACTTCTATAAACTGAGATTATTCCATGGTTCGTTATCAGGAATAGTTTTTTTCGTGGTATATATGTCTACCACTCAATTCGGTGGAAAACTGGTACTAAATGGAATAGTTGTTCCATGCGCAGTTCTATAAAACCGAGTCTGAAGTGACTCTGGCTGATTTGGAAAATTTAAGACAGTTGTCAGGTGAGTGGGCCGAAATATTTTTGCAAAGATTTAAAGCGGCCCGAGGCTGATGCTATATACCTTTGCCAGAAAAAGAATTTCTAAAAATCGCTCAAATTTATCTTAACTTTGACTTAAAAAAGAAATTCCAAGATCGAGAGTTCTGGAACCTTCTCCAGCTCACCATTAACGTAGTTAGATTTGAGCGACTGTTGAGGGAGGAAGAGCAAATGAAGAATGCTAGTAAAGAGACTTATTATAGGAATACAAACTATGAGGTATGAGATCTGAATGTTGAATCGGCCGACCTATGTCTGGCCGAATTAATTAAAAGAAAGTCATATGTCTGTAAGACGTGGACCGAACCACGCCCAGAGATAGAAAGTGATAAAAAAGTAGAACTTTTTCCTTTGACGTCACTAAAGTTGATGCCATATTTGACGAATTGTATAAAGATAAACAAATTAAATTAAGCAACCGCCATAAGTTTCCAAGCCCCGAGTAAGTTAGCGACAAGAAATATTATAAGTGGCATAATACATGGTCTCACTCGACTAACAGATGCCTTGTGTTTCAGAATGTGTTACAGGATGCCATAGAGTCTGGACGAATAACGTTTGAAAAAAAGGACAATATGGTTGTGGATGACAACCCGTTCCCTAAACCGTTGGAAATGAATATGATTAACTTTGACCTAACTAAGATGAATTTGCCAAAATTTAAGGTGGTCTGAGATGAAGATCAGAACGACGATCACCCTATTGCCCTTGAGAGGATATAGCTGCACCAAGAAGGAAAGGCTCCACAACATTTATGTATTCGTTGTCAGAACAGTATAGAATGGATGAAAGAACTGAAAGAAACTTGTGAAAGGGGTCCACCGAAAAGGGAGCCGGCAGCATGGCATCTGAAAACCTTCGCACCAAGGTTCTAAAGAGAACACTCAAACTTCATCCATAATATCAGGACTTTTAGGCCGAGGTTTCACCGGCCTAACATTTGGCATTCATATAACCAGCAAGGAAAGAACTATGTTCCTATCTATGAGATGACAAGGACACAGTTGAGACGACATCAAAGGAATTATGGCCGGATGATGCGCCAACGATGTGAGGCGAAAGCTCTTATTGGCCATGAAAAGCGAGGTCATATCCTCCCAACTGACACCCATATGAAAAGAAGAGTAGTTATGGATGCAAGGGATGGTGGTGGCGAATAGGGAATCAGTTAGGACTGTAAATACCGAACCAAGTTTGACCGACGAAAGAAGGGGACGAGACGGACGATGAAGAATCACCCATTATTATTCAGTTTGGCAGCTTGCCACTGGTTGTGGCTAATCATTACTTGCTGTCTGAAAAGTTGAAACAGGACAATGATGAGACCCCTGGAAAGAGTGAAGATGTCTACGATGGGGAGGAGACAGGAGTTGCAACGCTTACCACGGAAAGTAGAGAGGTTTCAGATAACGAGCTGACAGATGTAGAAGAAGAAATAGATGTGGGTGCCGAAGCATAGAGAAGGGGGTCAACACAAAGTCGGCTTCTTAAGGAGTTATACGAAGCCGGAAATCCAGCCATGGGGACACTGAGGGGACTTGGGTCGATCCTCGTATCTCATACTATACAGAAAGCCTAAAATAAAACGGATCGTAACCAGAGCATAGAAATAAATGATGCTCGCTGGTGACACATCGTACAATGGCTCGGCCACATTGCCACCTTCCGGATGGGATGCAACGAATGATTCACTTCGAGAAGGTGTAAGTGATGGAAAAATAATGGAAATAGGAATATACTGGAAAGTGACGTTCCCGAAACCGCCGCAGTAAATGACAAAGCATCTCAAACCACTGTATGTGAAAACAAAGACAAAGGCAAATGGAATATCAGTCACCAAAGTGTTGATCGACAACGGGGCGCCCATTAATGCTAGGGGTGTTCATAGGGTCGGGTCGACCCGCGACCCGACTCGCGCTAACCCGACCCGACCCGGTCGGGTTTATAAATTATAAAATTCAATTTCGGGTCTGACCCGACCCGACCCGATTTTTCGGGTTGGGTCACGGGTTTTGGGCAGCAAACTCGGGTCTGACCCGACCCGACCCGCTGTAAATTATATTAAAATTATAATATATATTTTTAATGGTTTAATTTTGATGATGAAGTGTTGCGGCTGAGATGGCAAAGCTTCTCCATGGTCTTGTTGTAGAGCCAAGTTCAAATCCCACAATTCACATTTTTTTTTTCACTCTTTTCAAAAAAGAAAAAAAATTTTGCTTTAGGTGGGATTCGAACTTATGATTACTTACCTGTCAAACTCTGATTTTGCCATCTCAACCACGCATATAAGTTGTAATTTTAATATCAATAAAAATATATATTATGTATACTGCAGATTATAGGACCCGACCCGACCCGCTATTTTTTTGACCCGACCCGTGACGACCCGACCCGCGCGGGTCCACTCCTTAAATTTTGGGTTTCGGGTCAAATTTTTTTTTTGAAAAACCTGACCCGACCCGACCCGTGAACACCCCTAATTAATGCTATCCCAATTAGGATGTTGGGACGATTAGCAAAGTCAGAGGCCGATCTCATTCATACGAAGGTATATATAGCAAAAAAGCTCGGGCCTGGCCCGTGCTGGGCTCAACCCAAAAAGCCCGGGCCCAGCCCGACCCGGGCTTAAAATAAATAAATATGTTTTTTTTTAATTATAAATATATATATTTATATAATAAATTTTTTATTTTTATAATTTTTTATGATAAAAAAATCGGGCACGGACTTAACATAAATAATTAACTATTTTTAATTATAAAATATATATATTTATATAATAAATTTTTTATTTTTATAATAAAAAAATCGGGCCTGGGCCAAATTTTTTTTTCCGGGCTCGGGCCAGGCTTATCAAAGCCCGGCCCGTTGCCATGCTTATACGGAGGTAGTGCTCACAAGCTTCAATGGAGGAGCAACAACAGCTAAAAGAGTCATCCTATTAGACTTACATGTAGGAAACACCATTAAGACAATGGTGTTTTTTGTTATAAACGGACCAACCAAGTATAACATGCTTTTGGGACGAGATTGGATCCACGGTAGCCGATGTATACCTTCTTATCTCCATCAATATTTCATATTTTGGAATCAGAAGGACGAAGTCGAAGTGGTGCACGCTGATAATAGACCTTTCGCAACAGAAATAAATTCGGCGGAATATTTCATGTACGAAGGGAATTACGGACCGGCCAGAGTATCATATGAAATGGGAAATCCGTCCGTAGTGGCCCAAAATGATGAGCTATACGCTGCGAAGTTATTAAACGATTTATTCGTACAAATAAGGCCAACTATAGTGGCCTTTGAAATGGCATTCGGCCATGAAAACCAACAGTTTAAATGAAAAAAAGGTGAACGAATTAAAGAACAAGTCGTACTCGCGGCTACCAGATCCAACTTAATGGCTTATGTGCGGGAACGGGAAGTCAAAATCGATACTCAGACTATAATCTCGGCCTTAAAAGGAAAATTGATAACGCATGAGATGGAGGGCAGAATAAGAGAAGCATACTGGGTGGATTGTTTGGACGAACGACCAAATGAATTTGGCGAACGACCTGGGGGGAAAGAGAAATGAACATCAGAAGACGAGCATTATAAGGGCATAAGATGTTTTGGAAGAAGTGGACTAGGGAGATGAAGTCGACAAGTGAAGTACCTACATCAGCAAGAAACTTGATACCCAAGTACGTAAAGAATTAATTTCTCTCTTAAAAGGGTATAAAGATTGTTTTGCTTAGGACTATGAGGGAATGCTTGGTTTAGATAAAACTTTGGTAGAACACAGGCTGCCCATTATACCAAACTACAAACCATATAAACAACCCCACATGAGGTTTGCACTCAATGTCCTATCTGACATTAAAAAAGAAGTCAAACGTCTATTAAAGGCAAAATTCATCAAGACGACCAGATATGTAGAATAGTTATCAAATATTGTCCCAGTTATGAAGAAGAATAGAAATTTGAGAATCTGTATAGACTTAGAAATTTAAACTTGGCAACGCCAAATGATCAATACCATATGCCTACGATAGATTGTTTAGTCGACTCCACCGCAGGATACCAAATGTATTCCTTCATGGATGGGTATGTAGGGTATAACCAGATTTTTATTGCCGAGGATGACGTTCACAAAACGACTTTTAGATGCCCCGGGTCTTTGGGGTGTTATGAGTGGGTAGTGATGTCATTCGGTCTAAAAAACACCGAAGCCACTTACCAACGAACTATGAACTTAATTTTTCATGACATGATTAATAATTTTGTAGAAGTTTATATTGACGATATAGTGGCTAAGTCTATGGCCATGGATGAGCATTTTAGTCACTTAGGAATGGCTTTTGAATGGATGAGGAAGTTTAAAATAAAATTAAACCCTGCCAAATGCGTTTTCGGGGTCAGCGCATGGAACTTTTTGGGTTTTCTAGTCCATCAAAGGGGAATTGAAATTGATGAAAATAAATCTCGGGCGATAGAAGCCAAACCTACCAAAAATAAAAAATAAAAAAGTTGCAAAGGTTCATAGGGCAAATTAATTTTTTAAGGAGATTTATTTCGAATTATGCTGGGAAAACTAAAGCCTTCTCATCTCTACTGAGGCTAAAAGAAAAGGACGATTTCGTTTGGACAGAAGAGCGTCAAAGAACCTTCAAAAGCCTAAAGAACTATTTATCGAAGCCGCCGGTAATGGTACCTCCTTGCCAGAATGATCTATGAAGCTTTACAAATCTACCGAGAAGCAGTCTGTAGCTGGAATGATCGCGCAAGACGATAACATAGGCGTGGAAAGAGCCATTTATTATCTCAGCAGATAATTATTGAAATACGAATGTAATTACTCTCCAATGGAGAAATTGTGTTTGACTTTATATTTTATATGCACTAAATTACGTGCTTATCTTAGGTCAACTACTGTGTATCTCGTTACAAAGATCAATATAGTGAAATACATGTTCTCTCGTCCAATTTTGCATCAAAGGGTAGAGTTTTGGTCTCTTTCGTTGTTGGAATTCGACATACGGCACGAACCCCAGAAGGCCATAAAAAACCAAGCCCTTACTGAATTTTTAGCTGATCATTATTGTTTAAGCATAACTAAAGAAATTAAAATGGAAATAGGCGAATACAGCTTAAAACCATGGACAATGTACTTCGACGGGTCTAGCACATCAAATGGGGAAGAAATAGGAATAGCCATTGTCAATTCTTTAAGAGAAATATTTCGTTTCAACGTCACGTTGGATGAATGTTTTATCAATAATCAGGTCGAATACGAGGTTTTAATATTTGGGTTGGAAATACTCCTTGATATGAGAGTAAAGAATGTGTCCATTAAGGGAGATTTGCAACTAGTAGTCCAGCAAGTGATGAGAGCCTTTAGATGCCAGAGTTCGTCAGTCAAGACCTTATTAGAAATAACTCAAGAGTTGTTAGATAAATTTGACTATTTAGAGTTAGAGCACGTCTCAATGACGAAGAATGAGATAGCTAATGAGCTAGCCCAAGCAGCCTTAGGATATAAAAAGATGAGAATTGACAGTATGTGCGGAATGGGAGAAATTAAATCAGCTCTAGTAAGGCGAAAGAATGAAGTTGGTGTTTTGGACATTGAGAATCAAGACGGAAACGATTGGAGGAGAAAAATCAAAGATTTCTTAAAAAACCGGAGAATGGAGGAAATCGAAAGCTAAAACTGAAAGCTTTAAACTTTGTGGTATCATGGGATGTATTGTATAAAAAGCGCCAATATGGTTTATTGTTAAAGTGTGTGGGATTGTCAGAGGCCAAGACCATTATGGCTGAGGTGCATGAAGGAGTCTGTGGGGCCCATAAACCTGGAGTAAAAATGAGGTGGTTAATCATAAGGAACAAATATTATTGGCCGAAAATGGGAGAGTCGTGCATAATATATGTGAATGCGTGCATGGCTTGTCAAAAATATGGACCCATACAATAGCGCCGACAACAGAAATGGTCCTCGTCATTAAACCATGGCCATTCATAGGAAGGGCGATTTATTTTATAGGAAAAATCTATCCTGCATCAAGCAAACAGCACACGTTTATCATTGTCGCCACAGATTTCTTTATCAAGTGGGTGGAAGCAATCCCAATAATAGAAATTTCCCAAGAGCAAATCATCAAGTTCATTAAAGAGCATATTATTCATCGATTCGGTATTCCCCAAACACTGATGGTAGATCATGTGACTTCTTTGAACGGTGAAAAAGTTAAGTGTTTTTTGAGCGAATATGGGATCCAGTTAGTAAACGTTACACCATATTACCCTCAGTCAAATGGTCAGACAGAGTAATCCAATAAAATCCTTAAATGCTTAATTCGAAAGATGATAAAAGACAATGCTAGGCAGTGGGACGAATGCTTGAGTCAAGCTTTATGGGCATACAGGACATCGCCCAGAATAAGCACCTCGGTCACACCATTCCAGCTAGTATATGGTCAGGAGGTCGTATTACCGGTTGAGGTCAATGTCAAATCTACGCGGGTGGCGTTACAGGAGAAATTGGCGAAAGAATATTATAATGAAGCAATGATCCAAAATCTATTAGAGTTAGATGATATTAAGTATGATGTCATCAACCTTTTGGAAGCACAAAAAACAAGGATGGCCAAAGGGTATAACCGGAAGGTCGTGGCCAAATCGTTCAGGAAAGAAGAGTTAGTATGGAAGACAATACTACCATTGGATACAAAAAGTTCTGTGTTTGGTAAATGGTCGCCCAATTGGGAATGACCTTTCGAGGTGGAGAACGTGTTGCCAAATGAAGCTTATCATTTAAGGAATTTGAATGGAGGAATGCATGTTAGAGCGATAAATGGTAAATATTTGAAAAAATATGTGCCTTCGTTATGGGAACATGACAATGTAGCGTTCTCCAAATAAAAATCATGTAAAAATTTCATGGATAATGGACGATGCAACGTCCTAGCAGTACATAAATAAATTATAAAATCCTGGATAATGGAAGATGCAACATCCTAGCAACAAATAAATGAATTATAAAATCAGTTGTTGGACGGTGGTCGTCGGACGTCCTCAGTAAATGTAATGTGATCCTAACAGCACCTGATTTGATCCAGAGTACAATAGATCCAATCCATGTACCGGTTGGACCAATTACAAGACACAGAGCTCAGAAGATCAAAGACGTTATAGCAGGCCTGACCCAACGTCATGTAGCTGAATTGAAGAAGCACGTTCGAGACCAATTGGACTTCAAGGAAGATGGTTCAAGAGTTATACATTTAACCCAAGTCATCGAGGAGCAACATGGATCGGTTTCAGTTATTGAAACTTATTTTCCTCATACTATTATTTATTTGCATGGATGGAACCAACGTGGATGATCGTTTTATTTATTATTTGGGTTAGTTTATTTTATTTATTTGTGGGTTTAAAATGAACTAGAAATTAGGAGTTATGGGCTTTTAGTTGATAATGGGTAGTTTAAGGATATTTTAGACTTTTTGGCTCTATTAGGGTTTGAGCATGTAACTATTTAAACTCAAAAACAACTCTTAATGAGGCACCCAATATTTTGTGAGTGAATAGTAACTTTCTTTGAGATTAAGAAATTTTTATCAAAGTTCAGTGATTGAACAAAGACTTATCAAAGGGTTGACATCCTTTGTGGCGTCTATTTTGCTGGTAAAATTCATCAGAGGCTATCTCCATTAGTTTTCGAGGACAAATACTTTGGGGGTCTACGAGATCTTGGATCGTGTTTTGTCATTTTCGTATCCAATTTCGTATCAATTGGTTATCGGAGCCAGATTTTAAGGTCTGACGTTATCTTCTTTCTTCTCAATTTTTTCCTTCGTTTCTGTCAATTCTGTCAAGTTAAAAAAACAAACAAACAAACAAACTCATTCATTACTTTGTCCATTGATAGGCTGCTGGGTGTAAAAAAAAATCTCTTCCTTAATTTTTATTTTGCTTGCTCAAGTCGATAGTTAAAAAAAATGCGCCTATGAGTCTATGACAA
>SKCR01027623.1:0-86988 GCA_019454045.1 Zanthoxylum bungeanum
AAACCGTACCTTGCTTGATATGGTAAGGTCGATGATGAGTCGCACTGAGCTGCCTATATCCTTCTGGGGAAATGCATTAGAAAGTGCAATTCTTATTTTGAATAGGGTTCCGTCAAAGTCTGTTGAACAGACTCCGTATGAGATATGGACAGGAAAGAGACCAGGTTTCTCATTCCTGAAGATTTGGGGGTCAAACGTTTGGAAGGTACCAAACTTGAACCCAAATCAGATAAATGCCTATTTGTTGGATATCCTAAGGAAACCAAAGGATATTACTTCTATAACCCAAAAGAGAACAAAGTATTTGTTGCTCTACATGCGGTTTTCCTTGAGAAGGAATTCCTAAATGCAGTGTTTAGTGGGAGGAAAGTAGAACTCGATGAAAGTCGAAGTGATACTGTTCCTGGCAATGAATCAAGAACGGAACATGAACAGTCCATCCAGGATGAGACTGAACCACAATCTTCAGTTACACAAGGACTACGTAGGTCGGAGAGAGTCAGGGTAATACCTGAGAGGTATGGATTCCTGATCTCACCTCATGTAGATATTAATCTTATTGAGGATACTGAACCGGCTACGTATGAGGAAGCGATACAGGGTATCGAATCCACTTTATGGCAAGAAGCCATGAAGGCCGAAATGGATTCCATGTATACCAACCAGGTTTGGACACTGGTTGATGCACCAGAAGGCGTAAAGCCTATTGGATGCAAATGGGTCTTCAAAAAGAAGACAGACATGGATGGCAACATTCAAACGTACAAAGCTAGGCTCGTAGCGAAGGGGTATCGTCAACAACTTGGAGTTGATTATGACGAAACTTTCTCACCCGTTCCATGATTAAATCCATTCGGATAATGCTTGCAATAGCTGCATATTACGATTACGAAATATGGCAGATGGACGTTAAAACCGCTTTCCTTAACGGAAACCTGTTGGAGGATGTTTATATGCAACAACCTGACGGTTTTATCGCACCAAGACTTGCAAACAAGGTTTGTAAGTTAAATCGGTCCATTTATGGACTGAAGCAAGCATCGAGGTCATGGAACCAACGTTTTGATGAGGTCATAAAAGAATATGATTTCATTCAAAACGTAGATGATCCTTGTGTATATAAGAAGGTTAGTGGGAGTGCACTGACTTTTATTGTCCTTTATGTCGACGATGTATTGCTTATAGGCAATGACATTCCCATGTTAACGTCGGTGAAAGCTTGGCTTTCATTGAAATTCTCCATGAAAGATCTGGGAGAAGCAGCTTTTATTCTAGGAATAAAGATCTACCGAGATAGATCTAGAAAGCTACTTGGACTCTCCCAGAGTACATATATTGATAAAGTGTTGAAGAGATTCAACATGGATCAGTCCAAGAAGGGACTGTTGCCAACATCACATGGCGTCTTTCTATCTAGGGACATGTGTCCTAAAACACAAGATGAGAGAGACAACATGAGTCGGACTCCGTTCGCCTCGGCAGTCGGATCGATCATGTATGCCATGATATGTACACGACCTGATGTGTCCTATGCTTTGAGCATGTGCAGTCGATATCAGGCCGATCCAGGACAGGATCACTGGATGGCGGTTAAGAATATCCTTAGGTATCTTAAAAGAACTAAGGATGTTTTCTTAATCTATGGAGATGGAGAACTTGAGGTATCTGGGTATACCGATGCAAGTTTCCAAACCGACAGAGACGACTTCAAGTCGCAAACCGGGTACATATATTGCTTGAATAACGGAGCAGTGAGCTGGAAATCTTCCAAGCAAGATACTGTTGCTGATTCAACAACTGAAGCGGAGTACATTGCAGCAGCTGAAGCAGCAAAAGAGGCAGTTTGGATCCGAAAATTCCTAATTGGATTAGGAGTAGTTCCGTTAGCAGCTGAGCCCGTTCCATTGTATTGTGACAATAGCGGGGCTATAGCACAGGCTAAGGAACCAAGGTCTCATCAACGATCCAAACATGTTCTTCGACGATTCCATCTGATTCGAGAGATCATACATCGTGGCGATGTGAAGATCGAGAAGATCGCATCAGAGGATAATATTGCAGATCCGCTGACGAAGGCTATTCCTCGGGAAAAGTTTGAGCGACATGTACATAGTTCAGGTATTAGATGCTTGAGTGACTGGCTATAGGCCAAGTGGGAGATTGTTAGACAGTAATGTCCCATAGCGTCACTATTTTGTAAATGATATTGTATTATTGTACAAAATTAACTATGTAGTAATGAAATTGCCTTTTACCGTTTTGTAATTTATTTACTTTGATATATAAATGGTAAAAGTCCCTATGATTAGTTCCGGATTGTGATGATATGAGACAGTATCAATCCATAAAGGTTTAATCATTAAATATCCCTAGTCGTAGTATTATCGAGACTGGACATCGATAATGCGGAATGACTAGTACTGCACTTGTGCATGTTGTGAGGGCACAACGGCATAGTTCTCATATATTTAAGTATTGGATACTTATGCAAGTGCGGTAGGAGGTTGTGTTTTACCGATAGTACGGAAAACAGCTTCGCTCTGGATAGACCCCGCGGAGTCCCATTGGTAGTATGTTTGCGTGTCTATGGGAGTCCGCTTCAGGGTAGGTGCATATGATCTTAACCTGAGATTTGCATCGCTAGTACTTACGACAATCGGTAAAATTTAGGTTTGGTGGTCCAGGGCTTTAACGAGTTCTGTGTATACCTCTTCTGGGTTATCGAGAATCGTAGTGTACTGGGTGTGATGTCAAGATGGAAGTATCACTTCAGACATATGGAGATGATGATCGCGAGGGATTCAGAACTAGTACTCTATAATGGTTGCAACCATCGGGATAATATGACTAGGTCAGGATTATCCGATTCAAAGAGACTGGTTGCTTGATGTCCGATATGTGTATCGTACGGGGCAGACACATATCCAGCCCCAGGCCTTACATGTGATCATCCGATACTGGTTCGATATACACTATACTACGGTATACTACGCCTGTTATAGATCTAATATTCCAGTAAGAATATTTCTAGAGAATTGGGTAGGCATGGCGTTTTGCTAGAAGCTAACCTTGTCTTGTAAATCGGTAAAAACGTAGTACTTGGTACGTACGTGTTCGAATAGTTCGACAACCGGATTTACTGCCAACATATCTAGAGGTCTCTTGGGTCGCTTCCCGAAGATTCACCGATGACGTATGATTCAAACTCGATTAATCTTGGATTAATTACGGAGAGACTTTATCTTGGATAAAGTACTGTATAAAGAGAGAGAACGATTAATTTAGAATTAATCGTAAAATTATTATATTCGATATAATAATCGGAATTCGATTTCGACGCGAAATTGAAATTAGATTTTAATTCGGGCAAACGAGTTAATTTAGAATTAATTCGTTAGCGACGTAAATAATAATTTCGCTAGGCGCAATTATTTATTTAAATTCGATTTAATTAACGTCGCGACGTAAGCTCGGTATTTCGGAAATATCGAACCCGAACGCGTGAGTGCACGTGGGCCCACTTTCATTTGGAAACGTGTGGGGCCCACATGACACTTGTCATTATTTGCATTATTTAATCAAGATGTATTTCATGAAGATAGTGTACAAAGCACTCAAGGGTATTGCATGGAAATTGAGTGTTAGACACTCTAAGTCTTTGCATGGATTGTGTCATAAGTATATTATTATTTAATATAATTATGACATAAATATAAATTGATTTTTGAGACAAAAATCAGTCCTCCTCTCCCTCTCTAATTACCGAAACAGTGAGCTCTCAAAGCTCTCTCAATTTCTTCATTTGTTTTGTGGCAAGACAAGAAGAAATGTGCTTGTTTGGAACTCTAACACACAACTTTGGCTAGCAACATCAAGGGATCATACAAGGTGTTATGGGAATCTCATCTTAGAGCTTGGAAGGATCAATTAAAGCTTGGAGCTTCTCTTTACTGCTTGGCCGAATCCTCCTGCACAAAGGAGCAACTTTTGTTTCATCCATTGCATCCACATTCGGTTTTTGTGAGTATTGTTTCCGCCATTACTTCAATCTAGTTCATTCTTATATATATTTTGCTTGTTTTTGATCTTGGGACATGGTTATTAGATTTCCAACACTATTTGGAGGGGTGGCTTTGCCGCGCCGGTTGATGTTGGTTCGTTTGAATGATGTGAGATATGTTCAATCGGGCATACTAAGTTTGATGTATTGTCTTTATTCTTTGTATGCATGATGCAATCGAGCGCATGGGCTTAGTAAGTCGGATTAAAGGTCCCCTATTTGGAGGGGTTAAAATCCTTTACCACGAAGCTTTGCCTCGCCGGTGGTTGTGTATATTCGGTTGAATATAAGATGTGTTAAATCGGGTATACGAAGTTTCATAAATCGGGTATAAGATGTGTTAAATCGCCGGTTGTACGCATCGTAATGAAAAACAATTTATTCCAGTGATTGCATCATCTATCCCTTAGTCCTGGCTTAACGTATTACAATTCAATATATCCATGTCATGATAGCATTTGAGTATTATTTCTTGTAGTATATCGGATGGAAACCCAGACATAAATTCCATAGCCGATTCCGAATGGACGGTAATGCGGTCTGTACTTGGGATACAATTCCACGTACCACTTGAAAAGTGCTCACATGTGTGTTTGTGTCCATATTAGTTATCTTCTTTTGCACCACGTCAAAACATGCTTACTTTAATGCCTAATTGCATCCTTAAGTGTCTTTTTGCATTATATACTTAGTTGACTCTTTTATTTGTGCATGGACATGTAATGGCTATTTGTTTATGATATGTCTATGAAATCACATATTCGCCATCATTTGATTCGCCTTTATGTGTGCTTGTGTGGTTAGTGTGTGCTGGTGTTTCCATGAATACAATATGCCAATGAAGTTGTATGTTCGTTGCTACTTTGATGTACTTTCAAGCATGTAATCTTAGATTTGAAATATATGCAAATTAGGTGTAAGTTTTTTTTGCGCATATGGATTTAGAAGCATGATACTCTTGGAAATAAGTGTTACTTAAGCTTGATTAAATTATTACAAAAATCCTTTCATTACAAGTGACATAAGTAAGGGACCATTCCGAACCCAACGGTTTGAGGTCTTCCCTTGCGAGGGGTGAGTGCAGCCTTAAATCTCATTTTCCCGGTTCACACCGGGTGGCGACTCCATTATTCTCCGGTTTAGTCCCCCGTGGCTACTCCGTACACCCGACTAGGTCTTGAGCCTAGGACAGCGTGCGTCATCCAGTTTATGTGTCCCACAGTCTGGCGACTCCACTGGGGATATAGAATCGGCCCCGAAATATTGTCTTGTAATGTTTGGATTTATGTTCTAATTGACCGTGTCTATAGTGGATGAAATGTGGGTTTAATCAAAGGCAGTTTGAGGCTAGGTAATGGTTTGGTGTCTTCCTTCACTCACTACCTTTCTAGAAGGAAAAGCTGTGAAGGCACCTAGATAGCCATCTACTTGTAGCCTATTGTGATGGACTAATTTCGAGGACTCGTTGTTTATTCCTGACACCAAGCGATAAGAGCCTAAGAGGCTTCGGTATTTAAGTGAGCCTCGCTCCACCCTCCCTCTTGGTAATCTACAACGGGAAATCCATTTGACAGTCAGTCACACACCATAGCTCATTGGCACATACCTTAGTGTATAAAAAATGGTGCGCTCACTTGGCCGCTCGAACCCTTGATTGAGGAGACCTAGTTGTGGGCCATCCTTCGCCGGTGAGAGCATTTGTCTACACTCTTGCGAACCCACCCATAGACCGGGGTTGTATGGTTAAAGTAACAATTATTTCCTTGAGTATGTGCTTGTGTTCCATCCTCATTTGGATGCAGTTGGACTATTGTCAGAAATGTGAACTTGCTGGGCCATTTAAACTGGGGCGAGTTCGTACCTTATGACCATTAGGCCCAAAGCTTCTGAAATGTTGATGGGCCATTCCGTAGAAATTATTGTTTTATGTTTTCATTATCTTTCTTTTATGCTTGTGTTTGGGAACATCGTCGTTTGGATCCATTTGGACCATTTGTCATGAGATATGGGCTTGTTGGGCCATTTAAATTGGGACAAGAACGTATCTTATGATGATTTGGCCAAAAGCTTCTAAAACGCCAATGGGCCATTATATGTTTGTGTTTAGGAACGTTATCATTTGGATACAGTTGGACTTCTTTCCATGAGATGTGAACTTGTTGGGCCATTTAAACTGAGACGAGTTCACTCCTATGACAGTTAGCCCAAAAGCTTCTAAAATGATGATGGGCCGATTTGTGTGAAAATTTTAATGAGTTGATATATTTCTTGTATCGCATGCATCTCATGCATCACATGCACCTCATGCAACATGCACCATGTTAACCCCCTTTTTGTCTTGAAAGCCATCATAGATACCCGTTGGTTAGGGAAGATGACAGACTTGTCAAAAGACCAAGCAGCCACCAAGAGTACCGGCAGAAGACCTAACCCAACGGGATAGGAAACTCATTCATGCATGCATGCATACACGTAACGTATCCTGCATTCATTTTCGTGTTTGTTCTGTTTTGTAATAACAGGTTTCTGAGGAAAAAAAGAGAAAACGTCAAATACAAGCCAACCAGAAGCAGCAACATTACAATGTTAGCAGTCTTCATGAATGAATCATAAGGGCGAGGCCCATATCAATATCAGTCTGGGGGCGAGACCCATATCAGTATCAGTTGGGGGCAAGGCCCATAACAGTATCAGTTAGGGGCGAGGCCCACATCAATATCAGTCTGGGGGCGAGGCCCATATCAGTATCAGTCTAGGGGCGAGGCCCATATCAGTACCAGTTGGGGGCAAGGCCCATAATAGTATCAGTTACGGCCGAGGCCCATATCAGTATCAGTTGGGGGCGAGGCCCACATCAGTATTAGTCTAGAGGCGAGGCCAATATCAGTATCAGTTTGGGGGCGAGGCCCATATCAGTATCAGTTGGGGGTGAGGCCCATATCAGCATCAGTTAGGGGCGAGGCCCACATCAGTATCAGTATAGGGGCGAGGCCCATATCAGTATCAGTTTGGGGGCGAGGCCCATATCAGCATCAGTTTGGGGATGAGTGCCAGAGCCGAGACCCATATCAGTATCAGTTGTGGACGAGGCCCACATCAGTATCAGTCTAAGGGCGAGGCCCATATCAGTATCAGTCTGGGGGCGAGGCCCATATCAGTATCAGTCTGGGGGCGAGGCCCATATCAGTATCAGTTGGGGGCGAGGCCCACATCAGTATCAGCTGCGGGCGAGGCCCATATCAGTATCAGTTTGGGGCGAGGCCCATATCAGTATCGGTCTGGGGCGAGGCCCATATCAGCATCAGTTTGGGGATGAGTCCTAGGGCCGAGGCCCATATCAGTATCAGTTTGGGGATGAGTCCCATGGCCGAGGCCTACATCAGTGTCCGTTTAGGGGGGCGAAGCCCACATCAGCATCATGCATCCATACATACATGCATACATATCACATACATACAATTTTTGTTTTGTATTCACAGGATTGTAGCAGCAAAGACCACCTCATCAAGTAATGGTTAAAAAATGAGCCACATTCTCGGACAGCACGGTTCAGAAATGGACCGCTACCACAACAGAGGCCGAAAATGGCGTTCCAAAAATGGGGTATACACAGTAAATGCCGAAAATGGCGTTCCAAAATGGAGAACATGTAACAGATGCCGAAAATGGCCTTCCAAAATGGAGAACACGCAATAGGTGCCGAAAATGGCGTTCCAAAATGGAGCACACACAGCAAATGCCGAAAATGGCGTTCCAAAATGGAGCACACGTAACAAGATGCCGAAAATGGTGTTCCAAAATGGAGCACACACAACAGCTGCCGAAAATGACGTTCCAAAATGGAGCACACTTAGCAAATGCCGAAAATGGCGTTCCAAAATGGAGCACACATAGCAAATGCCGAAAATGGCGTTCCAAAATGGAGCACACGCAACAGATGCTGAAAATGGCGTTCCAAAATGGAACACACACAACAGATGCCGAAAATGGCACTCCAAAAATGGAGCACGGTTCGGGAATGAACCAGGGGTCGCAGCACCTCACCACCAAATCACGGAATAGGACCAAAACGCTATCAACCCATTCGGTTCAGGAATAAAGCCCAGAGATGGTTCGGGAATAAAGTCCAGAGGTCAACTCACCTCACCATTAACTTAGAACAGTTCGGGAATCAAGCCCAGAGGTCAAATCACCTCACCATCAACTTAGAAAAGTTCAGGAATAAAGCCCAGAGATGGTTCGAGAATAAAGCCCAGAGGTCAAATCACCTCACCATCAACTTAGAGCAGTTCAGGAATAAAGCCCAGAGATGGTTCGGGAATAAAGTCCAGAGGTCAAATCATAATAGTTCGGGAATAAAGGCCAGTGGTCAAATCAACTCACCATCAACCCAGAAAAGTTCAGGAATAAAGCCCAGAGATGGTTTAGGAATAAAGCCCAGAGGTCAGATCACCTCACCATCAACCCAAAACAGTTCGGGAATAAAGCCCAGGGGTCAAATCACCTCACCATCAACTTAGAATAGTTTGGGAATAAAGCCCAATGATGGTTCGGGAATAAAGCCTATAGGTCAAATCACCTCACCATCAACTCAGAACAGTTCGGGAATAAAGCCCAGAGATATTTCGGGAATAAAGCCCAGAGGTCAAATCACCTCACCATCAACTCAGAACAGTTCGGGAATATAGCATAGAGATGGTTCAGGAATAAAGCCCAGAGGTGAAATCACCTCACCATCAACTCAGAGCAGTTCGGAAATAAAGCCCAGAGACGGTTAAGAAATTAACCACCTCACACTCAGAACTGTTCGGAAAATAACCATCTTAACTCGGTGGTTCGGGAACAAGACCCAGGGGTCAAAGCGCCTCGCCATCATCTCACTCCAGGAACGGTTAAGAAAAAAACCATCTCAACTCATGAACGGTTTGGGAATGAAACATCTCACACCAGTAACGGTTCGGGAATGAACCATCTCACACCAATAACGGTTTGGGAATGAACCATCTCACACCATTAACGGTTCGGGAATGAACCATCTCACACCAATAGCGAAACAACAGGTAAGTCTGGCAATGGCTGACGAACCAGGTAAGCCAAAAATGCATGCATGACTTTGACAGGGTTGTCACTGTCACACACTGCACAAGCTCTATCAAAGTGGGGGCGACTGTAGACACTACATTTTTGCATTAGCCCGATGATGATCCTCGTATGGAGGCACTACCTGAAAAGTTGCGGAAGTCGCAGGAAATGAATGCCGGAAGGAAAAACCTCCAAAATTAACCCATCATCGGGTTCAGACTCACTAGCCCGCCTCAGATTTGCTTAGTTGATGGTTCAAACCAAATCCCTGCAACCCTTGAAAGCCCACACGCCCAAAGCCTATCTACCATCAAACCCAACCAGCCCATCTATCTACAAGCCCACACGCACAAGCCTTCCCAAATAAAAAAAATCCCAAGCAAAACACATGTCAAAATCCCTCAAATCACCTTCCAATTTATCAAGATTTAAAATATCCTCCTCACCAAATTTACAAATATTCATTCCTAAAATATATGCCCCAAATTTATTTGATTTATTTCCTTGCTAGGGAGATCACTTGTCACTATAAATTGAAGACCAAAACACACACAAACCCTAGACACTTCTTAGACTCAAACGGCAATCACAACCAAAAAAACAAAAAAAAACAAAAAAAATCAAAACCTAAGCTTCTCTCATACTCTCTTTTCACGGCAAAAAAATAAAAAAACAAAAGACACGTGAAACGCCAAAACACAAACAGACCTAGGAGACTTCTCTCTTCCTCACACAAAGAGACACACACCACAAAGACCCTTCTTGGCACACACACTCACACGGCACACACACAAATCAGGCCACACACCCTTCTTACATTAAAACCCTTCTCGGCGCGCGCGCACACACACAGGCCTCACGCCCTTCACCAACACACACTCACACACCGAGACACACTCACACAAGAAACACACAGCCAATTCTCTCATCACCGACACACACTCACACAAACCAAAAAACACTCAAGCCACACACGGCAACACAAAGCAATAAACTGCCCACTAACCGACACAAAACAAAGCAAACAAAATCAGATGCCCCTCCACAAGCAATAAACAAACGACAAAGCCAAACAAAGTCAGCTTCACCCCTTTAGCCGAAACAACAAACAGCAAAGCCAACAATAAACAACCAAGCAGAACACGTGAAACACACAAAAAATCCGTGAAACACACAAAAAAGCCGAGACTGCACACAAACACAGCCCCTAAACTGACCTAAAAATTGCAGCCCTTATCACCCGAAAAATAGCCTCCAAAACAGTGCCAAAATCAGTCTCGAAAATAGCCCCTACAATCACCGAAAGACAATCCAGAAACAGTCCAAAAATAGTCCAAAAACAACCCAAAACCAGTCCCCAAAAACAGCGGAACAGCGAGAAAGCTTTAATCCTTCCGGCGACGGCATAACGCACTCCCGATAGGCAACTTAAAAGGTAAGACCTGAGGGCACCCTTATCCTTTTCATTTTTATCGTTCTGGACACGATATGCTTGGCTGGATGTGAAATACGTCCAGCCGGGTATGCGAAGTCCCACATTAAAGACGACCAAATTTCTGGTCACTTTTCGTTATTTCGCTTGTATTTCGTTGTTTATCTTTTTTATTTATTGTCTTTTTATTATTCCGCATTTAATTTACTTTTATTGTTATTTTATTATTGCGCATTTAATTTATTATTTATCTTTTTGTTTATTTATTGTTATTTTATTCTTTCACATTTAGTTTTGTTATTTATCTTTTTATTTTATCATTCTGTCGTTATTTTGTTTGTTCATTATCCGCATATGCATTATTATGTTATTTCATGTCTATTTGCTTTATTTACATTGCATTAATGATTACCTATGGTATTATCCTTTTTGGTATATCGGATGGAAACCCAGACATAAATTCCGTAGCCGAATCCGAATGGATGGTAATGCGGTCTGTACTTGGGATACAACTCCATGGACCACTTGGGAAATACCTATATATGCATTACTAACCCCCTCATTGTGTTCACTATTTATTCATTTATGCTTTTCTTGCCTTCCTTTATAACTTCTGTTATCCCATCTCGTATTTCTTTATTTAATATGATTTTATTTATATTCATGTTTATGGGTGTGCAAATTTGTGTGTTATTTGAATTATCTTTCATGAACTGCATAAGAGTTGGCTATACAATTGTGTGAACCCGTCCACTATACTGGCATAAGTAAGGGACCATTCCGAACCCAACGGTTTGAGGTCTTCCCTTGCTAGGGGTGAGTACGGCCTTAAATCATTTCCCAGTTCACGCCGGGTGGCGACTCATTTATTCTTCGGTTTAGTCCCCCATGGGATACTTCGTACTCTCTAAGGGCTTCGAGCCCACTGTAGGCATTGTATTTTTGCATGTGAAACCCGATGATGAGTCTCAGTGGGAGGCACTACCTTTTAAGTCGCGGAAGCCGCGGGAAACGGATGTCGGAAGGGAGGAGTCAAGAATTGACTCATAATCGGATTAAGTTCGCTGGTTTAGCTTCGGGTTACTTGTTGGCTGTCCTTTTTAAAAAATTATTCCCGGCCTAAAACACTCACAAATCACCTAACCTCGGCCCAAAATCCCCGCAAGCCCCTTAACCTTGACCTAAAACCCCCGCAAGCCCCACAACCTAACCCACACAAACCAAAACCCACAAACCAAAGGCCCCACACGCCCATTCACCCTAATAACACCCAAATTAAATCAAATATTAATTAAATTAAGTATTAACTAAATGAAATATTAATTAAATTAAATAATAAAGAATTAAATCATTACCAAATTTAATAAAACATAAAATAAAATCATGCCTAACTTAGATAAATCAAATAAATTACATACTAAATTAAAAAAGATGATATGCCTAATTAAAATCAATTATAACAAATTAAATATATTGTATTCCTAATCTAAATCAATCAAATATTCAACCTTCCTAATTCACCAAAATTTGTCCCTCAATCAAATATATATTTTCCTTTTGTGACACTAATTAGATATACAAATCCCTATCCATGCAAACCTAATTGACAACTATAAAACACACATTAAATCAACCCTAAGAGCTCTCATTCACACTCTCTAAGACACGGCAACAAACACAACAAAAAAATGAAACACAAATCCTAACCCTTCAGCACATCCCTTCTCTCCATAAAACCACTTCACGCCCAGCACATGCACTCATTATCTCCCACATCGCTAATGCACCTTGATTCAAACAGCCTTCACGCAGCATGAACCCAAACAGCCTTCACGCACAACTGACCTGCCTTCATCTTGCCATGCCTTCAACCTCAACACGTAATAAACCACAAACCCACGTTAACAGCATCATCTTATAAACCTGCGCACATAAACCACCTCTGCCTCACGCTAAATCATCAACAAATCAGCCAACCATCAAACCTGCAAAGAGTCCAGTTCACGCACCCATTAATCACGTAGTACATACCTCTTTGCTCCACGTCTGCCCCTAGAATATCAATGGACACTGACCTTCACACATAAGCCACAAACAAGCCTTGAACTGCCGCAAAACCAAGCCCACTGCACGCTGAAACCTAGCCCCACTGCAAGCCCAAAACACAGCCTCAAACTACCCACGACAACAGTCCCAAAATCGGCCTTAAAATCAGCCAACAAACCGAGAAAAAAACATCCCAGAACAACCGTGAAAACACAACCTCAAACTGTCCAGAACTGTCCCAAAACTGCACCCAAAAACAGTCCAGAAACCGCCCCAAACGGTGACAAAACCTGCCCCCGAACAGCCCTCCAAAATTGCGAAAACAGTTCCCGAACAGACCTGAAACAGTAAGCAGAGAATACAGGAAAAACAACAACAAAACAGAGGTAAAACAGCAAGCAAAACAACAAAACAGTGAGCTAAGACGCTAAACCAGTGAACCGGAAGAGTTGCGGAGTGATAGCCCTTCTGACGGCAGTGAAACGCGAGTTCAAAAGTCGACATAAAAGGTTAGACCTGATGGTATTTTTCACACTCGTTTTCAGTTCTATTTTTATTATTTATTGAGTATTGTTCGCATGATTATTATGTTAAAATGCATGTTGTGGCCCTTGAGTAGATAAATATGCATGTATTATGAAATATTGTATGTTGTGGCCTTGGAATAAAATGAAAGATGTGTCAACTCTCGCGGTATATCGGATGGAAACCCGGACATAAATTTCATAGCCGATTCCGAATGGACGGTAGTATGATCTGTACTCGGGATACAACTCCACGTACCGCTTGAGTAAACTGCACCTTCTTTTGTTTTATATTGCTTTGATTTATTTATTTTTCGTCATTTGAATTTCGCATGATACTTGTTTATTCATGATGCGATCGAGCGCATGGGCTTAGTAAGTCAGATTAAAGGTCCCCTATTTGGAGGGGTTAAAACCCTTTACCACGATGCTTTTCCGCGCTGGTGATGTGTGTTCGGTTGAATGAATGTAGATATGTTCAATCGAGCATACTAAGTTTGATGTTATTGTCTTTATTCTTTGTATGTATTATGCAATCGAGCGCATGGGCTTAGTAAGTCGGATTAAAGGTCCCCTATTTGGAGGGGTTAAAACCCTTTACCACGATGCTTTGCCGCGCCGGTTGATGTGTGTTCGTTTGAATGTGAGATATGTTCAATCGGGCATACTAAGTTTGATGTTATTGTCTTTATTCTTTGTATGCATGATGCAATCGAGCGCATGGGCTTAGTAAGTCGGATTAAAGGTCCCCTATTTGGAGGGGTTAAAATCCTTTACCACGATATTTTGCCGCGCCGGTTGATGTATATTCGGTTGAATATAAGATGTGTTAAATCGGGTATACGAAGTTTCATATAGTCATCCTTTTCTTTGTACGCATCGTAATGAAAAACATACTTATTCCAGTGATTGCATCATCTATCCCTTAGTCCTGGCTTAACGTATTACAATTCATATATCCATGTCATGATAGCATTTGAGTATTATTTCTTGTAGTATATCGGATGGAAACCCAGACATAAATTCCGTAGCCGATTCCGAATGGACGGTAATGCGGTCTGTACTTGGGATACAATTCCACGTACCACTTGAAAAGTGCTCACATGTGTGTTTGTGTCCATATTAGTTATCTTCTTTTGCACAACGTCATAGCATGCTTACTTTAATGCCTAATTGCATCCTTAAGTGTCTTTTTGCATTATATACTTAGTTGACTCTTTTATTTGTGCATGAACATGTAATTGCTATTTGTTTATGATATGTCTATGAAATCACATGTTTGCCATCATTTGATTCGCCTTTATGTGTGCTTGTGTGGTTAGTGTGTGCTGGTGTTTCCATGAATACAATATGCCAATGAAGTTGTATGTTCGTTGCTACTTTGATGTACTTTCAAGCATGTAATCTTAGATTTGAAATATATGCAAATTTAGGTGTAAGTTTTATTTTTTGAGCATATGGATTTAGAAGCATGATACTCTTGGAAATAAGTGTTACTTAAGCTTGATTAAATTATTACACAAATCCTTTCATTACAAGTGACATAAGTAAGGGACCATTACGAACCCAACGGTTTGAGGTCTTCCCTTGCAAGGGGTGAGTGCGGCCTTAAATCTCATTTTCCCGGTTCACACCGGGTGGCGACTCCATTATTCTCCGGTTTAGTCCCCCGTCGCTACTCCGTACTCCCGACGAGATCTTGAGCCTAGGACAGCGTGCGTCATCCAGTTTTTGTGTCCCACAGTCTGGCGACTCCACTGGGGATAGAGAATCGGCCCCGAAATATTGTCTTGTAATGTTTTGATTTATGTTCTAATTGACCGTGTCTATAGTGGATGAAATGGGGGTTTAATCAAAGGCATTTTGAGGCTAGGTAATGGTTTGGTGTCTTCCTACACTCACTACCTTTCTAGAAGGAAAAGCTGTGAAGGCACCTAGATAGCCATCTACTCGTAGCCTATTGTGATGGACTAATTTGGAGGACTCGTTGTTTATTCCTGACACCAAGCGATAAGAGCCTAAGAGGCTTGTGTATTTAAGTGAGCCTCGCTCCACCCTCCCTTTGGGTAATCTACAATGGGAAATCCATTTGATAGTCAGTCACACACCATAGCTCATTGGCACGTACCTTAGTGTATAAAAAATGGTGCGCTCACTTGGCCGCTCGAACCCTTGATTGGGGAGACCTAGTTGTGGGCCATCCTTCGCCGGTGAGAGCCATTGTCTACACTCTTGCGAACCCACCCATAGACCGGGGTTGTATGGTTAAAGTAACAATTATTTCCTTGAGTATGTACTTGTGGACCATCCTCATTTGGATGCAGTTGTACTATTGTCAGAAATACGAACTTGCTGGGCCATTTAAACTGGGGCGAGTTCGTACCTTATGACCATTAGGCCCAAAGCTTCTGAAATGTTGATGGGCCATTCCGTAGAAATTATTGTTTTAGGTTTGCATTATCTTTCTTTTATGCTTGTGTTTGGGAACATCGTCGTTTGGATCCATTTGGACCATTTGTCATGAGATATGGGCTTGTTGGGCCATTTAAATTGGGACAATAACGTATCTTATGATGATTGGGCCAAAAGCTTCTAAAACACCAATGGGCCATTATATGTTTTTGTTTAGGAACGTTATCATTTGGATACAGTTGGACTTCTTGCCATGAGATGTGAACTTGTTGGGCCATTTAAACTGAGACGAGTTCACTCCTATGACAGTTAGCCCAAAAGCTTCTAAAATGATGATGGGCCGATTTGTGTGAAAATTTTAATGAGTTGATATATTTCTTGTATCGCATGCATCTCATGCATCACATGCACCTCATGCATACATGCACCATGTTAACCCCCTTTTGGTCTTGAAAGCCATCATAGATACCCGTTGGTTAGGGAAGATGACAGACTTGTCAAAAGACCAAGCAGCCACCAAGAGTACCGGCAGAAGACCTAACCCAACGGGATAGGAAACTCATTCATGCATGCATGCATACACGTAACGTATCCTGCATTCCTTTTCGTGTTTGTTCTGTTTTGTAATAACAGGTTTCTGAGGAAAAAAAAGAAAGCGTCAATACAAGCCAACCAGAAGCAGCAACATTACAATGTCAGCAGTCTTCATGAATGAATCACAAGGGCGAGGCCCATATCAATATCAGTCTGGGGGCGAGACCCATATAAGTATCAGTTGGGGGCAAGGCCCATAACAGTATCAGTTAGGGGCGAGGCCCACATCAATATCAGTCTGGGGGCGAGGCCCATATCAGTATCAATCTGGGGGCGAGGCCCATATCAGTACCAGTTAGGGGCAAGGCCCATAATAGTATCAGTTAGGGCCGAGGCCCATATCAGTATCAGTTGGGGGCGAGGCCCACATCAGTATTAATCTAGAGGCGAGGCCAATATCAGTATCAGTTTGGGGGCGAGGCCCATATCAGTATCATTTGGGGGCGAGGCCCATATCAGCATCAGTTAGGGGCGAGGCCCACATCAGTATCAGTCTAGGGGCGAGGCCCATATCAGTATCAGTTTGGGGGCGAGGCCCATATCAGCATCAGTTTGGGGATGAGTCCCAGGGCCGAGGCCCATATCAGTATCAGTTGTGGGCGAGGCCCACATCAGTATCAGTCTAAGGGCGAGGCCCATATCAGTATCAGTCTGGGGGCGAGGCCCATATCAGTATCAGTAGGGGGCGAGGCCCACATCAGTATCAGCTGCGGGCGAGGCCCATATCAGTATCAGTTTGGGGCGAGGCCCATATCAGTATCGGTCTGGGGGCGAGGCCCATATCAGCATCAGTTTGGGGATGAGTCCTACGGCCGAGGCCCACATCAGTATCAGTTTGGGGATGAGTCCCATGGCCGAGGCCTACATCAGTGTCGGTTTAGGGGGGCGAGGCCCACATCAGCATCATGCATCCATACATACATGCATACATATCACATACATACAATATTTGTTTTGTATTCGCAGGATTGTAGCAGCAAAGACCACCGCATCAAGTAATGGTTAAAAAATGAGCCACATTCTCGGACAGCACGGTTCAGAAATGGACCGCTACCACAACAGAGGTCGAAAATGGCGTTCCAAAAATGGGGCACACACAGTAAATGCCGAAAATGGCGTTCCAAAATGGAGCACATGTAACAGATGCCGAAAATGGCGTTCCAAAATGGAGAACACGCAATAGGTGCCGAAAATGGCGTTCCAAAATGGAGCACACGTAACAAGATGCCGAAAATGGTGTTCCCAAAATGGAGCACACACAACAGCTGCCGAAAATGACGTTCCAAAATGGAGCACACTTAGCAATGCCGAAAATGGCGTTCCAAAATGGAGCACACATAGCAAATGCCGAAAATGGCGTTCCAAAATGGAGCACACGCAACAGATGCTGAAAATGGCGTTCCAAAATGGAACACACACAACAGATGCCGAAAATGGCACTCCAAAAATGGAGCACGGTTCGGGAATGAACCAGGGGTCGCAGCACCTCACCACCAAATCACGGAATAGGACCAAAACGCTATCAACCCATTCGGTTCAGGAATAAAGCCCAGAGATGGTTCGGGAATAAAGTCCAGAGGTCAAATCACCTCACCATTAACTTAGAACAGTTCGGGAATCAAGCCCGGAGGTCAAATCACCTCACCATCAACTTAGAAAAGTTCAGGAATAAAGCCCAGAGATGGATCGAGAATAAAGCCCAGAGGTCAAATCACCTCACCATCAACTTAGAGCAGTTCAGGAATAAAGCCCAGAGATGGTTCGGGAATAAACCCCAGAGGTCAAATCACCTCATCATCAACTCATAATAGTTCGGGAATAAAGGCCAGTGGTCAAATCAACTCACCATCAACCCAGAACAGTTCAGGAATAAAGCCCAGAGATGGTTTAGGAATAAAACCCAGAGGTCAAATCACCTCACCATCAACCCAGAACAGTTCGGGAATAAAGCCCAGGGGTCAAATCACCTCACCATCAACTTAGAATAGTTTGGGAATAAAGCCCAATGATGGTTCGGGAATAAAGCCTATAGGTCAAATCACCTCACCATCAACTCAGAACAGTTCGGGAATAAAGCCCATAGATATTTCGGGAATAAAGCCCAGAGGTCAAATCACCTCACCATCAACTCTAAACAGTTCGGGAATATAGCATAGAGATAGTTCAGGAATAAAGCCCAGAGGTGAAATCACCTCACCATCAACTCAGAGCAGTTCGGAAATAAAGCCCAGAGACGGTTAAGAAATTAACCACCTCACACTCAGGAACTGTTCGGAAAATAACCATCTTAACTCGGTGGTTCGGGAACAAGACCCAGGGGTCAAAGCGCCTCGCCATCATCTCACTCCAGGAACGGTTAAGAAAAAAAACATCTCAACTCATGAACGGTTTGGGAATGAAACATCTCACACCGGTAACGGTTCTGGAATGAACCATCTCACACCAATAACGGTTTGGGAATGAACCATCTCACACCAGTAACGGTTCGGGAATGAACCATCTCACACCAATAGCGAAACAACAGGTAAGTCTGGCAATGGCTGACTAACCAGGTAAGCCAAAAATGCATGCATGACTTTGACAGGGTTGTCACTGTCACACACTGCACAAGCTCTATCAAAGTGGGGGCGACTGTAGACACTACATTTTTGCATTAGCCCGATGATGATCCTCGTATGGAGGCACTACCTGAAAAGTTGCGGAAGTCGCAGGAAATGAATGCCGGAAGGAAAAACCTCCAAAATTAACCCATCATCGGGTTCAGACTCACTAGCCCGCCTCAGATTTGCTTAGTTGATGTTTCAAACCAAATCCCTGCAACCCTTGAAAGCCCACACGCCCAAAGCCTATCTACCATCAAACCCAACCAGCCCATCTATCTACAAGCCCACACGCCCAAGCCTTCCCAAATAAAAAAAATCCCAAGCAAAACACATGTCAAAATCCCTCAAATCACCTTCCAATTTATCAAGATTTAAAATATCCTCCTCACCAAATTTACAATATTCATTCCTAAAAATATACCCCCAAATTTATTTGATTTATTTCCTTGCTAGGGAGATCACTTGTCACTATAAATTGAAGACCAAAACACACACAAACCCTAGACACTTCTTAGACTCAAACGGCAATCACAACCAAAAAACAAAAAAAAAAAAAAAAAAAAATCAAAACCTAAGCTTCTCTCATACTCTCTTTTCACGGCAAAAAATAAAAAAACAAAAGACACGTGAAACGCCAAAACACAAACAGACCTAGGAGACTTCTCTCTTCCTCACACAAAGAGACACACAACTCAAAGACCCTTCTTGGCACACACACTCACACGGCACACACACAATCAGGCCACACACTTCTTACATTAAAACCCTTCTCGGCGCGCGCACACACACACAGGCCTCACGCCCTTCACCAACACACACTCACACACCGAGACACACTCACACAAGAAACACACAGCCAATTCTCTCATCACCGACACACACTCACACAAACCAAAAAACACTCAAGCCACACACGGCAACACAAAGCAATAAACTGCCCACTAACCGACACAAAACAAAGCAAACAAAATCAGATGCCCCTCCACAAGCAATAAACAAACGACAAAGCCAAACAAAGTCAGCTTCACCCCTTAGCCGAAACAACAAACAGCAAAGCCAACAATAAACAACCAAGCAGAACACGTGAAACACACAAAAAATCCGTGAAACACACAAAAAAGCCGAGACTGCACACAAACACAGCCCCTAAACTGACCTAAAAATAGCAGCCCTTATCACCCGAAAACTAGCCTCCAAAACAGTGCCAAAATCAGTCTCGAAAATAGCCCCTACAATCACCGAAAGACAATCCAGAAACAGTCCAAAAATAGTCCAAAAACAACCCAAAACCAGTCCCCAAAAACAGCGGAACAGCGAGAAAGCTTTAATCCTTCCGGCGACGGCATAACGCACTCCCGATAGGCAACTTAAAAGGTAAGACCTGAGGGCACCCTTATCCTTTTCATTTTTATCGTTCTGGACACGATGCTTGGCTGGATGTGAAATACGTCCAGCCGGGTATGCGAAGTCCCACATTAAAGACGACCAAATTTCTGGTCACTTTTCGTTATTCGCTTATTTTCGTTTATTTCTTTTTATTTATTTTTTTATTTTATTTATTTAATTGTCTTTTATTTATTTTATATTTATTATTTATTATTGTTATTTATATTTATTGCTTTAATTATTATTTATCTTTTTGTTTATTTATTGTTATTTTATTCTTTCACATTTAGTTTTGTTATTTATCTTTTTTATTTTATCATTGTGTCGTTATTTTGTTTGTTCATATCCGCATATGCATTATTATGTTATTTCATGTCTATTTGCTTTATTTACATTGCATTAATGATTACCTATGGTATTATCCTTTTTGGTATATCGGATGGAAACCCAGACATAAATTCCGTAGCCGAATCCGAATGGATGGTAATGCGGTCTGTACTTGGGATACAACTCCAAGCACCACTTGGGAAATACCTATATATGCATTACTAACCCCCTCATTGTGTTCACTATTTATTTATTTATGCTTTTCATGCCTTCCTTTATAACTTCTGTTATCCCATCTCGTATTTCTTTATTTAATATGATTTTATTTATATTCATGTTTATAGGTGTGCAAATTTGTGTGTTTATTTGAATTATCTTTCATGAACTACATAAGAGTTGGCTATACAATTGTGTGAACCCGTCCACTATACTGGCATAAGTAAGGGACCATTCCGAACCCAACAGTTTGAGGTCTTCCCTTGCTAGGGGTGAGTACGGCCTTAAATCATTTCCCAGTTCACGCCGGGTGGCGACTCATTTATTCTTCGGTTTAGTCCCCCATGGGATACTTCGTACTCTCTAAGGGCTTCGAGGCCACTGTACGCATTGTATTTTTGCATGTGAAACCCGATGATGA
This sequence comes from Zanthoxylum bungeanum, assembly GCA_019454045.1. Taxonomy (NCBI): domain Eukaryota; kingdom Viridiplantae; phylum Streptophyta; class Magnoliopsida; order Sapindales; family Rutaceae; genus Zanthoxylum; species Zanthoxylum bungeanum. The sequence continues at coordinate 21,104 of SKCR01027623.1, forward strand.
GTCTCAGTTGGAGGCACTACCTTTTAAGTCGAGGAAGCCGCGGGAAACGGATGTCGGAAGGGAGGAGTCAAGAATTGACTCATAATCGGATTAAGTTCGCTGGTTTAGCTTGGGGTTACTTGTTGGCTGTCCTTTTTAAAAAATTATTCCCGGCCTAAAACACTCACAAATCACCTAACCTCGGCCCAAAATCCCCGCAAGCCCCTTAACCTTGACCTAAAACCCCCGCAAGCCCACACACCTAGCCCACACAAACCAAACCCACAAACCAAAGGCCCCACACGCCCAACCAAGGCCCACACGCCCATTCACCCTAATACATACTAAATTAAAAAAGATGATATGCCTAATTAAAATCAATCATAACAAATTAAAAATATTGACTCACCTAATTAACAAATTAAATGCCTAATTAAAATCAATTATAACAAATTAAATATATTGTATTCCTAATCTAAACCAATCAAATATTCAACCTTCCAAATTCACCAAAATTTGTCCCCCAATCAAATATATATTTTCCTTTTGTGACACTAATTAGATATTACAAATCCCTATCCATGCAAACCCTAATTAACAACTATAAAACACACATTAAATCAACCCTAAGAGCTCTCATTCACACTCTCTAAGACACGACAATAAACACAACAAAAAAATGAAACACAAACCCTAACCCTTCAGCACATCCCTTCTCTCCATAATACCAATTCACGCCCAGCACCTGCACTCATTATCTCCCACATCGCTAATGCACCTTGATTCAAACAGCCTTCATGCAACATGAACCCAAACAGCCTTCACGCACAACTGACCTGCCTTCATCTTGCCATGCCTTCAACCGCAACACGTAACAAACCACAAACCCACGTTAACAGCCTCATCTTATAAACCTGCACACATAAACCACCTCTGCCTCACGCTAAATCATCAACAAACCAGCCAACCATCAAACCTGCAAAGAGTCCAGTTCACGCACCCATTAATCACGTAGTACATACCTCTTTGCTCCACGCCTGGCCCTAGAATATCGACGCACACTGACCTTCACACATAAGCCACAAACAAGCCTTGAACTGCCGAAAAACCAAGCCCACTGCACGCTAAAACCTAACCCCACTGCACGACCAAAACACAGCCTCAAACTACCCACGACAACAGTCCCAAAATCTGCCTTAAAATCACCCAACAAACCGAGAAAAAAAACATCCCAAAACAGCCGTGAAAACACAACCTCAAACTGTCCAGAACTGTCCCAAAACTGCACTAAAAAACAGTCCAGAAACCGCCCCAAACGGTGAGCTAAGACGCTAAACCAGTGAACCGGAAGAGTTGCGGAGTGATAGCCCTTTCGACGGCCGTGAAACACGAGTTCGAAAGTCGACATAAAAGGTTAGACCTGAGGGTATTTTTCACACTCGTTTTTAGTTCTATTTTTATTATTTATTGAGTATTGTTCGCATGATTATTATGTTAAAATGCATGTTGTGGCCCTTGAGTAGATAAATATGCATGTATTATGAAATATTGTATGTTGTGGCCTTGGAATAAAATGAAAGATGTGTCAACTCTCGCAGTATATCGGATGGAAACCCGGACATAAATTTCATAGCCGATTCTGAATGGACGATAGTATGATCTGTACTCGGGATACAACTCCACGTACCGCTTCAGTAAACGGCACCTTCTTTTATTTTATATTGCTTTGATTTATTTATTTTTCGTCATTTGAATTCCGCATGTTACTTGTTTATTCATGATGCGATCGAGCGCATGGGCTTAGTAAGTCGGATTAAAGGTCCCCTATTTGGAGGGGTTAAAATCCTTTACCACGATGCTTTGCCGCGCCGGGTGATGTGTGTTCGGTTGAATGTAAGATATGTTCAATCGGGCATACTATGTTTGATGTTATTGTCTTTATTCTTTGTATGTCTGATGCAATCGAGCGCATGGGCTTAGTAAGTTGGATTAAAGGTCCCCTATTTGGAGGGGTTAAAACCCTTTACCATGATGCTTTACCGCGCCGGTTGATGTGTGTTCGGTTGAATGTGAGATATGTTCAATCGGGCATACTAAGTTTGATGTTATTGTCTTTATTCTTTGTATGCATGATGCAATCGAGCGCATGGGCTTAGTAAGTCGGATTAAAGGTCCCATATTTGCAGGGGTTAAAATCCTTTACCACGATGCTGTTCCGCACCGGTTGATGTATATTCGGTTTTGAATATAAGATGTGTTCAATCGGGTATACGAAGTTTCATATTGTCATCCTTTTCTTTGTACGCATCGTAATGAAAAACATACATATTCCATTGATTGCATCATCTATCCCTTAGTCTTGGCTTAACGTATTACAATTCATATATCCATATCATGATAGCATTTGAGTATTATTTCTTGTACTATATCGGATGGAAACCCAGACATAAATTCCATAGCCGATTCCGAATGGACGGTAATGCGGTCTGTACTTGGGATACAATTCCACGTACCACTTGAAAAGTGCTCACATGTGTGTTTGTGTCCATATTAGTTATCTTCTTTTGCACCACATCATATCATGCTTAATTTAATGCCTAATTGCATCCTTAAGTGTCTTTTTGCATTATATACTTAGTTGACTCTTTTATTTGTGCATGGACATGTAATGGCTATTTGTTTATGATATGTCTATGAAATCGCATGTTCGCCATCATTTGATTCGCCTTTATGTGTGCTTGTGTGGTTAGTGTGTGCTGGTGTTTCCATGAATACAATATGCCAATGAAGTTGTATGTTCGTTGCTACTTTGATGTACTTTCAAGTATGTAATCTTAGATGTGAAATATATGCAAATTTAGGTGTAAGTTTTATTTTTTGCGCATATGGATTTAGAAGCATGATACTCTTGGAAATAAGTGTTACTTAAGCTTGATTAAATTATTACACAAATCCTTTCATTACAAGTGACATAAGTAAGGGACCATTCCGAACCCAACGGTTTGAGGTCTTCCCTTGCGAGGGGTGAGTGCGGCCTTAAATCTCATTTTCCCAGTTCACACCGGGTGGCGACTCCATTATTCTCCGATTTAGTCCCTCGTGGCTACTCTGTACTCCCGACTAGGTCTTGAGCCTAGGACAACGTGCGTCATCCAGTTTCTGTTTCCTACACCCACTATTGTCGTGGTCACCGAGCACCATGGCATAGCGGTAAACCCCGCTTCGCACCTATAATGTCATCCCTAGTCCTGAAATAGGATCTGGGGGTGTTACGTATCGCCGTCCCCCCAGTCCTATACTTGTGCACATATACTGTCCGTCAATTCCATATCTGAATCAAGTTATATACTGAGGTGGATTTTTACCCCATGCCTCGAAAAACATAGAAAGTCATGCTATAGATTTCAATACTATATAAAACACTACATTTAACATGAAATTGCTATCAAATATGGATAACGCCATATGTGCTCGAAAAAGTAAGTCTCAATTCATAAAAAATAAATAAATCAATCAATAAGGAAAATCAACTTGAAGAGAGAATTGTCCACTCACTGATTTTTGAATTTGGCTGCATTACTCACTCACTGAAGAAAGCACTGGTTCCTGCGATGATCTATAATTGATAATCTAAATTAGAAATGGACTAATAAACGTATTGTAGAATCATGCTATATTTACTTATATAATTGGTTGTTATCACTCCGATAGGTATCATACTTATATCAAGATGTAATATATGTAAAAGAGCTGATACGAGACCCTTAGGGTGGTCTTTTACATGCTAGGGTGAAACTGCACTGGTTTAAAACTGATTTGGGGGAGTTTTGGTTTGCGCGTCGCGACGCGAACAATTTAGAAAATTCTGTAAAAATCTTCAACTCTCGTCACGACGCGAACACTTTAGGCATCGCAACGCGGGACCGTTTTCCAGAATTATGTGCTTGTTTCTTCAAAGTTCATCTTACACCAAAATCACCACAAACATTTCCATAACAACATTATTGCACAAACTAACTTGTTGAACTTAAAATTCACATATTCTATATCAAATTGTCATCCTCAAATAATTCTTTAACCTCAAACTTCTTGTTTTTAACTCAACCTTTAAAATTTTCCAAATTTGGGTATTTAACTCAACAATCATTTTCCTTCCTTAATAATCACCAATATACAATCCCCATCATGCCAACATCTTTATTCTATCATTATGCTTTCAAAATTCAACAAACCAAGTTTTGGGTCAAGTTTTCTTACCTTCTTCTTCTTGATTTTCTTCATTCTCTAAGCCCCCAATTGATGCTCATCTTCTTCTTCTTACTTTTCCATCTCATTTCTTCTCTCTTTTCTTTCTTTTCTTCTCCTTTCTCTTCTTCTTCTTCTTCTTCTTCTTCTTCTTCTTTTCTTATCTTCTTCCCTTTCTTCTCTCATGTTTTTCATTCTTTTTCTCTACCTAATTTCCAGTTTTGGAATGAGGGAATAATGTCCTATTTATAGAGGAAGGGGCTGATTTTTGTGATGGATTTGTGTGGTTGAAATTTTGCCACAAGTCCCATCTCTAGTCATTTCTCGAAATTTACAATAACGGTTACGAAAATCACGATTTTGGACCCATTTTGAATTCGATATTAGAAAACTTTACAACGTGAAAGTTGTAGCTCTCGGTCTTATCTTTCCAGGAATATAAAATTTATAAAAATTGGAGATTGTATGAGACAGGTATGCCCCAAATACCATGGACAGTTCGGAGTAGAACATCATAGAATTTCTTATCGAAATTTCGAAGAATTTACTGATTGTCCCCAAAGTCGTTCCATGAGTGTATTTGTGTCCCAACATAATTTATATTATGTTACCTTCGTCCCGTAATGTAACAGTAGTAGAGACTACTGGTCATTACAAATTCTTCCCCCATTAAATAGGATTCGTCCTCGAATCCTTTTTAAACTTGGGATCTTCCCATAGATCACAGGATTCATGGGTTCCTTATAAAAAATCAGCTTTAACTGATTATGTACCCATCGCCTTTGTTTCATTCACTTTACTTCCCGATGATTTTCCGTGTGCTATCATTACACCACAGGACAAGGTGATGATCATGCTGGGGGAGAATGTTATAACGTACGTGTGTTCAGTTCCTAATGATCAGATATAAGAATGGAGAAATTTCGAGGATGAAATATTTATATTGGGGGAGAATGTTATATCCTGAATATTTTTCGGAATGGTTCTGGAAGATTTCTGAATTAAAGTTTAGAATTTGGAATTGATCCTATTGGAAAATAAGAGTTTATGTGTTAGAAAATTTATCGAAATATTTTAAAGTGAAGTTTCATCTCGTTGGAAAATGCGTGGTTTTGAGAACCGGATACGCGATTTCTGATTTTATCGTTATACGCGTAAAATTTTCTTGTTTCGGTTGTAAATAAAGCAAACGAACTCTGATTGAGCTGATTCGTGAACCATCAGACTCATTTTTCAGAGACGAACAACTTTCATGTTGAAACGTTTCGAAATTTGCATCAGAAGAGCTTCAAAAATTCAAATTTCTATGAAACCCCAATAACAGGGGCCTGATTGCATTTTTCTACGGTGTGAACGTAAATTTCAGAAACTTCTAAATAAATACCCCAATGTTTTCTGTAATCACGAAATTGGCAAAATCCCTCAAAACTACCCACCCGACCCTCTGTCTCCTTTAACACGTTGAGGATCTCCTGGTCGCGTAGACGGCCTGCCGCCATCGTCGTCCGGCTTGACCGGCTAGATGGGTGCTTTATCCACCTCTCCTCTTTGTGGTGGCCGGCGGCAGCCCAGAACACTGGCTAGAGGGGTGCGTCATCCACCTCTCCTCCTTGGGTTTGTCAATCTTGATTCCTTGCTTTGTTTCACGATCCGAACCACTAGCCAAATCGAAGCTCTCAGATAGTACTACAAGTTGGTGTTGGGACAGTTGTGGAACCCCTAGGGTCGGATCGGTGCCCCTCGCAGCGGAAATGGGTCTAACCCATGGATATCAAGTATGAGTGTAATTTTAAATAATTTAATGAAATACTATATTTCATTATAAATGTATAGGAAAAAATCAGGACTGAATCGAAGTCCGGAAACTAAAAAACAAAGCAAAACAAAATTGTCACGCATACTCACGTGCCATAGTGCGCGTGCGCACTGTGTGAGAACTGTAGCACATATCATTTTGTTTGTTTGTTTGTTTTTAAATTACAAATTATTACCTTCAGCTCACATTCCATTGAGCTAATGGAATTAGGGAATTAAAGATAATGATTTGGAACGGAATGGTTATCGAAATCGGAGTTTATGTGTTGGGAAATAAATCAAGCCATAACTCTAACCAAATTAGAATCCCAATAAGAAATATCTTGTGAACAATTCTAGGTCACCCAAAGGTGGTCAAGTGATTCTAGAATGGTAGCCATAGCTCTAAGCTTTAATCTAGAGTTCCAAACTCTAATTAATTGTTCCATGTCCAACATGAACATCTTTGACCTAATTACAAGCATGTTGTGTTTATACTTCAAAAGTATCCTAACACAAAATTGATTAGCCTTATTCAACATTAAGCTATGTGATCATGCATCTAATACACAAATAAACATAACTTAGGAGAAGATCAAACATTACCTAGTAAGCTTGATGCAAGATCCAATCTACTTGTTCTTTGTTGAAATCATTGGAGAACCTCCAAGGTGTGCAAGCTTGACTTCAAGATTCAATCTTGTTTCCAATGCTTCCAAGCTTCACTTTAAGATCCAATCTTGATTTCTCCTAGATGAAATGTTATGGGGACCTCACAAGATTCTCTAAACACTTCTCTAACTTAGGCTAATCTCTCAAGAATTTGCTTGTATTTGTACTTGTAATTAAAACCTTCCTAAAGCTTGCTATTTATAACAAAACTTAGGCAATTTTTAATTAATAAAAGTTGTAATCAACTTTTAAATGGGCTTAATCTAATTTGTCCAAATATGTAAAATTAGGTGTGACTTATCTCCATTGTCTCCCATTTTAATTTAATCCAATTAAATCAAGCCAATGATTAGGAAATGGATTAGTTAAATGTTTGCCACCTTGATTTAATCCAATTAAATCAAGCCAAAACCACATATTATTACATACTTACCATTACCATAATCTCCTCAAATGGTAGAGATAATTATGATTTTATAATTAAGCCCTGGTGTAATTATTGAATTAGTCCAATTAATCCAATTAAGTCAAAGTAAATAATCAATGTTATCCAATAACACTTGATTATCTTAGTTGATAATTATAATATCGAATATTATCTTTTAACAAAAATAATCAGCTACCCAAGTGCTCAACAAGTACACTTCATATTGGGACTCTCTAAGTTTATACACGTTCGTCATATAAACCTAGCTAATATGTACGCGATTCGGCCACCTCCGAATTCATGAAGAACATAAACGATCCTTATAAACTATACTAGTCAAGGTCAACACATATGTTTAACAATCCCTCCGTCGTAGGCTATCCAAGTTGTGGTTAGGAAACATAGAATACACCGTCAAGTTTCCAAGACGCACATCTCAAGTCGACATGTCCACGATTATTTACAACTAATGTGATCCACCCTAGGTGATCGGCTTTGGCCAAAGTCTTTAAGAATCATGACTTTACTCACATGGATACCTAAAGCCCTTATGGTACACATACGGGCCGACGAATCCTATCTTACTTCGTACTTGATTACTGAGTTCATCGGTCCACACCCAACAAATATCTAGAGGTCAGACCATGAAAGGTTTCTGACATACATGGCATAAAAGTGTGGAGGATCTCACACAAAATCAATGATATCCTATAGTCAAAGGATTACATATGCTACTCGACTCGAGAAGATTCTTATTGATGGTGGTGTGTACTTCCAACTATTAGGAATCACCTATGAGTCATTCAATATTCACTTCAACGAATATCTACATGTCTATACGAGTTTCCAAAACTCATGGTACATCGGGTTAAACCATTGGAAGTCCAATTCCAATATACGATATGTGCTAGTCTTCTAGGTTATAGGAATTCGACCATATTCCAAAACCAAGGAGTAGGAATATTTACTTTAATAATAGTTTACACCTAGTGTCAAGACTATTCTAAGGTCGATGTCATTCTTAACATATCTATATATCAATTAAATATGCGTAATGACAATACCATTATAAAGTATGAAATGAAAAATATAGTTATTTTATTAATAAATAATAAAATGTACAAATCGGATTGGCACTCCAAGCACCGACTCCATCAAACTCCTACTTGCTTAGTGCCAATCTGGATGGTACCGTAGTCTCATCTCCTCCTTATGTTTATCAAATAACTTGGGAGGTAAGGCCTTTATAAGCAGGTCTGCTATGCTGTCTTGTCCTTGAACCTTCAAGACCACTATGTATTTTCGTTCAATTCTCTCTCTAATCACGCGGTATTTCCTTTCCACGTCTTTAGACTTCGAATACGCCCTCGGCTTCTTAGCCTACGCGATGGCTCCGTTATTATCACAGTACAATTGGATTGAATCCGCAATACTAGGCACAACGCCAAGTTTTGTGATAAACTTTCTAATCCAAACAGCTAATTTAGCAGCTTCTGAAGCCGCTATAAATTCTACCTCAGTGGTGGAATCAGCTGTTGAGCCTTGCTTTGAACAACACCAACTAATCGTACCACCATTAAGGCTAAATATATATCCTGATGTAGATTTTCTATCATCTGGATCTCCTTGGAAGTCGGAGTCTGTATAAACCTTAACTTGCAGCTCATCTTCTCCATATATCAGAAACTTATCCTTGGTGCCTTTAAGATACTTTAGGATACGTTTCACGGCTATCCAATGATCATTACTTGGATCAGATTGATATCGGCTGGTCATACTGACGTCGAAACTGATGTTAGGTCTAGTACATAACATAACATACATTATGCTTCCAATACAAGAAGCATATGGCATGTTAGATATCCTAACTCTCTCTTCCTCAGTTTGAGGTGTCATTTTCTTTGAAAGATGTATGTCATATCTGAAAGGTACATTTGCTGCCTTGCAATTCATAAAACTGTACATTTCTAACATCTTGTCTATGTACGTCGATTGTGAAAACCCTATAAGCTTCCTAACTCTATCTCGGTAGAGCCTTATACCTAGTATATAAGAAGCTTCATCCATATCTTTCATGGAGAAGTTATTGCAAAGGTAGGCTTTCATACTTTGCATCATCTCTATATCATTTCCTATGATAAGGATGTCATCTATATACGATATTAAGAAAACTATCATGCTCCCACTAACTTTCTTATAAACACATGGTTCTTCCTCATTTTTTATGAATCCTGATAATCTAATTATCTCATCAAAATGACAATTTCAGCTTCGGGATGCTTGTTTAAGTCCATAAATAGACTTTTGGAGCTTACAAACCAAGTTTGAAGTCTCACTGGATAGGAAACCCTCTGATTGTTCCAAATAGATATCCTCCTCAATGAATCCATTTAGGAAAGTGGTTTTCACATCCATCTGAAATATCTCATAGTCGTCATATGCAGCAATGGCTAAAAGAATCCTAATGGATTTTAGCATGGTCACTGGTGAAAAGATTCCTCATAGTCAATCCCAGGACATTATGTGTAACCTTTCGCTACTAGTCGGGCCTTAAAGGTTTCCACATTTCCATTGGGCCCTCGCTTTCTTTTGTAAACCCATTTACAACCAATAGGTTTAACTCCTTCAGAAAGTTCAACTAAGTCCCAGACTTGATTGACATACATTGAATCCATTTCGGATTTCACGGCTTCTTGCCATTTTTTGAATCGATATCCAATATCGCTTCCTTATACATAGTCAGATTTGTTTCCTCCAAGAGGATAATATCAAGGCTCACATCAGATGTTAAAAATAGTCTCTGAGAAGGCCTTGATATTTTATTCGACTTATGTAGAACCTGTGTTGTAGATCATTCACCTAGTTGGATCTCTGGTTCCATCTTAGGTTCCTTAATGTTGGGATAAAACTCATCAAGTTTAATCTCTCTACAATTCTCATTTTCTCTCAAAAATTACTTTTCAAGAAAAGTTGCAAAACGAAAAACAAATACATTTCGTTGCTCGAAATTGTAGAATTGATATCCCATGAAATTATCAGGATATCCAACTAACCGACATTTATACCCTCTGGGTGCTTGTTTATCCCGTTGCTCAATTCTAACGTATGCAGGAAAACCCCAAATCTTTAAATGTCTAAGACTTGGATTTCTACCGAACCATATCTGATAGGGGGTCGTAGAAACAACTTTTGATTGAACCCTATTAAGTTTGTAGGTGGCAGTTTATAAAGCGTAACCCAAAGGTAATAAGGAAGATATGTATAGTTCATCATCATTCGCACCATATCCAATAAAGTACGATTTCTACAATCAGACACTCAATTGTGTTGAGGTGTTCCTGGTGGGCTATATTGGGCGAGAATTCCATTTTCCCTTAAATAATTTCTGAATTCTTCACTCATGTATTCACTACCTCAATCTGATCTAAGGCATTTGATGAATTTACTGGTTTGTTTTTCTACTCCGTTTCAGAATATTTTGAACTTTTCAAATGTTTCCGACTTATGTTTCATCAGATAGATATATCCATATCTAGACTTGTCATCTGTGAAAGTTACAAAGTATGTGGAACCATCATGAACGGCATGATTTAATGGACCACAAACATCGCTGTTTATTAGCTCCAATAAATCTTTAGAATGATGTCCAACACCTTGAAATGAGGCCTTTGTCATCTTTCATTGGATACATGACTCATAAATCGGATAAGGATCTAAGTTAAGATTTTCAATCAAACTATCCTTTACCAATTTGGATAGACGTCTAACACCTATGTGGCCCAATCGCATATGCCATAATTCAGTATTATTTAGTTCAGACTTCCTACATGTATTTTTCTCTACATTAAAGACATCTCAACATGTTTTCAAAATATAGTGACCGTTTGATAAAGAATATTCACATTTCAATAAATTTTCTTTATCATACAAACATAAAGTTTCATCCTTAATTTTTATTTTATATCCATTTTTATCTAATATTGGCAGTGATATTATTTGTCTGATAAGTGAGGGAACATAATAACAGTAATGCAAATCTAATTTACATCCATTTGGGTGATCTAGAACAATTGTTACTATGGCATTGACATCCATTGTCTCGCCATTGCCAACTCTAAGCTGGATCTCTCATTTATTTAGCCTTCTTCTAACCCTTATTTCCTATTGGGAAATGCAAATATGAGTAGGACTGCCAGTGTCTAACACCCATCCACTATTTATATCTAAGGCTAACGAGACGTTAATAATTGGAAAAATACAAAGCTTACCAGAGGGTCATGCTTTTCCTTTAAGCTCTGGACAATATTTCTTCCGGTGTCCAGACTTCTTGCATTGTAGACATTGACCACGAGCTACTTTCGGTTTTGCGCCTTTGCGCTTATTGGAGTTTTTCTTTGATATATTCTTCTTCCCCATCTTGATTTTCTTTGACTTCCCAGAAGTCTTTGAATAGCCAGCTCAACCATGGAGATATAGTGTAGGGTTGCCTTTCTTTAAATCTTGCTCCGCCGCGCGTAGCATGTTATGAAGTTCTTCATATGTGGCTTGCATCGAATGCATATGGAAATTCAATACAAAGCTAGCATAAGAACCAGGCAAAGAAGACAGAATCAAATTACGGCCCAACCGTTCATCAAACACAATGCCCTGTCATTCCAGATATCGAATCTGGTTTATCATGTTCAAAACATGAGTGCTGACAGCTCATCCATCCTTGAGTTCAGCACGAAACAATTCCTTAGACCTTCGATAAAGTTTTATCTCTTGTTTTGCCTCGAACAAATCCTTGAGTGTTCGCATGATGCTCCAAGCATTCGGTACTTCAATGTACTATCTCAGCAAATCTGGAACCATCGATCCCAAGATGTAGGATTTCACCTTCAGGTTATCATCCTTCCATCTATCAAAGGTTTCTCGCTCTTCTGGAGTGGATTCAGGATCGATATCAACAAGCAGTGGATTGATAGTGACATAAGTCAACTTTTTCATAATCTAAGACAATGAGCATGTTCATTTCCCATTCGAAATAGTTCTCGGCTCATTTTAGCTTATTGGAATCCAAAAGTTTCATCAATGGATTAGTGGCAGCCATCTACAAGACAACATTTTTGAGTAGTAGCAGAACAAATTTCATTTCAAAAGTGATAACACTAATTGATTATGGAATTTTAAATCTATTAGTGCTCTCCCACTACTTTACGTAATTCTGTAATCTCTCATAACAGAAAAATAGAAATTTGACTATCAAAATTTCATGACATTTACTTCAGCCTCACACTAATGACGATATTGGCCTTTGTAAACACATTAGGTAGACCTCCAAGATCAATCACTTCAAGTGACTCCAAGTTTGGTCCTGAACCGTTTCCTATCCTCACATTAATGACGATATTGGATTAAGACGTATTCTAGGTGTATACTTATCAATGTACACAAATGAGCTTCGTATGTACACCCTCACACTAATGACGGTATTGGGTGACTGCGTTAACTCATCACGCTACATCTAATGTTTTACCAGAGTGACCTAAGTTCCGAGCACTTATACCCGCACAATAATGACGATATTAGATATAAGTAGTAAGAAAACATTTATCTCCGTAATGAGACAACATACCATCCAATAATGCTGCAACATTATTAATATGATTACTTAAAAGTAATCACCTAATCAAGGGAGATTTATGACAATCAAGTCATTAACTTAATTAGGTCAAAGTTTTAATTTAAAACATGCAATACATATCAAATATGTCTTATGCATAATTAAATTAAAATTAATGTGGCATAGATTCAAAAACATGTGTTGTGTGGTTAAGCCTTTGCTACTGATACAATTCTGTTGGGACAGTTGTGGAACCCCCAGGATCGGATCGGTACCCCTCGCAGCGGAAATGGGTCTAACCCATGGATATCAAGTATGATTGTAATTTTAAATCATTTAATGAAATATTATACTCCATTACGAGTGTATAGGAAAAAATCGGGACTGAATCGAAGTCCGGAAACTAAAAAATGAAGTAAAATAAAATTATCACGCACGCAGCACGTACGCCCGTGCTACATTGCACGTGCGCACTGTAGCGCATATCATATATTTTTTAAAAGCGAAAATCATTACCTTCAGCTCACATTCCAGTGAGCTGAAGGAATTAGGGCTTTGACCCTAATTCTTTCTGGTCTTCCCTAAACACTTCAAAAATACCCAAAATTAATTTTTAATTTCAAAACCAACATTAACACATGTTATAGAATAAAAATCAAGTTTTTCAAAAAACCAAATATTTTTATAAAAACATAAATTTTTTCTAAATACGCACTTGCATAAATTTTGAATATTTTACACAAACCAAATTAGAATCCCAATAAGAAATATCTCGTGAACAATTCTAGGTCACCCAAATGTGGTCAAGTGATTCTAGAATGGTAGCCATAGCTCTAAGCTTTAATCTAGAGTTCCAAACTCTAATTAATTGTTCCATGTCCAACATGAACATCTTTGACCTAATCACAAGCATGTTTTGTTTATACTTCTAAAGTATCCAAACACAATTGATTAGCCTTATTCAACATTAAGCTATGTGATCATGCATCAAATACACAATTAAACATAGCTTAGGAGAAGATCAAACATTACCTAGTAAGCTTGATGCAAGATCCAATCTACTTCTCCTTTGTTGAAATTGTTAGAGAACCTCCAAGGCGTGCAAGCTAGACTTCAAGATCCAATTTTTTTTCCAATGCTTCCAAGCTTCACTTCAAGATCCAATCTTGATTTCTCCTAGATGAAATATTGTAGAGACCTTACAAGCTTCTCTAAACACTTCTCTAACTTAGGCTAATCTCTCAAGAATTTACTTGTATTTGTACTTGTAATTAAAACCTTCCTAAAGCTTGCTATTTATAGCAAAACTTAAATTTTTAATTAACAAAAGTTGTAATCAACTTTTAAGTGGGATTAATCTAATTTGTACAAATATGTATAATTAGGTGTGACTAATTTCCATTGTCTACCAATTTAATTTAATCCAATTAAATCAAGCCAATGATTAGGAAATGGATTAGTTAAATGTTTGCCACATTGATTTAATCCAATTAAATCAAGCCAAAACCACTTATTATTACATACTTACAATTACCATAATATCCTCAAATGGTAGTGATAATTATGATTTTACAATTCAGCCCTTGCGTATTTATTGAATTAATCCAATTAATCTAATGAAGTAAAAGTAAATAATCAATGTTATCCAATAACACTTGATTATCTTAGTTGATAATTATAATATCGAATATTATCTTTTATAAAAAATAATCAGCTACCCAAGTGCTCAATTAGTACACTTTCTATTGGGACTCTCTAAGTTCAGACACGTTCATCATATAAACCTAGCTAATATGTACGCGATTAGGCCACCTTCAAATTCGTAAAGAACACGAACGACCTTTCTGAACTATACAAGTCAAGGTCATCACATATGTTTAACAATCCCTCTGTCGTAGGCTATCCGAGTTGTGCTTAGGAAATATAGAATACATCGTCAAGTTTCCAAGATGCACATCTCATGTGGACATGTCCACGATTCTTTACAAATGATGTGATCCACCCTAGGTGATCGGCTTTGGCCAAAGTTTTTAAGAATCATGACTTTACTCACATAGATACCTAAAGCCCTTATAGTACACATACGGGCCAACATATCCTATCTTGCTCCGTACTTGATTACTGAGTGCATCAGTCCACACCCAACAAACATCTAGAGGCCATACCATGAAAGGTTTCTGACATATATGGCATCAAAGTGTGGAGGATCTCACAAAAAATCAATGTTATCATATAGTCAAAGGATTACATATGCTACTCGACTCGAGGAGATTCCTATTAATGGTGGTGTGTACTTCCAACTGTTAGGAATCACCTATGAGTCATTCAGTATTCGCTTCAATGAATACCCACATGTCTATACAAGTTTGCAAAACTCATGGTACATCGGGTTAAACCATTGGAACTCCAATTCCAATATATGATATGAGCTAGTCTTCTAGGTTATAGGAATTCGACCGTATTCCAAAACCAACGACTATAAATATTTACTTTAAGAATAGTTTACACCTAGTGTCAAGACTATTCTAAGGTCGATGTCATTCTTAGCATATCTATATATCAATTTAATATGCGTAATGACAATACCATTATAAAGTATGAAATGAAAAATGTAGTTATTTTATTAATAAATAATAAAATACACAAATCAGATTGGCACTCCAAGCACCAACTTCATCAGTTGGCAGTGACTGATTTTTTGTTCTGTTCACGGTTGTATGCAAAACATGGAAGAAAATTTAGATGAATAGTGACCTACGGTGAACAGTAGCTTCGATCGGAATTCCGTTGATTTCAACGCGTTCGTGGGATCGTTTGGAGTCTGTATATGCCCTTGAAATCTCGATTTGACTAGGACCTGGAGTACTTGCAAAGCCGGTAAGTAACCAATGTGGATGGATACTTTACATTGATCCTAGATCAAATCTATATTTTTCTCTCTCCAAAGCCAGCACATGTATTTACTTCTACCCGTTACACTACACTTCTAAAGAAACCTCATTTACATTGAGGGGAGTAGGTGAGAAGAGAATACAAAGAGTATGAAGGTGATAAGGCTGGACACGCAGGTCCAATTAATAAATCAAATTTATTACAATTTCCAAAATTGTCCCACCCGACTAATATCCATCTGATATACATTATTCATGCATGGCAACCATGTATTCATACAAGCATGTTATCAATCAATCTAATCCAATTAATTAATCTGATAATTAGTGATCATCTAATGTTCAAACAACGATTTGATTTTTGCTCGAGTCAAACTCGTTTTGCGAATAAGTACTCAAAGTACAAATTCTTAAATTAATTTAAACTACATAATTAAATCCAATTCAATTTGTATTTGATACTAATTCTCTATTTAATCCCAAATTAAATATTACACTTTTATTAACAAACCTTTACGACTTAAATTCCAAATTTAATCGCAACGGGTCTCTAAACCCGATTAACATCTAATGTTTATTTAATTAAAGTCCAATGGGCTTTTAATTAATTTCTTTAAGGCGTGGACTTTTGGTCAACTCGGGTCAAACCAAATAACCAAAATCCCATCCGGGAGTTACCCCATAAGCCCAGAAATCAATCTTGGCCCATTAGGCCCAATTAAATAATTAAGGTCCATTAGGTCATAATTGGACTTTTTGGATGCGGTTTTGGGCCCAATTGGATCCAACCAAATTGGCCTAAACCTAACTGGGTACAACCAAGCCCAAAAGCCCAATTACAACCTATTAAGGCCCAATTTCCCAAATTAACCCAATTAATTAATTTATAAAATTCCAAATTCCATAATTAATTAACCTAAGTGTAATACACAATTAATCACCCAATTAACATTCCTAAAACATCAATTAGCCTAATTAATCATGCACTTTAACATCAAATAGTGTCCAACACAATTCAATCAAAATCAAACCCATTTTACATGCTTAAAGTCTCGGCAATTAGGGGTTTTTCCAATCCGATTGGCTTTCAATCCAATTGAATCCACAATCATCATTTCCCAAATCAATTCAACTCATCCAATGAATCAAAAAAAAATCACAATGAATTTCATGTTACTTGAATTCGGCCAAGCTACTTTTAAAGGAAAAAATGTTCCAAATCAAAATTCAATCCAATTGAACTTCAAAACATTACCCTATTGTTTTAAGTCATCCAACGATCAAACAAACAAAAAATCACCAAGATATTAGGGTCTCAATTTTCGGCCATGCCCAAAAATTTGGGGAAAAATGGATCCAATCCAATTTCATGAAATTGAACATACACAACTTCAATTCATCAACATACAAGCATACTTAATCAATCAATTCAACCAAATCATGGTTCAATTGATTTTACCCAATTCAAACCCTAACTTTTTCATGCTTGATCAAAGCTCATAGATATCATTGTTGGTTTTGTTGGACAGTTATGACCCATAGCGTCACTGTTTGTAAAAGACATTGTGTTTTTGTACTAAATTAACTATGTAGTAATGAAATTGCCTTTTACCATTTTGTAATTAATTTACTTTGATATAGAAATGGTAGAAGTCCTTATGATTAGTTCCGGATTGAGATGATATGAGACAGTATCAATCTATAAAGGTTTAATCATTAAATATCCCTAGTCGTAGTATTATCGAGACTGGACATCGATAATGCGGAATAGACTAGTATTGCACTTGTGCGCGTTGTGAGGGCATAACGGCACAATTCTCATATATTTAAGTATTGGATACTTATGCAAGTACGATATGAGGTTGTGTTTTACCGATGGTACGGAAAACAGCTTCGCTCTGGATAGACCCCGCGGAATCCCATTGGTAGTATGTATATGTGTTTATGGGAGTCCGCTTCAGGGTAGGTGTATTTGGTCTTAACCTGAGACTTGCATCGCTAGTACTTGCGACAATCGGTAAACTTTCGTTTTGGTCGTCCAGGGCTTTAACAGGTTCTGTGTGCGCCTCTTCTAGGTTTATTGAGAATCGTAGTGTATTGGATGTGATGTCAAGATAGAAGTATCACTTCATACATATGGAGATGATGATCACGCAGGGATTCAGAACTAGTCCTCTATAGTGTTGCAACCATCGAGATAATATGACAAGGTCATGATTATCCGATTCAAAGAGACTAGTTGCTTGATATCCGATATGTGCTTCGTACGGGGCAGACACTTTCCAGCCCCAGGCCTTGCACGTGACATCAGATACTAGATCGCTATACGTAATACTACGTATACTACGCCTGATATCCGATATTGATGTCTCATATCCCCATGCATGAGGCTTGGTGGTTGAGGGTTTATAGGACAAAGATTTCGGGTAGGCCGAAGTTGATCATGTAGATGGGTGGTCGAACGAAGTGGTAATTGGGTAGAAGGTTTGTGTGTGTGTTGGGTTGTTGTTTTTCCGGGTCGGGTATCTTATGGGTGTCAATGAGGTCTTAGATCTCATGCCTGAGGCGGGCGCAGTTGTCAGTTTCGTGGCATTTTTACTGATGGAAGTGACAGTATAGGTTTAGGTCAAGGTGGTATGGCACAGAGTTTGGAAGTGGTTTGGGTTCTAAGGGTTTTATGAGTCATTGCCTCTTCTTTAACCTAACGGATATCTATGATGGCTTTTAAGACAATGGGTCAACATGATGCGTGTATGCAGGAGATGCATGTGGTTATTGATGGATTTTAAAACAAGGGATCAACATGATGCGTGGATGCATGCGATGCATGAGATGCATGAAATGTATGTGGTTATCAAAACATCATATATCCTTCCGACCTTATTCCTCCCGCACCCATGGTAAGTCCATTTCTGCCCTAGGTATGGCTCATTTTATGCACCAATGTGGGTACACAAAATCGTTCTCTTCTACGTTACAATGGTAAACCTTGGCTACCTCAGTCCCTTTCCATCGGTAAAAGTCAAAGACCGCCCATTTACAAAATTGACTAAGCCTATTATGGGGATCTGCCATTGTTTAGAAGCGGTGAATTGGGCCCTCGGTAATCACGGTTGTGGTGGGGATGGACTTGGAGGTATCCAAAAGTATACAAATATGCCATAACAAGGCTTATCATTACTGGATGAAAGCCAATATGGATATCGGACTCATGCATCTGGCATATTCAGATCATGTTTGGACCTTCTAAGCCAATCAAGGTTTTAATACAAGTTGGCCCGTTATCATTTTAAAGTGTTCAATCAGATTATCGTGAGGTGCAAACTTGTCCTAGTTTAAAAGGCCCAACATGTTTACACTTTTGCGATAAGGTGGCTAAATAACTTCAAATGATAGGGGGCCCAAACATAAGGTGGCCCATCATCATTTCGAAAAGTTTTGGCCCAATTACCATAAGATGCAAACTCTTCCCAGTTTAAGTGGCCCAAAAAGTTCGTATCCTATGACGAGAGGTCCAAATGGATCCAAATGATAATGGTCCCAAACACAAGCATATGGGTAGCTTCTATAGGACATATACCTATGGTTCATATATGGGCTTACAAGGGTACAGATAAGGCTCTCATCGGCAATGGTTGCCCAAAATTAGGTCTCCCCACTCAAGGGTTCGAGCGACTAAGTGAGCGCACCTTTTTTATACCCTATGGTACGTGCCAACGAGTGATGGTTATCATCACATAACGATTGCCGCCTTGAGTGAAAGTGACTTCATGATATATGACTCCATCGGGGTAAAAAGTGTACGCAAAATATATGAGACTTGGGTAACCAAAGCCAAAGCCACGGACACTACAAGGCATTATTTCGGGGCCAACTCTCTATCCCTAGTGGAGTCACCATCTGTAGGAGTGAAGCAGGTTTATCGATATGCCTATGATGCTCGGTGACAACGACGCTGTTGGGCTCTTAGCCCGTAGAGAGTAGGGAGCAGTCCACATGGGACTAAACCAGAGAATAAATGAGTCACCACCCAGTGTGAAGTGGGAAAAGATTTAAGGCTGCATTCACCCCTCGCAAGGGAATACCTCAAAACGATGGATTCGGAATGGTCCCTTACTTATGCTAGTATAATGGACGGGTTCACACAATGGTATAGCCAAGTCTTATGCAGTTCATGCAAGAAAAGCGAATAAAAATGTAATAACATACCCAAGCGAATAATAATCACAATAATATAGTTCCAAAAGCATATTCAATTAAGAAGTACAAGATGCGATAACGAAAATCATAATAAATAATCAAAAGCAGGAAAAGCTTCAATAAAAAAATGGCAAACAAAAGAGGGTTAATCACACATTTATGGATATTTCCCAAGTGCCACGTGGAGTTGTATCCCAAGTACAAACCGCACTACCGTCCATTCAGATTCGGCTATGGAATTTACGTCTGGGTTTCCATCCGATTTACCGCAAGGGATAATAACACACACAAATATTAATGCAATGTAAATAAAAATAGGCATGAAATAATATAATAATGCATATGCGGATAATCACCAACATGAACAAATAAAATAAAGGCGAAATAATAAAATAACAATAAATATACCAAAAAATAATCAAAATAAATACAAAATAATAAAATAACGATAAAAGTGAATAAATAAAAAAAAGATAAATAACGAAATGTCGATAAAAGAAAAGATGTGACCAGAAATTTGGCCGTCTTTAATGTAGGACTTCGCATACCCGGCTGGACGTATTTCACGTCCAGCAAGGCATGCAGTGTCCGGAACTATAAAAAATAAATGTGTTAAGGTGCCTTCAGGTCTTACCTTTCAAGTTCCTTTCTTGGAAGTGCGTTAGGCTGTCACCGGAAGGATCGAAGCTGGTTTGCTATTTCGCTTTTTTTGTTTGCTGTTTTGCTATTTTCTAGCTTCTATTTTGCTGTTTTCTGGTTGTTGTTTTTGGTTATTTTGGCTGTTGTTTTGGTTGATCTTTTCACGGTGATTTGGCTGCTGTTTTGGTCTCTTTTCTGCTTCATGGTTATTGGCTACTGTTTTCATGGTTATTGAGCTACTTTTTTCGGGGTTATTTTGGCTGTATTTGTTTTTACATTTTTAGGGGCTGTTTTTGGTAGGTTGTTTGGTCGCTATTTTGGTGTCTTTCAGGGCTGCTTTTGGCTGGTTGTTTGGTCTATGTTTTGGCATTTTTTTGGGCTGCTTTTGGCTAGTTATTTGGTCGCTGGTTTTATGTCTATTTTTTCGGTGATTAGGCTGGTGGTTTTGGCTGTTTTATCTCTCGATATTTTGGGTGATTTGTTAGTTTTTTTTTGGTGAGGGGGCTGGTTGTTTTTTCCCAGTTTTCGTTTTGTTTCTTTATTGTTTATTTCACTGAAGCCTAGAATTTTTCCTTTGTTGTTTTTGGTGGCTTTTGTCTCGGTGATGGGTTGTGTTTGGTGGCTTTGGTTTTTCGGTGGTTGCTTGTTGTTATAGGGTTGCCGTGAAATGAGAAGAAGAGAAGAGGTCTTCAAGGGTTTTTTTTTATTTGTGATTCACATCCGAAGCCTCCTCAAACTTCATGATTTGGTCTCTCTTTATAATGACTTGGAGGGTTCTCTAAACAAGGAAACAAATCATGTTTATTTTGGGAAATTTATTTTGGGAAAGAATCTCTTAAACTTGGTGATGAGAATATTCCAAATCTTGTTATTTGGAAAGGATGGGATTTCAAATCTAGTTAACTTGGAAAGTGATTTGAGGGGATTTTAGCATGTGGAATGCATGGAATTTTATTTATTTAGGAAGATTTAGTCGTGCATGGTGGATTGTATGGGCCTTGGGCGTGTGGATGGATTGCATGGGGTCTTGGGCGGATTGTGTGGGTTGCAAGGTAATGGGCCGGTTGCAGGTGTTTGGGGTTTGTCCGAGGCTAAAGTTTGAAATAGCGGCAGAGCGAATCCGAGGCTGGCTAATGAGTCTGAATCCGATGAGGTGCTAATTTTGGAGGTTTTCCTTCCTTCGCAACATCCGTAACTTTTCAGGTACTGCCTCCATACGAGGCTCATCATTGGGCTCATGCAAAAATACAGTGTCTACACAAGTCACACCAATATATAAGTGTGTTTGCTAATGGTCACTCCAAATATCTGGACAAATAAAAAGACGGCCTTTAATATCTTTAAATATTTCATTTAAAATAATTTTACCATTTTTTGTATAATTCAAAAATTTATCATTTTGTTGTATTTCTATGTATTTTACAGGCAGCAGAATTTAAAGCATTTCCAACATAATTAGTAAAAGCAATTTTTTTCAAAAAAACTTGAAGAAAAATATCCCATACGAGTAAATTTATCAAAAATTTCTCTATTTTTAGCATTAGAATATTTAAATAAATCTAAAGAACTCTTAACTCTACTAGAAGAAGCGTATCTGCCCATTTTTAGTTTGTATTGTAATAAGTCCAATTTCATAGACATGATGTCTATGTTATATTGTCATAGCCGTTAGTAAATTTGTATGATACACCACAATAGTTCCATATTGGTCTTGGACCTTCATTTTCAATCTCGAGTAAATGAAAATGAATTTTGAAAATATCGGAAGATCGAGACTTAACTTCTCTTCTCTGTGTACTGATACTTTGGCCGCTCTCTTGGGTTGGCACATTGAATTTGGTGGTCTCAGATTAGCTTGTCATTTTTTATTGGTATTGAAGAATTGTAAATAAATCAATTGGAGAAATTGAAGATGAGAAAATTGAGAACGATAGAATTAAATAAATTGACAGAATTGAGAATTGGTGTGTTAAAAAATGAAGTATGACCCATATTTATATATTTTTGGATTATTTTTTTGATACCTAAATTGTTCATAAAACTAGCTGTTTTATTAATGTCATTAAGGGTAATTTATTAATTTTATTTAACAAAAAATAAATAAATAATAAAAACAAAGGCACCAGGGAACAGAGAGCCGTTGAGTAGCTCCTTGGTGATGGGTGTTCAAACCGGAACCATACAGTTTCGGTTTGAATCGGATGGTTCCAACGGTTTTAGTTCAAAGTGTTGGAACCGCCCGTTTCTTTTCGTTTCAACTAGGGTAGAACCCTAATCGAAACTAAAACAATCCAGTTTCGGTTCCTATTCTGGAACCGGAACCGGTCGGTTCCTACCTATTCAGTTCTGGATCGGTTTTGGTTCTGAACAGGAACTGTGGCCGGGTATAGCTTCAAGGGGATAGCAATGTTAGGATGCAACGTTATAACTGTGCGCCTAAGGCAAATTTTTCTAATTATTTGGAGTCACCCACGATGTTTGCAAGAGTTGTATTAATACGCAACCCTTCGTGATTTGCATGTGCGAGAAGACCTCGGGTTGCATGGAGATGGTGCTAAATATGCAAGTCCATCGGATTTTATAACTATCTCAATAAAGTTCTTGAGAGATTTTATATGATTGGTTCTTGTTCAATTTATCTCTCTCAACTTGGACGTCGTGAGGCAGACCTTGTAATGTTTTAGAATACGCGGGAGAACGATAAATGAACTTGTGTTGTTATTATTGAGCACATCCATCCTACATCACTTGAAATGGATGTTGGCAGGAGTAACCTCTTGTTTGTCTTAGCCCTGTCAAATTTTTTTCAATTGTTAATACTAAGTAACTAGTAGAAATACCCACTGAATTTATAATTAAACCCTTAAAAATTACAATATCCCCCCTCATAATACCTCTTGGTTTCCCCTCTGGTTGTTGGTTGTTGACGGCTGATTTCGGTCTCAGGGCAATATGGGAATATTACTCCCGAGACAATCCTCCCTCAATAGTGAATTTGTTTGGTTATGGGGGACCAAAAGCAAACTTAGCAAAAGACAGATAAATACGCCAATCAACAAAGAGATTTAACGTGGTTCGGCGGATTTTGGTCTGACCTACGTCCACGGGCACAAAAAAGGATGATACTTTTATTACTCAAACACGCTTCTCAGCTCTGCTTCTTGTTTGTTACAAGTCTAATGATAATGATTCTGATCATGATATTCCTCATGCTCACAACTTGTTCCCCTTTTCTTTCTCCTTTTCTTCTCTACACTCACTCTACCCTCCTATTTATAATGGTGAAGAAATCATATTCCTATTTGTACAAGAATTTCCTAGTTGAAACAATTTCCTTTTCCCATAAAGATTCCTAGTCAAAACTATTCCCTTTTCCCATAAGGATTCCTAATTCAAACTACCTTCACTTCTTTTATCCTATTTGGACACTGACTCATCAGTTTTCCCCATGAAAGTAGCATAACTTATCGTCTTATCCGCAAGAATAGGGTGTCATCTTCTGGAGCATATCTCGCTATCTGGTCGGTCTTCATGAGGTCGGTCATGATGGTCCTTTGAACTGAGAATGCTTCCGCCGATCTGATAATGCCCGGTCATCCGAACGGAAGTGGTCGGTCACCTACCATTAAGTGCTCGACCCTCACTTATGTGGTCGGTCATGATGGTCTTTTTTAATGATTTTGACCAAGGAGGGAATTTACCCTTTTACCCCTGCCGTGCTTCTTAAATATCATAGTGCCTAAAAAACACCATCAACATTGGTGTTAGGGTTTTTGTTGTAATTTCTTATTGTAATAAGTATATATTTATTAATAAATATGTGTATTATTATTCATCAATTTTTTTATACATTTGTAAATAATAAATATTGAAATATCATTAATTACTCATGCATTTGTAGGGAAAAATCTGGATCCCTAAGGTTAGATCGGAGCCCCGCACAGTAAAAACGGGTCAAACCAGTGGATATAGAACATTGATATATTTTTAAAATAAATGGGATACTATATTCCATTTTGATTCCATGGGAAAATATTCCGGATGAATCAATGTCTATAAGCATAAAAAAAAGGTTTGAAAAACTCGATATTCACTTTCAGCTTATGGCTTGCACATCGCACGCGCGTAGTGTGGTTTCCTAGTGCATGAATTTCAGCATGTGTCTATTTTTTTTATTAATAAAGAGGTAGTCACATGGGTTTGCCTTTGTATCATGTTTGGTATATTAAACACAACTAAAATAATTAAGAACAAAAATCATGTTTTTCAAAATATCAAATATTTTTACAAAGCATAAGTATATTTTATATATATATATATATATGTGTGTGTGTGTGTAAATTTGAATCTAAAATACAAATCAAATAATAATCCCAAAAAGAAATAACCCTTTAATAATTCTATGTCATTTAAAGGTGGTTAAGTAATTCTAGAATGGTAGCCATAGTTCTAAACTTTTATCTAGAGTTCAAAACTCCAACGTTTGTGTTCCATATCCAACATACATAAAATTTGACCCAATCATAACCATATTGTGTTTCTATGCTTCTAAATAATCTATACATAAATCTTTAACCTTATTTCAAATTCAAAATTATTATGCATCAAATGCATAATACATCACCATATGCTTCACTAATGATACCAATTCATTAATGAAAAACATAACATAAAATAGAGTATCAAAACTTTACCAAGCAAGCTTGGATGAAAGATCAAATCTTCAAGATCTCTACTTTTGTTAAAAGTTGTAAAGAACTTCAAAAGCTTCTCCTACAATTGTATTATGTTAATCTTATCTTTTATGCTTAAGCTTATCTTTTATTTTATATTAATAAAAGTATATTCAACTTTATGGTGGACTTAATCTCATTTGTCCAAATATACATATTAGGTATAATCTAATAATTATGTTTTACAACTTGACTAATCAAATTAAATCAAGTGCATGCACATATATTAATATAATTTTTTTAATTACCCAATTATCATCCACTTCTAGAGATATTTTTATCCTTATTTGATTATTTATTTAACAATTAAATAAATTGAGTTAATCTAATTAATCTCAATTGGTCTAATAAATAGTTAATATTATCCAATAACACTTAATTAGTTTAAGTAATAATTTTAATATCAACTATTATTTATTATCAAATATGATTAGCTACTCAAGTTCTCAATGAGTACACTTTATATTCTGAGACTCTTTAAGTTCATACATGTTCTTCATATGACCCTAACTCATATGTACGCAATTCAACTACCTACGAAATTATGAAGAACACGAACGACCTTTCGGAACTAAACAAGTCGACATTATCACATATGTTTAACAATTATTTCGTCGTAGGATATCCGAGTTGCACTTAGGAAGCATAAATTATACTGTTAAGTTTCCAATATGCACATCACATATTTTCGATATGTTCACGATTCCTTATAACTAATCAGAACATTATTTCTTATATATATGTGATCAACCCTAGATAATCGGCTTTGGCCAAAGTCTTAATAATCGTGACTCATAAATGTGGATACCTAAACCCCTTATGGTATACATTCAGGGCGGCGAATACTATCTAGATACACATCGATTAACGAGTGTATCAGTCCACTACCAACGAATATCTAACGGTTATACCATGAAAGGTCTATGATATACATGCCATCTTAGTGTGGAGGATCACACACAAAACCAATGTTATCCTACAGCCAAAGGATCAGATATACTACTCGACTCGAGGAGATTCCTATTGACGGTGGCCTATACTACCAACTATTACGAATCATCCATGAGTCATTCAGTATTCGTTCCAATGAATGCCCACATGTCTATATGAGCTTTTCTTACTTATAGTCCATTAGCTTAGACCATTGGAACTATAATACCAATATCCGATAAGTGTTACTCTTATAAGTTATAGGAATTCGATTGTATTCCAAAACCAACGACTAAGAATATATATAAATATATATATATATATATATATATATATATATATATCTGTATATATATATATATATATATATCTGTGTGTGTGTGTGTGTGTTGGGGGTAGATGTGGGACCCCTAGGGTCGGATCGGTGCCCTACACAGTGAAAATGGGTCTATCTTGTGGTAATGAAGCATGGGTGTATTTTTAAATATTTTAATGGAATATTATTTTATTACAAATGTATAAGAAAAACTAGGAATAAATCGTAATCCAAAAAAAAAACCAAATCTGGAAAAAAAACCAGATCATGCACGCCTGGTGTGCGCCTAGCACGCGTGCACTACATACAACTCATGTTGCATTCAACATGGGCTGCATACAGCACTGGAAGTATACAGTGATGGCTGCATGCAGTGAGCTTGCATGTAGCAGCACACTGAGTGTTCTCCGTTAAAGCTTAGGTTACTGCGTTGCAACATAGCTGCCACAACTTTTCATTTTTTTTAAAAAAAAAATCTTAAACACCTTTTAAAAACACCCAAAATAATTAGAATTTCAAAACCAACCTCAACATATGTTATACAACAAACATATATATATATATATATATATATATATATATATATATATATATTTGTATTTATTTGAAACAAATCACAAACCAAAATATATTCCCACAATGAAATGGCTCAAGAACAATTCTAGGTCACTTAAAGATGGTTAAGTGATACTAGAATCGTAGCCATAGCTCCAAGCTCTAATTTTATGTTTATGTCTAACAAAAATATTTTGATTCAATCACAAGCACAACCATGAAAGGTCTTTGACATATATGGTATCAAAGTGTGGAGGATCACACACAAAATTAATGTTATCCTATAGTAAAAGGATCACATATGCTACTCGACTCGAGGAGATTCCTATTGACGGTGGTGTCTACTTTCAACTATTAATAATTACATATGAGTCAATCAGAATTTGCTCCAATGAATACCGACATGTCTATATAAGCTTCCCTTGCTCATGGTACATCAGGTCAAACCATTGGAACTCCAATACAAGGAATACTATCATGTTCCCACTTACTTTCTTATTAAACACACAGTTCTTCCTCCTTCTCGATGAATCCAGATAATAATATTATCTCATCAAAATGACGATTCTAACTTCGGGATGCCTGTTTAAGTTCATAAATAAACTTCTTGAACTTATAAACCAAGTATGAAGTCTCAATAGGTACGAAACTTTCTGGTTGTTCCATATAGATATCCTCCACGAGGAATCCATTTAGGAACGCGATTTTCACATCCATCTATCATATCTAATAATCGTTATATACAACAATGGCAAAAAGAATCCTAATAGATTCTAGCATAGAAACTGGTGAAAAGGTTTCCTCATAATCAATCTCAGGACATTGAGTATAACCTTTCGCTACCAGTCAGGCCTTAAAGATTTTCACCTTTCCATCTGAAACTCGCTTCCTTTTATAGACTCATTTATAATCAATAGGTTTAACTCATTCATGAAGTTCAACCAAGTCCCAGACTTAATTTTCATACATAAAATCCATCTCGGACTTCATGGCTTCCTGCCATTTTCCCGAATCGATATCCAATATTGATTATTTATACGTAGTCAGATCTGTTTCCTCCAAGAAGAGAACATCAATGCTAGCATCAGACGTTAAAAACAGTCATTCTAGTGGCCATTATATTATATTTGACCTACATAGAACCTGTGTTGTAGATCATTCACCTAGTTGGATCTCTGGTTCCATCTTCGGTTCCTCGTTGTTGGGATCAAACTCATCGAGTTCAATCTTTTTACAATTTCCACTTTCTCTCAAAAATTCCTATTCAAGAAAATTGTCAAAACGAGCAACAAATACATTTCGCTATTTAGAATCATAGAATTGATATCCCAAAGAATTTTCAGGATATCTAATGAACCTATATTTATACTCCATTGGTGCTAGTTTATCCTGCTGCACAACTATAACGTATGCAGGACAACCCCAAATCTTTAAATATTTAAGATTTGGATTTCTACCGAACCATATCTGGTATGGGGTCATAGAAACAACTTTTTATGGAACTATATTAAGTATGTGGTTAGCAGTAAGTAAAGCGTAACCCCAAAGGTAATATGGAAGATCTGTATAGCTCATCATGGATCGCAACATATCCAATAAAGTACGATTTCTCCGTTCAGACACCATTGAGTTAAGGAGTTCCTGGTGGGCTATATTGGAAAAGAATCCCATTCTCCCTTAAAAGACTTCTGAATTCGTCGCTCATGAATTCACCGTCTCGATCTGATTGAAGGCACTTGATGAATTTCTCGGTTTGTTTTTCAACATCATTTCGGAATATTTTAAACTTTTCAAATGTTTATGATTTATGTCTCATCAAATATACATATCCATATCTTGACTTATCATCCGTGAAAGTCAAGAAGTATGTTGAACTATCATTAGCAGCATGATTTAAGGGACCACACACATCACTGTATACTAGTTCCAATAAATCTTTAACACGATGTCCAACCCCAAGAAATAGGGCTTTGTCATTTTCCCTTGGATACATGACTCATAAATCATATACGGATCTAAGGTAAGATCTTCAATCAAACCATTCTTAACCAACTTTGATAGACGTCTAACACCTATGTGGCTCATTCTCATATGTTATAATTCAGTATTATTTAATTCAGATCTTTTACTTATATTTTCCTCTACATTAAAGACATCTCTATATGTTTCCAAAATATAATAATCGTTAGATAAAGAACATTCACATATCAAATAGTTGTCTTTATCATATAAACATAAATCACCATCTTTAATTTTTATTTTATATCCCTCCTTATCTAATATCGGTAATGATATTATATGTCTGATAATAGAGGGTACATAATAACAGTCATATAAAATTAATTTACATCCATCATGGAGATCGAGAACAACCATTCCTATGACTTTGACATCCAATGTCAAGTCATTCCGAACTCTAAGTTTGATCTCCTCTTTATTCAGCCTTCTTTTAACCCTAATGACTTGCATGGAGTTGCAAATATGAGTGGGACTGCCAGTGTCTAACACCTAACCAATATTTGCCTATAAGGCTAATGAGATGTCAATAATAGGAAAAATACAAAATATACCTGAGGTTCATGCCTTTCTTTTCAACTCAGAATAATCTTTCTTCCAGTGTCTATACTTCTTGTAGTGTAGACATACATCACAAGCTACATGCTATATTGTGACTATGTGCTTCTTGGATTTTCTCTTTGATATCTTATTCTTTCCCATTTTTATTTTCTTCGACTTTCTAGAAGTCCTTAAAGAGCTTACTCCACCATGGAGGTACAAAGTGGGATTGACCTTCTTCAAATAATGTTCTACCATATGTAACATATTGTGAAGTTCTTCATAACTGGCTTGCATCGAATGCATATGAAATTTAACACAAAGCCAGTGTAATTATCAGGCAAAGAAGATAGAATCAAATTTCGGCCTAGATGTTCATCGATCATAATGCTATGTCGGTCCAAATATCAAATATGGTCTATTATATTCAAAATACTAATGCAGACTGCTCCTCCATCCTTGAGTGTAGCATTAGGTACCTTTATGTACTGTCTTAGAAAATCTGGAACAATCGATCCTAAAATATAGGATTTCATCCTCAGGTTATCATCCTTCCATTTTTCAAAAGTCTATCGCTCATCGGGAGTGGAATCAAGATCGATTTCAATAGGTAATGGATTTTGATCGTCACATAGCTCAACTTTTCTGGCTTCAAGACAAGGCGTATATTCATTTCCTATTCAAAATAGTTCTCGGCTCCTTTCAATTTATTAGAATCCAAAAGTCACACTAATGGATTTGTGGCAGCCATCTACAAGACAACAATTAAACACTAGTAGAGCATCTTCATTTCAATATAAAACACTAATATGATTATGGATTTTAAATCTATTAGTGCCATCCCACTACTTTACGTAGTTCTGTAATCTCCCAAAACAGAAAAATCAAAATTTGAAAATCAAAATTTCATAGCGGGAAGTGGATCCCATGACATTTACTCCAGCCTCAAAATAGTGACTGTCTTGGCTTTCATAAACTAATTAGGTAGATCTCCAAGGTCAATCACATTTATGTGACTCCTAAGTTTGGTCTTGAACCGTTTCTTATCCTCGCAATAATAATTGTATTGGATTAAGACGTTTTCCTGGTGTAAACTTGTCAATGTGCACAAGTGATCTTATAAGTACACCCTCACAATCAGAACTATATCTAATCTAATTAGATTTATTATCGATCCAAATGGCTTCTATTGCTGCCTCAGCTGCAGCAATAATCCGATTTGTTGTTTATTCGGCAACAGTTATCTTGCTTGGAAGATTTCCAGCTCACTGTCCCGTTATTCAAACTTTACAGTACCGCAGTATTTAATCGTTTGGAAACTTGCAGCAGTGATCCCAGTCACTTCAAGTTCTCCTTCTCCATAGTTTAAGATAGCATCTTTAGTTCTCAGAGATACTAACAGATGTTCTTAACTTCAATCCTAGTGACTGTCACTTGGATTGACCTGATTGTGACTCCATATGCTTGAAGCGTATGATACACCAATACAAGTACATTTTAAATGTACAATTTCCAGAGAGTGTTAACAACTCCAAATCTATCCCAGTAGATCTTTATTCCTCTAATAAAGGTGTTATCTCCCAGAATTCTACGGAGAATTTCTATTGAAAGCCAAGCTTTCAACAATAGCTTTATGGGAATTTCACTGTCAGTGCGCTCTCCCACTAACCTCCTTATATACACAAGAATTATTTAGTTTTGAGAATCAAATCATAAACCATTATGATTATTTCAAAACGACAGTTCCAAGAACCTTATGCTTGCATCAATCCAAACATGGATCGAATAACCCGCAAACCTTGTTTGTCGGTTATACAAAATCGTCAGGATGTTGTAAACATCCTCAAAAGGTTTCCTTTTCAGGAAAGCGATTTTGATCTATAACTGACACATTTCATAAATGAAATATACAGTTATTTTCAAGCATCTTCAAAATGGATTTACCATGGCAACAGGTAAAAGGTTGAACCGTTATTAACATAATGTTGATAACGATACCTTTTCGTCAAAAGCTTAGCTTTGCACGTTGGTATGTTGCCTTCCATGTATGTCTTCCTTGAAGACATTTAATGTACCATAGGCACAATGCCTTGTGGTACAACAACTAGTATCCAAGATAGTTGTTATACATGGAATCCATTTCGGATTCATGGCACTTTGCCATAACAGAGAGTCGATACCTCGTATCACTTCCTCACAACGTAGTCGGATGGTATATACCTTCACAAGATTGACATCTTTATGAGGTTAGATCAGAAACCCATACCCTAGGTTGTTTTCTGACTCTATCCGATCTACTAGTTTCTTGTGTATTTGAAGATTAATGGTATAGTTTCATCATAGATGAACTATTTGTGTTCCATTAAGGACTTCGTGCCTTGAACAGTATTACTCCGATTTTCATCGAGTATCACTATCCTCCCACTGACCACTGCATATCGGTATTCCTCTCAGGAAAACCGCATGGTGAGCAACAATTACATTGTTCTCATGTGGGATTTATAAGTACTATACTTAAGGTTTCCCTTAGGATAACTTATATTGGCACTTATCCAATTTGGGTCCTTAGTTTGA
The DNA here is from genome assembly GCA_019454045.1 of Zanthoxylum bungeanum. Taxonomy (NCBI): domain Eukaryota; kingdom Viridiplantae; phylum Streptophyta; class Magnoliopsida; order Sapindales; family Rutaceae; genus Zanthoxylum; species Zanthoxylum bungeanum. Next base: position 53,220 of record SKCR01027623.1, read on the forward strand.
TATCATCCAAACGCTATGCCTGGCATACCAAAATTATCAGGAATGAGAAACCTCGTTTCTTCCCTGTTCATATCCTATATGATATCTGTCAAACAGATTTATATGGAACCTTATTCTAAATAAGTTTTGCACTGTTAATACATATCTTGTGAAGGGAAATAGTAGCTCAGAGCGACTCGTGATAAACCTTATCTTGTCAACAAAATTAAGTTTTTAGTTCGGACACACCGTCAAACTGACGTGTCACGAAAGGAGTCCTCATAGGAAAGAATACCTTACTCTTTCATGTACATATGAAACTTACTGCTTAAGTATTTTCCATTACGGTATTACCGTGGCGGAATAACACTATAGCCGATCTGTTTGTCTACTTCGTGTCGAAACTCTAAAGTTTCCGATCTGTGTTCTTCAAAAGAAAACATAACCACAACGTGATGTCACATCCGTTAAGGTCACGAAATATTCATGTTCACATCTAGCCTAGCTAGATATGGGCCCACTTAATTCATCATGAATAGGGCTAACAGATCGGTGGCCCTTTTACTATTACCAAGTAAATAGTATTTTAGGTATCTTATCTAATAAACTAGATTCGTAGACCTTATTTGAATAGTCAAATCAGTCCTAGTACCCACTCTTAAAAAGTGTGGATATACGAGTCTTCTTTAATTGTGTCCTAGACAACAATGCCACAAATAAGTCTCCATTGATCAAATCAATTTGAGCTATTTATTTGTCATTTTATATGTTTGAGATTTTATTATATTCAAAATATAAATTCTGTTATTTACATCCAATGTATTTATCTCAGTATCATCTTTATATAATGAAACACTTTAGTGTTCTAGAATATAAAGGTTTTATCCGTATCGGATTAAACCCTGATACAGAGATAATGTCTCTAGTTAAACTAGTTACATTATAACATTTCCTAATTTAAGTACATACCGAAATGGTAGTTCCTAAACTTAGGTATCTACGGTCGAAACAGCGACTTTCGTCCCGTTTCCGATTCGCAGAGAAATCTCGGCTTGAAGTCAGTATCCAGCTCACAGCGGATTCTGAACGTCAATACATATGTGTATTATGTACCACACTAAGTGTTTAAAATTCAATTTTAATACTAGTTGTGAACATAACTTTGACAAATATTTTTAAAGTTAGAGCCTCGCCCTTTCTTTAATTCCTTCGTGTCTTCCATATCCAAATGGTAGTCACTTTGGGATATGTCAATTATCCTTTTCAATATTTCACAAACCTTTGGCCAAGCCTTGGTTTCGGAATATCGAAACGATGTGCACTTGTGCTACATGCCCAATTGCAAACTTTGACTTTTCTCCACTAGAATAGTCAATTAATTCTCCAAGAATTATTAATTGCAATTTTAATACTTTTAAATCTAAAGATAGATTTATTATAAGTATATTAATTAAGCACTAAAGTCATCATCACATAAATCTTCCAAAGACTTTATGCTCTACTATTTGCTTAATTATGGGCTTAGTCATAATAAGTTATTTTATCAAATAAATTAGCCTATTATGAATTCCCAATTGAAAATTAAATCATTTAAAACATTTAATCCAAGGATTATATATTTTAAATATTCAACCTTTCAATTCTTTACTTGATTTTAATAGTCCAACTATTTAATCAAATTAGTAAGGTACTATTTATTATAATGATTACAATAATCCAATTATTTAATCAACTATAATTTTAATATTGATTACTATAATCCCATTGTAAAATCAACTATCACTTAATTCAATTATATTGATTACTATAATCCAATTACAAAATCAACTATATATTGAATGAGTTTGTATATAGTCCAACTATATATTTTAATATTGATTACTATAATCCAATTATAAAATCAACTATAATTTTTAATTCAATTATATTGATTACTATAATCCAATTATAAAATCAACTATAATTTGAATAAGTTTGTATATAGTCTAACTATATATATTTAAAACAACATAAAATATTAGTCCAACTAATACTTTTAATTAATATGACGAGTAAAATATAAATGAGCGTGTTTAGCGAGTAATTGAACGAATGTTGCAAATTCAATACTTGCCTCCCACTATTTTTCGTCGAGCCTCTAACCCTCTGTGGAGTACTCGGGAAACCGCGTTTCCTAGTGGGATAGGATCCTATTAAATAACACACAACCCTGACTTTGGCCAATAAAAAGCTGTATGCTATTTAACTAGGTAGATCTCTCAGATCAATTGGATCTCATCCAATTCCTAGATCCGGTTAGGTGGACATCCAAGTCCGAAACATATGTATAATGTCAATGTATCCAATACATTTTCCTAACCATATCCTCCGAATCATCTAGGCCTTGGCTTTGGCCAAAAACAAACCTAATGATTCCAGTTAAGCGGGACCCATTGACGAGGAAAGTTTCGTAATCAATGTCATTGGACAAAAAGTGATCTTGACTTTGGCCAATAAAAATCACGATTTGGACAAGACACCAATATGCAACAAAACTCTCATGATTCAAGTACATCCTTGATTGACAAAGGTCTTGACTTTGGTCAAAAACAAACCAATGCCAACTTCGGATCTTGAACAAGAATCATTCAATGGAAGGATATTTGCTTAATATAGATTGAGGGATTTTCGCGTGCAAATTGGCTACCAATTTAATTATCTTTGTTAAGGTCTCATCATCATACACCCTTAAACATGCATTCTAAATACATAATAAAGCGAGTATGAAAATAAATAATAATGATATGCGGATGGATACTTTACACATTGATCCTAGATCAAATCTCTCCCTTTCTCACTCAAGCTAGCACTTGTACTACATCTACCCGTTACACTACACTTCTAAAGAAACCTCATATACATAGAGGGGAATAGGTGAGAAGAGAATACAAAGAGAATAGAGGTGATAAGGCTGGACACGCAGGTCCAATTTAATAAATCGAATTTATTACAACAATTTCTAAAATTGCCCACCCATCTAATATCCATCCGATATACATTATTCATTCAACACAACCACGTATTCACACACATAAGCATGCTATCAATCAATCTAATCAAATTAATTAATCTGATAATTAAGTGATCATCCAATGTTCAAACAACGATTTGATTTTGTTCGAGTCAAACTCGTTTTTGCGAATAAGTACTCAAAGTACGAATTCATGAATTAAATTAAACTACATAATTAAATCCAATTTAACATGTATTTAATACTAATTCACTATTCAATTCCAAATTAAATATTACACTTTTATTTAATAAACCTTTTACGATTTAAATTCCAAATTCAATCGCGTCGGGACTCAAAGTCCGATTAACGTCCAACGTCAATTTAATTTAAGTCTAATGGGCTTCAATTAATTTCTTTAGGCATGGGCTTCGGCAACCAAAGCTCAATAGTGGAATCACCCAAAATGCCTTAGAAATCAATTTCGGCCCATTAGGCCCAATTAAACATTAAAGGTTCATTAGTCGCAATTGGCTTTATGGTTAAGGTTTTGGGCCCAATTGGATCCAATCCACTTGGCCTAAACCAAACTTGATAAATCAAGCCCAATAGGCCCAATTACAACAATTCAAGCCCAAATCCAATTTAAGCCTAAATAATTAAATTACACTAATCCAATTACGCAATTTAATTACCTAAAGTGCATTATATGATTAATCGACTAAATCAATATTTCCGAAGCACCAAATTAGTCAAATTAATCATATTCAATTCATATCACATGTCAAACACACATAATGAAAAATCAAACCCATTTACATGCTTTTAAGTACTCGGCCAAGGAGGGATTTTGTGTCCGATTTGGTTCCGATCCAATCGAACCTACAATCGACATTAAATCACCATCCAATTTGATTTTATACACATCCAATGTCACAAAACCAAAATTTACCAAGACATTAGGGCATAAATCCATTCGGCCAAGGTGATCAATTTGGGGATTTGATGTTCAATTCAAAATCCAATCCAATTAGTTTTAAATTAACATTATCCTAAATGATTTCAACTCATCAAATGAATCAAAAACAAATATTCCAAGAATTCCAAAATGATCATCATATTCGGCCAACATGATATTTTTGGGGAAAATTATTCCAAATCAATTTTCTACAAATTAGTCCAACCAATATGAATTTAAACATGTTATAAGCATACTCAAACATTCAATTCATTCAAATCATGCTCAAATCACATTTACCCAAATTTTAAACCCTACAAATTTCATGCTTGCAACATTAGCTCTTGATGCCATTGTTAGTTTATTCACGCGTTCGGGTTCGATATTTCCGAAATACCGAGCTTACGTCGCGACGTTAATTAAATCGAATAATTGCGGCTAGCGAAATTATTATTTACGTCGCTAACGAATTAATTCTAAATTAACTCGTTTGCCCGAATTAAAATCTAATTTTAATTCCGCGTCGAAATCTAATTTCGTTTAATACATCGAATATATTAATTTACCGATTAATTCCAAATTAATCGTTATCTCTCTCTAGACGATATTTTATCCTAGATAAAATATCTCCGTAATTAATCCTAGATTAATTTTCTCTTCTCATCTATATAATCCCAGATTATTCAAGAGTGCAAGTTGTGCGTCATCGGTGGATTATCGGGAAGCGACCCATGAGATCCCCGGATAAGTTGGCAGTAAATACGGTCGTCGGAGTATCCGAATCACGTACGTACCAAGTACTACGTTCTACCGATTTACGAGACAAGGTCGACTCCTAGCAAAGCACCAAGTCTACCAAGTTCTCCGGACATATTCATCAAAGAATATCAAAGATCTGTATCAAGCGTAGTATACAATTGTATTGTGCATATCGGCCCAGTATCGGATTGTCACGTGCTAGGCCTGGGGCTGGATAAGTGTCTGCCCCGTCCGAAACACATATCGGATGTCTGGTAACTAGTCTCTATAATCGGATATTCATGACTTGGTCATAATATCACGATTGGATGAGCATCACTTAAGAGCACTAATACCGTATCCTGCGTGACATCATCTCCATTATGACTGGAGTGATACTTCCGTCTCGACATCACATCCAATACACTACGACTCTCTGATAAACCCAGAAGAGGTGAACACAGAACCAGTTAAGATCCCCACCACCAAAACCAAAGTTTACCGATTGTCGTAAGTATTAGCGATGCAAGTCTCAGGTTGAGACTATACACACCTACCTTGATTTCGGCCTCCCATAGACACCTAGTCATAATACCAATGGGATTCCGAAGGGTCTATCCAGAGCGAAGCTATTTCCCGTACCATCGGTGAAACACGACCTCCTATCGCACTTGCACAAGTATCCAATACTTATATATATGAGAACTATGCCATTGTGCCCTCACAACGCGCACAAGTGTAATACTAGCCTATTCCGCATTATCGATGTCCAGTCTCGATAATACTACGGCTAGGGATATTTATGATTAATCCTTCGTGGACTGATACTGTCTCATATCATCTCAATCCAGGAACTAATCATAGGGACCTCTCTTCATTTATATATCTAAGGTGATCTAATCACAAAATGACGAGAGTGCATTTCCTTGTTACATAGTAATTTGCTACAACAACACAATGATCTGTGCAAATAGTGACGCTATGGGTCATATTATCCAACAGCTACGATATATGATATGGTTGGAAACAAAGAAAAAGACTCTGCAATGTAAAGAAAAGAAAAAATGGACCGCCTATAACTGATAAGCATGAAGCTACCCATGGGCGAGTATTAGGACCACCATGAGGAGAAATGCTACCTTAAGGGTAGGTGTGTAAAAAAAAAGTTCAAGAAAAGAAAGAGACAAGACAAAAAGAAGAAAGAAAACCATATCATGTTAAGTAAGAGGAAGTAATCACAGAGTGTGATCAAGACATCTAGGTTGTTTAGACCCTCTAATCCGATTCTCCGAGACAAAATCGTCGAGTTGGCTTACTTAAAGGTTAAGTTGTGAAATAACATTGGCACACACACACTAGGAGTCTAGTTCGAATCACTCATTCAGACGATCGGATTTGAGTGTATTAAAAACTTTGAAGGTTCTCTGGTTTCGACGCGAAGCATCCATTGAGGACGAAAATATATTTAGCTGTCAGGATTATCTCGTGAGAGGCAATACATCATGTTGAAATGAACCATCATATTGTTAGTATCAGTTTTGGGATGAGTCCCGGGGGCGAGGCCCACATCAGCATCAATACCAGTTTTGGGATGAATCCCTGGGTATGGAGACACACCAATATCAGTATCAGTTGTCGGATATGGCACTCCGGGTATGGAGACACACCAACATTAGTATCAGTTTTTCCGGGTATGACACTTCGGGTATGGAGACATACCAACATCAGTATCAGTTTTGTCGTGTATGGCACTCCAGGTATGTAGACACACCAACATCAGTATCAGTTTTGCCTGGTATGGCACTCCGGGTATGGAGATATTACAACGATACCTCGGGATGGGGTTTAGCACGCCAGGTATGGCACTCCGGTTATGGAGACACAACCGCGACACCTCGGGTATGAGGTTTAGCATGCCAGGTACAGCACTCCGGATATGGAGACACTGTTGGACAAAATGACCCATAGCGTCACTATTTGCACAGATCATTGTGTTGTTGTAGCAAATTAACTATGTAACAAGGAAATTGCACTCTCGTCATTTGTGATTAGATCACCTTAGATATATAAATGAAGAGAGGTCCCTATGATTAGTTCCTGGATTGAGATGATATGAGACAGTATCAGTCCACGAAGGATTAATCATTAAATATCCCTAGCCGTAGTATTATCGAGACTGGACATCGATAATGCGGAATAGGCTAGTATTGCACTTGTGCGCGTTGTGAGGGCACAACGGCATAGTTCTCATATATATAAGTATTGGATACTTGTGCAAGTGCGATAGGAGGTCGTGTTTCACCGATGGTACGGGAAACAGCTTCGCTCTGGATAGACCCTTCGGAATCCCATTGGTATTATGACTAGGTGTCTATGGGAGGCCGAAATCAAGGTAGGTGTGTATAGTCTTAACCTGAGACTTACATCGCTAATACTTACGACAATCGGTAAACTTTGGTTTTGGTGGTTTGGGGATCTTAACTGGTTCTGTGTTCACCACTTCTGGGTTTATCAGAGAGTCGTAGTGTATTGGATGTGATGTCGAGACGGAAGTATCACTCCAGTCATAATGGAGATGATGTCACGCAGGATACGGTATTAGTGCTCTTTTAGTGATGCGCATCCAATCGGGATATTATGACCAGGTCATGAATATCCGATTATAGAGACTAGTTACCAGACATCCGATATGTGTTTCGGACGGGGCAGACACTTATCCAGCCCCAGCCCTAGCACGTGACCATCCGATACTGGGCCGATATGCACAATACATTTGTATACTACGCTTGATACAGATCTTAATATCCTTAGAGGATATGTCCGGAGAATTGGGCAGACTTGTGCTTTGCTAGGAGTCGACCTTGTCTCGTAAATCGGTAGAACGTAGTACTTGGTACGTACGTGATTCGGATACTCCGACGACCGTATTTGCTGCCAACTTATCCGGAGATCTCATGGGTCGCTTCCCGATAATCCACCGATGACGCACAACTTGCACTCTTGAATAATCTGGGATTATAACAGAAGAGAGAGAAAATTAATCTAGGATTAATTACGGAGATATTTTATCTGGGATAAAATATCGTCTAGAGAGAGATAACGATTAATTTGGTATTAATCGGTAAATTAATATATTCGATATATTATACGAAATTAGATTTCGACGCGTAATTAAAATTAGATTTTAATTCGGGCAAACGAGTTAGTTTGGAATTAATTCGTTAGCGACGTCAAATTATTCGATTGAATTAACGTCGCGACGTAAGCTCGGTATTTCGGAATATCGAACCCGAACGCGTGAGTGCACGTGGGCCCACTTTCATTGGGAAACGTGTGGGGCCCACATGACACATGTCAAGATATGCATTAACTTTGACACATGTCATATTATGCTTATTTGACACTCTAATGCTTTGCATGGAGATTGTGTACAATGCACTCAATGGTTTGCATGGAAATGAAGTGTTTGACACTCTAAGCCTTTGCATGAATTTGTGTCATAAGTTATTATTAATTTAATAATTATGGCATAAATATAAATTGATTTTTGGTAAATCATTTTAATTAACAAACAATTACACAATTTTCTCTCATTCTCTCATTTCTCTCTCTCTCTCACGGCAACACAAGGGAGTGTTCACTGGTTTGGAACCAGTTTGGGCGTGAGTTAAAGGGAAGCAAGAGTGGTTTCTCATGGTGAGAAATCAAGTGCTAGCACACTACAAGTCTTGCGAAGGTGTAGGGAGGTTCCCCCATGAGACGGGATCCATCCGACGAAGATTGGAGCTCCGTTTCTTCACCCAATTTTCTGTTTTGCAGGGCAGTGGACTGCATGCAGTGGGCATGAAAGGCAGTGCGTTTTTGGGCTTGAATCGTCTCCAAATCAACTCTACCGATCAATGTGAGTATTCCGCTACCTCCGTTGATGTGTTCACACATAATTTCATGTCTTGTTTGACCTTGGGACCTTATAGAAAACCAACAGACACTACCACGACACTCTGGGTATGGAGCTGCAACCGTGAAACCTCGATTATGGGGTTAGTACGCCGGGTATGGCACAAACAAATCAACTCAATTTGAAGCAACAGGCAAGTCAGGTGGCAGCTGGCGAGCCAGGTAAGTAAAAATGCATTGCATGACTTTGATAGGACTGTCATTGTCACTCACTGCACAAGTCCCATCAAAGTGTGGGTGACTGTAGGCACTGTATTTTTGTATATAAGTCCCGATGATGAGCCTTGTGCGGAGGCACAACCTTTTAAGTCGCGGGAAACGGACGTCGGAAGGGAAGAGTCGGACATTGACATCTTGTTAGATTTAATTTGCTTGTTTAGCTTCGGGTTTGCTCGTTAGACCTCCATTTCAAAATTATCCTTGGCCCAAAACCCCCCCGCAAGCCACACTTACTTGGCCCAAAACCCCTGCAACCCACACTAAGCCCACCAAAACACTAAGCCCACGCCCATAAGCCCATAAAAACCAACCAAATCACACACCAAGCCCACCTAGAGTCTACCCCACGCCTATTAACAACAAAGCCCACCCTCCACCAACTAATTCAAGCCATTTAATAGCCTCCTCAAAAGCCACCTCCTAATAAATAGCCTCCCCCCAAGTCAAACACAACACATCAAGCCTACACCAAACAAACCCCACGCCATTTAAACAAGCCACCTCACATCCCATTTTCAACATCAATCATCCACCAAACTACAAATAATTAGCCTCCCAATTAATGACATTCACCAATGATAGCCTACACAACTAATGCACCAACATTTGCCTATAAAATGGACCAAAATACATCCATTTTACCCCTAGCTGATTCTTACGAAAACATAAAGAAAATAAGCCAAGGTATTCACGCCCAAAACACCCTCAAGCTCCTCTCCATTGACACAACAAACAACCAGTGAACTGCCCTCAATCTCATGCCTAAACACTGCAGAAGACCAGCCTCATTCACGCCTGAAACACTGCCTGAAACACAGCCCCATTCACGCCTGAAACACTATCTGAAACACAGCCCCTAAACACGCCCAACAGCCCTTAAAGTCAGCCCCTGAACATGACCAACAGCCCTGAAGTCAGCCCTTAAACACTCCCAGACAGCCCCTAAAGTCAGCCCCTGAAACACTGTCTGAAACACAGCCCCTGAACACGCCCAACAACCCCAAAGTCATCCCATGAACACGCCCAACAGCCCCTAAAGTCAGACTCTGAACACGCTTAGACAGCCCCTGAAGTCAGCCCCTGAAACACTGCCTGAAACACAGCCCCTGAAAACGCCCAACAATCCATGAGACAGCCCCTGTAACCACCAAAAATACCCTGAAACAGCCCCCTGAAACAGCCCCTGAGACAGCCCTGACCACCAAAAATAGTCCATTAACACAGCGAAACATTGAGAAAAAAACAACAGAAAAATAACAGCCCAAACAGTGAAACAGCGAAGGAAAATGTTGAACCAGTGAACCAGAGGAGTTGAGGAGCATCAACCCTTCCGACGGTCGTGTAATGCACTTTCGAGAGACGACTTAAGAGGTTAGACCTAATGGCACCGATCTTATTTATCCTCCTTTATTTTTATTTATTTTTCTACTTTATTTCACATGAGTATTGTGGATTGGTATGTGATATGACTTTAGGATGAATGGAATATGTGTTCCCTATTGTGGTATATCGGATGGAAACCCAGACGTAAATTCCGTAGCCGAATCCGAATGGACAGTAATGCGGTTTGTACTTGGGAAACAACTCCACGTACCGCTTGAGGGACACACATATTTTGTTTATCCAACCATGTATTTGGGCATGATTTAGTCGTTGGCATGTTATTTATTTTTTTAGCATGATTTAGTCGTTAGTATGTTATTTTTTTTTTTTAACATGATTTAGTATGTTATTTCTTTATGCATGATTTAGTTTGTTTTTTCCTTCGTATTAGGAATTTCATTTTCGTTTATGTTTAGGTTGTTATTTATTTTTAGTGTTTGATAATTCAACATGCTCATTGTGTGATATCATATGTTTTCCGTTATGAGGACTTACTTTTAAAGCATGCAAACTTAGATATAGGATTTATTTTTATGAATGTGAACTAGATCTAGCTTATCCTCGAATATATATGTTGCATAGACTTTGTTAAATTATTGCACAAATCCATTCCTTACAAATGACATAAGTAAGGGACCATTCTAAACCCAACGGTTTGAGGTCTTCCCTTGCGAGGGGTGAGTGCGACCTTAAATCATTTCCCAGTTCACACTGGGTGGCGACTCCTTTATTCTCTGGTTTAGTCCCCGGCGGGCTACTCCGTACTCCCGACCGTGTCGCGATCTTGGAACAACGTCTCCGATTTCTGTGTCCTACAAATATCAAATATTATTTATTATTAAAAATTATCAGCTATCCGAGTGCTCAACGAGTACACTTCATATTGTGGGACTCTCTAAGTCTAGACATGTCGTTATATAAGCCTAGCTTATATGTACGCAATTCGGCCAACTCTGAATTTATGAAGAATACGAATGACCTTTCTAAACTATACAAGTCGAGGTCATCATATATGTTTAACAATACCTCTGTCGTAAGCCATCCGAGTTGTGCTTAGGAAAAATAGATTGCACCGTCAAGCTTCTGAGGCGCACATCTCATGTCGACATGTTCACGATTCGTTACATCTAATCAGAACACCATTTTTGATATAGGCCATCCACCCTAAGTGATCGAGTTTGGACAAAATCTTAAGAATCGTGACTTACTCACAGGGATACCTAAACCCCTTATGGTTCACATACATGCCGATGAATTCTATCTTGATACGCACTAGATTAACGAATGTATTGGTCCACACCCAATGAACATCTAGCGGTCAGACCATAAAAGGTATCTGACATATGTTATCAAAGTGTGGAGGATCACATATAAAATCAATGTTATCCTATAGTCAAAGGATCACATATGCTACTCGACTCGAGGAGATTCCTATTGACGGTGGTATGTACTTCCAACTATTAGGAATCAGTTGTGAGTCATTAAGTATCCGCTCCAACCAATTTCCACATGTCTATACGAGCTTCCTTTGCTCATGGTACATTGGGTTAAACCATTGGAACTCTAATTCCAATATACGACATGTGCTAGTCTTCTAAGTTATAGGAATTCGACCGTATTCCAAAACCAATGACTAGAAATATTTTACTTTAAGAAAAATTATAGTAGTAATACTATCCCAATGTCGGACCACCCAGTGTCTAATATTACTACATGACTATTCTAAGATCGATTTCATTCTTACATATTTATATATCAATCTAATATGTATAATGACATTACCATTAACAAAATTGAAATGAAAATGTAGTTATTTATTTATAAATAATAAAATATAATATACAATACAATACAATACATTATTCGGATTAGCGCTCCAAGAACCAACTCCAATAATATACATTTCAAGAATAGTTATAATAGTAATAATATCCTAATGTCGGACCACACCCAATATCCAGTGTTACTACGTGACTATTATAAGTTCGTGTTATTCTCAGCATATAAATAAAAAATAAATAAATATGTATATTTTTAACTAATATGCAATAAGAGATAAATTTGCCTCATGAAGAAATAACCTTAAAATATTTGTATTTTTAACTTTTAGAATCGAAAAGGTCATAATTCTCTTTAAAACCTAACTAGTTACATTCATTTTATTACTTTTATTTACCAAATAATATTTTGAAACATTACATTATAAACCTCTCAATTTTTTCCCAAATAAGATTATGGTACATTCTCTCTATTTGGTTCAATTACATTCTATTTCATTGGATTATATTCTATTATAAACCATTTTATTCTATCAATTCAAAAAAAGACTTAAGGGTTGATACGGTACTTGAACAATAAGAGTGCTCATCTCACTAGAAGAAAACTCAAAATTATTGATAGAATATTCGATCGGTAATCTCAAAAATTTGGTCAGTAATAACGATTACCAAACGAAACAGACCGAATTTTTTCGATCGATATTTGGCTCATTGGTAATAAATTATCGATCGAAATAGGGTCAGTTAGTAAAATTACTGACCGAATTACCTACTGAAACATAATTCGATCTGTAACTTCTTTAAAAAATTTGATTTTACCGACCAAATATAATTCGGTCAATAAACTCACTGCATTTTAAAAATTTATAGGGCCGAACATGGGCCTTACCCGACCAACCATGGATGGAACCAACACTTAGACCTTAATACCACCCAAGGATGGGCCAAGACTAAATCTACACAATCCACATTTAATTCTTAAATTTATGCCAAATTAATATTTAGCGTCGTATTCAACGATTGAATATTCGGTCGGTAATCAGTCAGTAATTGGTCAGAAATTATTTTTTATCTTTTTTTGGTTAGTAATCGGTCAATAAATACTAAAATTTACCGACTAAAAGTATTCGGTCGGTAATTCCATATTTTTTTAGTGTCTTTCTATTATGTAAACAGAAAGCTAAAATCATAAATTTTTCTATATATACCTAGAAGTTTCTAGTAATTGCTAAAATCATATGACTCATTACGACCCTTCACTCGACCCCTTCTAGCATTCTTGATGACTGGATACGTCAGCGGCAAAAAAACTAGTTTGTTTTGGACCCGTAATGCATCCAATTCATTGCCCAGTTCATCCCTTTTATGATTCAGTTTCTGCTATGTTTCAGGTCTGACTTTTCACCCAAAAAAAGTCCCAACACAGCCCCAAAACACCCCTTAAAGTTCCCTAAATTTCTAGATCAAAAAAAAAAAAAATCGAGCCCAGTTATCACCAAACTATGCTCGGTAGTGAGAAAAAATAATTGCTCATTACCATGGGTTAAAGAATAGGGAAGAAGATGGATTATTTTGTTCGACACCAAAAAATATTCCGAGCTATATCTCATCACCAACAGAATATATAGTGGGTTACAATCACAAAATAAATCTCTAAACTTTTTAGAGATTACAAGTCACACAAGTTTTATTTTTGTCTTTCTTCTTGTTCTTGTTTTTGGTTTTTCTCAATACTTGAGAGAATTGTGAAGAATAAGAAAGATGGCTAGGGTTGCAAATGAGAGGCTTAAGTAAAAAAGAAAAATAAAATTCTTTTTATAGAGTTTATTATTTCAAAAATAAAGAAAACCCTTCCCCTTTCCACCTAGGAACTTTCGGCCAAGGCAAGGAATAATTAAAAATTTTCTAACATCAAATTTTCAATTACCATAATTGAAATGATATTACAAAAACTAATAAGTTATCACCTAATAAGTGTAACTTCCAAATTGAATCTAGGGGTTTCCAAAATCCAAAATTTGGAAATTACAGTTTTAGCATTATTAAATTATATCATATATAATTTAATATAATGTATTTAATAATTACTATATATAATTATTAAAATCATATATTAAATTTTAACATATAGTTTCAAGTGTGACAAAATAATATTATTAATCTTATTAATAATATATATACATATTTGAGTATACAATTGGACTATGCAATTATATTTAATCTCCTATAGTATATCGAGTTAGCACGGAGACCAAAAAGACATACGGTTCCGAGCTCCAATAATCTCAGAATATTAAATAAACCCTTAATTAAATATTCTGAATTATAGAATGGACGATCCCAGATCAAGGTCACCATACAGTTATAGAATGGACCGTAACTATACATAACTACATACAAACAAGTACCCACCCGCTTTGTTTTCTCTATGGGCTATTTGGATTACTAACTTTAGACTTAAATACTATTGGGTACGACACTCATACACTAAGTCTGAAGGTACATGATTAATCTAGGGTAAACATGATAATATACAATATGCGATATTAAATAAACGCTTTGATAAATGAACAATGCATCATTTTATTTCATAAAACATAATACCGTTTACATTATATGATGTTGTATGGCAAATATCAACAATCTCCTACTTGCACTAGAGCAAATGGGACATGTCACATAATCCTAGACCATCTAGGTGACCTTCAAACACTTTAGCCGACAAGGTCTTTGTAAATGGATCACCCAGTTTATCTGCGAATGCAATCTTTATAACAGAAACATCTCCTCTCAGTACTATCTCCCTGATGAGATAATATTTCCTCTATATATGATTCCCTTCTTATGACTTCTTGGTTCTTTGAATTTGCCACTGTACCACTATTATCGCAATAAAGTGTGAGTTGTTTATCCATATCTGGAACGACTTCCAGATCTCCCAAGAACATACGGAGCCAGACTGCTTCCTTAGTTGCTTCGCAAGCTGCTACATACTCAGCCTTAATAGTGGAGTCAGCAATGCAAGATTACCTTATACTTCGCCATACTATAGCCCCATCACCTAGGGTAAACACTGATCCAGATGTTGATTTCCTAGAATCGACATCCGTCTAAAAATTATAGTCTGTATATTCGTTTTGGATCATATCCTCACCAGAATACACAAGCATATAATCTCTCGTTCTCTTAAGGTACTTAAGAATGTGTTTCACAGCCACCCAATGACCCAATCCTGGGTTAGACTGAAACCTACTGACTACTCCCACTGTAAAAAAGATGTCTGGTCTCGTGCATAACATAGCATATATGAGACTACCAACTGCTGAGGCATATGGGATATGTCTCATTTCCTCAACTCCCTGAGGGGTCTTAGGAGATTGTTCCTTTGACAAATAAATTCCATGTCAATAAGGCAAATTGCCTTTCTTGGAATTATGCATCCCAAATCGCACAAGGATCTTGTTGATGTAGGATGTCTGAGACATAGCTACCAGTCGTTTCTTGCGATCCCGATGTATATGGATCCCAAGAATATAACTGGTATCTCCCAAATCTTTCATTTGGAATTGGTTAGCTAGCCAGGTTTTAATGTCCGATAATATCTTTACATCATTCCTAATGAGTAAAGTATAATCGACGTATAAAATAAGAAAAACCACCTTCCCGTCAGTGACGTGCTTGTATACACAAGGGTCATCAACATTCTGCTCAAAGTCATAAGACTTGATCATGGTATATTCCAGATCGAGATGCTTGCTGAGTCCATAAATGGACCTTTGTAGCTTGCAAACCTTTTGCTCCTGACCTTGGGCTATGAACCCTTATTGTTGTACCATATAGATACACTCATCAAGAATGCCATTCAAGAATGCATTCTTGACGTCCATTTGCCAGATCTCATAGTCATAATATGCGGTAATGGACAAAAAAGTGCGGATGGACTTTAGCATGGCTATTGGTGAGAAAGTTTCCACATAGTTAACTCCCTCTTTCTGGGTATAACCCTTGGCCACTAGCCTGGCCTTCAAGGTCTGTATTATCCTATCTACTCCCTTCTTTCTCTTTTAGATCCACTTGCAACCTATTGGTTTTACCCCATCAGGTTGGTCCACAAGTTCCCAGACTGAGTTGGAGTACATAGACTCCATCTCTATGATCATGGCTTTGAGTCATTCCTCTTTATCAGAATCATCCATTGCACAACGATAGGTCAATGGATCATCTACACCATTGTTGGAGGCGACAACTTGTGCCTCTCTAACTCCTAAGTAGCGATCAGGTTGTCGTACAACCCTCCCACTATGTCTAGGTGGTAGATCATTTTGACGAACTTTCATCTGACGCTCAGATATCGAAGGTGCTACGAGTTTGTCAACTATCGTTGACAATGGTGTTCTGGTTGAACCAGCAAATAACTCCTCGAGTAACACTTTACTTCGAGGTTTGAACTCTCTCATATAGTCCTCCTGTTAGACATTATGTCCCATAGCGTCACTGTTTGTAAATGATATTGTATTATTGTACAAAATTAACTATGTGATAATGAAATTGCCTTTTGCCGTTTTGTAATATTATTTACTTTGATATATAATGGCGAAAGTCATATGATTAATACTACCGGATTGAGATGATATGAGACAGTATCAATCCATAAAGGTTTAATCATTAAATATCCATAGTCGGAGTATTGTCGAGATCGGACATCGATAATGCGGAATAGACTAGTATTGCGCTTTTGCACGTTGTGAGGGCACAACGGCATAGTTCTCATATATTTAAGTATTGGATACTTATGCAAGTGCGATAGGAGGTTGTGTTTTACCGATGGTACAGAAAACAGCTTCGCTCTGGATAGACCCCGCGGAATCCCATTGGTAGTATGTCTGCGTGTCTATGGAGGCCGCATCAGGGTAGGTGTATATGGTCTTAACCTGAGACTTACATCGCAAGTACTTGCGACAATCGGTAAACTTTGGTTTTGGTGGTTGGGGACCTTAACCGGTTCTGTGTACACCTCTTCTGGGTTTATCGAGAATCGTAGTGTACTGGATGTGATGTCGAGATGGAAGTATCACTTCAGACATATGGAGGTGATGATCACGCAGGACACAGAACTAGTACTCTATAAAAGGTTGCAACCGTCGGGACAATATGACCAGGTCAGGATTGTCCGATTTAAAGAGACTAGTTGCTTGATGTCCGATATATGTTTCGTACGGGGCAGACACATCTCCAGCCCCAGGCCTAACATGTGATCGTCCGATACTGGATCGATGTACGCAATACTACGGTATACTACGCTTGATATAGATCTAATATTCCAGTAAGAATATTTCTGGAGAATTGGGTAGGCATGGCGCTTTGCTAGAAGCCAACCTTGTCTTGTGAATCGGTAAGAACGTAGTACGAGGTACGTACGTGTTCGGATTATCCGATGACCGTATTTACTGCCAAAATATCCGGAGATCTCTTGGGTCGCTTCCTGAAGATTCACCTATGATATTTGATTCGGACTTAATTAATCTTGGATTAATTGCGGAGAAACTTTATCTTGGATAAAGTGCCTTGTTTAGAGAGAGAACGATTAATTTAGAATTAATCGATAAAATTATTATATTCGATATAATAATCGGAATTCGATTTCGACGCGAAATTAAAATTAGATTTTAATTCGGGCATACGAGTTAATTTAGAATTAATTCGTTAGCGACGTAAATAATAATTTCGCCAGGCGCAATTTTATTTAAATTCGATTTAATTAACGTCGCGACGTAAGTTCGGTATTTCAGAAATATCGAACCCGAACGCGTGAGTGCACGTGGGCCGACTTTCATTTGGAAACGTGTGGGGCCCCATGACACATGTCATTATATGCATTATTTAATGGTTAATGCATTGCATGGTGATAGTGTACAATACACTCAATGGTTATGCATGGAGTTTGAGTGTTTGACACTCTAAGCCATTGCATGGTTTGTGTCATAAGTTTATTATTAATTTAATAAATATTATGACATAAATATAAATTGATTTTTGGTAACAAAATCAATTACAACAAAAAAACTCTCCTCCTCTCTCAACAATGCCGTGAACTCCAAAGGAAGAAGAAGAAGATTTGATTTTCTTTTCTCCATTTGCTAGCACATTGAAGGATCAAAGGAGGTGATAGGGAAACCATCAAAGAGCTTGGAATACACAAAGCTTGGAGCTTTCACCTCTTGTCTTCCTTCCTTGGCCGAAAATCCCACACTTGGAGCTTCCACCATTTGTTCATCTTCTTCCACAAAAGCTTTGTAAGTATGATTTCACCATGCTTCAAGTTTAATATATATATTCATTGTTATATTTCATATGCTTAATCTTTCCTTGGGACATATTATAGAAAACCAACAATGGTATCATGAGCTAGGTTTAAGCATGAAATATATTAGGTTAAAATTTGGGTAAAATTGATTGAAGCATGTTCTTGTGAAATTTGATGAATGAGTATGCTTATATGTATGTAATATGACATAATATAGAATCAATTTTATGAAAAATGCATTGGATGATTTTTTCCCCAAATTTATGCCTTGGCCGAATGGGTGTCAACATTGGATGTGTTGGAATTTTTTGTGTTTAAGATCATTGGATGACTTAGAACGTATACGGGACGTAGATTAGTAATTCAATCGGATTGAAAAACAAATCGACACAAAAAACTCACCTTGGCCGAATACACATAGACATGAAAATGGACTTGATTTTTGTTCAAATTAATGTTGGACATATGTTTTGACCAAAACATGATTAATAAATTAAATGGGTATTTTTGAAATATTTGGTTTAATGTATTAATCTTGGTTTACACACTAATTAATTGGACTTTAATGTTTGGAATATTAATTTTAATTAATGGGCTTAATTGGTGAATTGGGCTTTTAATATTGTATTTGGGCATAATGGGCTTGGTTGGACCAAGTAGATTTGGGCCAAAAGGATTAGATCCAATTTGGGCCTAAATCACTCCATTAAGTCCAAATATAATATAATGGGCTTTAATAATTTAATTGGGCCTTATGGGCTTAAAATTGGTTTTATGGCATTTAAGGGTGATTCCTTATTTGGGCTTGGTAATTGGGTTTGACCCACATTGACCAAAGCCCAAGCCTTAATAAATCAATTGAAAGCCCATTTGACTTGAATTAAATTAACATTGGATGTTAGTTGGGCTTTGAGACCCAATAGAATTAGATTTAGAATCTAAGTCTTTAAAGCACATTAAAAGTGTAAACATTTAATTTGGAATTAAATAATTGAATTAGTATTGAATACGAATTAAAATCAGATTTAATAAGTAGTTCGATATAATTCGTGAATTCATACCTTATGTACTTATTCTCAATCGAGTTGGACTCGCGCAAAATCAAACCGTTGTTTGAACATTGGATGATCACTTAAACATAGACTAATTAATTGGATTAGATTGGTTGTAAAAGCATGTCTTGTTTGAATAATATGTATGTGATGAATGAATAGTGTATATCGGATGGATATTAGAAGGGAAAGGTAATTTTAGAAATTATTGTAAATTTGGAATTTATAAATTGGACCTGCGTGTCCAGCCTTATCTCTTTATCTCTTTGTATTCTCTTCTCACCTAATTCCCCTCAATGTAAATGAGGTTTCTCTTATTGTATTATGTAATTGGGTAGTAGTAGAATAGTGCTAGCGGGGAGAGGAAAGGGATGATTTGTTCTAGGAACAAGTTGTTTATATATCCATCCGCATATCACTATTAATTTACTTTACGCGCTTTATGATGTTTTAGAAATGCTTAAGGGTGTATGATGATGAGACCTAACAAAGATAAATAAATTGGTTGCCATTTACGCGAAAATCCCTCAATTTATATTAAGCAATATCCTTCCATTGAATGATTCTTGTTCAAGATCCGAAGTTGGCATTGGTTTGTTTTTTACCAAAGTCAAGACCTTTGTCAATCAAGGATGTACTTGAATCATGAGAGTTTTGTTGCATATCGGTGTCTTGTCCAAATCGTGATTTTTATTGGCCAAAGTCAAGATCACTTTTTGTCCAATGACATTGATTACGAAACTTTCCTCGTCAATGGGTCCCGCTTAACTGGAATCATTAGGTTTGTTTTTGGCCAAAGCCAAGGCCTAGATGATTCGGAGGATAGGGTTAGGAAAATGTAATGGATACATTGACATTATACATATGTTTCGGACTTGGATGTCCACCTAACCGGATCTAGGAATTGGATGAGATCCAATTGATCATGGAGATCTACCTAAGTTAAATAGCATACAATTTTTATTGGCCAAAGTCAAGGTTGTGTGTTATTTAATGGGATCCTAGCCCACTAGGAAATTCGATTTCCCGAGTTCTCTACAGAGGGTTAGAAACTTGAAGAAAATAGTGGGAGGCTATTATTGAATTTGCAATTTTGTTCAGATACTTAGCCTTACGCGTCTTTCAAAATTATTTCGTCAATATTTTAAATAATTAGTTGGACTAATATATTGTTATTTTACTTGTAACAGTTTGACTGTACCCATAACATCGTTGACTTTATAGTTGGACTATAGTTGTCAAGATGACTGGCAAAGGTAATATCCGCGACATAATCATGGGCTATAATGTCTTCAAAGGGACAAACTTTGCCGACTGGGAAATGAACCTCAAGATAGTGCTTGGGGCTGAGAGGTACTGTGTATACTATTCAGAGACCTCTCCCGCCTAAACCCACTGAGCCACTGGAGCTAGAGTTATGGAATACTCATAGTGACGATTTGACCAAGCTCAGTCAGTTATGCTAGCTGCAATGACCCAGCATTTCAGACGCCAGTACAGGGACTTGGATCCCTATAACATGATGGCAAGATTGCGTGATCTCCACCGCACCAACAAGCGGATGGAGAGGTACGAGCTAGTAAGGAAACTCTTCCGCTCCCGAATGACAGACGGTGCATCAGTTGAGGTCCACGGGACTCAAATGATCGCTAACATAGATGAGTTAGCCAAGATGGGCATTGTCTTGGAGGCAGAGCTGACGATTGATATGCTATTACAATCGCTACCCGATACTTGGAAACAAATCATCATCAACTATAAGTTGATGGATACTGACGACACTCTTGGAGAGTTGTTGTCCGTGCTGAAGGAGTCCGAAAGGGAACTCCTAAAGGGGAGCAAGCGCGAGGCGCATTTTGCATCGACCTCTCATGCGCCAAGGGCTGGGCCCAAGGCAATTGGAGGTGCGAGGAAGAGAAGTTCAAGAAGAAGGGCAAAGGCAAGTTGACAGTGGCTTCTAGGAAGCCAAAGGACAAATCTCGAGACATCTCCTCACTGCGGCAAGAGGGGTCACTGGAAACGTGACTGCCGAATGGGCAATGGGCAGAGGGAGGATATCAAGGCTAGCAAGGCTATCGCCTCTGGTATGTTTGTTATTGAGATAAATATGAATACTTCTAGTTTTAAAAATTGGATTTTTGATTCTGGTTGTGGTGCTCATATTTGTACTGATGTGCAGGATCTGCAGGATAGCAGGGTTCTGGCGTCAGGGGAGATGGATCTACGGGTCGGAAACGGAACACCTGTTGCTGTTTTGGCCGTAGGGACTTTTGTTTTAGAACTGCCCTCAGGGCATGTACTTAAACTTTTGAACTGTTATTTTGTACCTAGTTTAACTAGGAATATTATATCTGTATCCTTGTTAACCCAGCGGGTTACACTTTTGTATTTAGAAACACCGGGTGGTGTATATATAAAAGTGATACAGAAATTTGCACAGCTGTTGCAAATATCGGTCTTTATATTTTGAATATAAATGAATCTCCTAAAATGACAAAAAAAGGCTCAAAAGGAGTAATCTAAAAGATGAAGCTTATATGTGGCATTGTCGTCTATGACACATCAACAAGACTCGCATATCCACACTTTCAAAGAGTGGGTACTTGGACGAATTTGATCCCAATTCATATGACGTCTGCGAATCTTGTCTTTTAGGCAAAATGCCTAAATCACCTTTTAGCGGTAAAGGTGAACGTGCCACAGAACTGTTGGCTCTCGTTCATACTGACGTATGCGGGCCCATGTCTAGCCAGGCTAGAGGTGGATTTCACTACTTCGTAACCTTTACAGATGATGCATCTCGTTACGGTTATGTGTATCTTATGAGACACAAGTCGGAAACTTTTGAGAAATTCAAAGAGTTTCGACACGAAGTGGAGAACAACAGAGAAAGAGAAGAGTATTAAGACATTACGGTCAGACCGTGGTGGCGAATACTTAAGTTATGAGTTTCAAGATTACTTGAAAGAATATGGTATTCTTTCACAGTGGACTCCTCCTAGAACACCGCAATTAAACGGTGTGTCCGAACGGAGAAACCGCACTTGTTGGACATGGTGGTAAGGTCAATGATGAGTCGCTGAGCTACCAATATCCTTCTGGGGATACGCATTAAACAGTGCTATACTTATTTTGATTAAGGTACCGTCGAAGTCTGTTGAACAGACTCCATATGAGATATGGACAGGAAGGAAACCATGTTTCTCTTTCCTGAAGATTTGGGGATGCTGGGCATATGTTAAACATTTGGAAGGTACCAAACTTGAACCCAAATCTGATAAATGCCTTTTTGTAGGATATCCTAGGGAAACCAAAGGATATTACTTCTATCACCCACAAGAGAACAAAGTATTTGTTGCTCTACAAGCATTTTTCCTTGAAAAGGATTTTTTTAAATGCACAGTGGTAAGTGGGAGGAAAGTAGAACTCGATGAAGATCGTAGTGATACTGTTCCTGGCAATGAATCAACAACGGAACAAGAACAGACCGTCCGGGATGAGTCTGTACCACAAACTTCACATACACAAGGACCGCGTAGGTCGGAGAGAGTCAGAACAGTACCTGAGAGGTATGGGTTCCTGATCTCACCTCATGTAGATATTAATCTTATTGAGGATAATTAACCGGCTACGTATGAGGAAGCGATACAAAATATCGATTCCGCTTTATGGCAAGAAGCCATGAAGTCCGAGATGGATTCCATGTACGCCAACCAAGTTTGGACACTGGTGATGCACCAAAAGGCGTAAAGCCTATTGGATGCAGATGGATCTTCAAGAAGAAGACCGACATGGATGGCAACGTACAAACGTATAAAGCTAGGCTTGTAGCGAAGGGGTATCGTCAACAATATGGTATTGATTATGACGAAACCTTCTCAGCCATTGCCATGATTAAATCATTCGGATAATGCTTGCAATAGCTGCATATTTCAACTTCGAGATATGGCAGATGGACGTTAAGACCGCTTTCCTTAACGGAAACCTTTGGAGGATGTTTATATGCAACAGCCTGACGGTTTTATCGTGCCAAGACTTGCAACAAGGTTTGTAAGTTAAATCGATCCATTTATGGATTGAAGCAAGCATCACGGTCATGGAATCAGCGTTTTGATGAGATCATAAAAGAATATGATTTCGTGCAAAATGCAGATGACCCTTGTGTATACAAGAAGGTTAGTGGGAGAGCACTTACTTTTATTGTCCTTTATGTCGACGACGTATTGCTTATAGGCAATGACATTCCCATGCTAACGTCGGTGAAAGCTTGGCTTTCATTAAAATTCTCCATGAAAGATCTGGGGAGAAGCAGCCTTTATTCTTGGAATAAAGATCTACCGGGATAGATCTAGAAAGCTGCTTGGACTCTCCCAGAGTACATACATTGATAAAGTGTTGAAGCGATTCAACATGGAACAATCCAAGAGGGGATTGGTTCCAATGGTACGTGGTACCTCTCTGTCTAAGGACATGTGTCCTAAGACTCAGGAAGAGAGAGACAACATGAGTCGGATACCGTTCGCCTCGGCAGTCGGATCGATCATGTATGCCATGATATGTACACAACCTGATGTCTCATATGCTTTGAGCATGTGCAGTCGCTATCAGGCCGATCCAGGTGAAGGTCACTGGATAGAAGTTAAGAATATCCTTAAGTATCTTAAACGAACTAAGGATGCTTTCTTAATTTATGGAGGTGGAGAACTTGCGGTATCTGGGGTATACCGATGCAAGTTTCCAAACCGACAAGGATGACTACAAGTCGCAATCCGGGTACATTTTTTGTTTGTAATAACGAGAGCAGTGAGCTGGAAATCTTCCAAGCAAGATACTGTTGCCGATTCAACAACAGAAGCGGAGTACATCGCTGCATCTGAAGCAGCAAAGAAGGCAGTTTGGATCCGAAAGTTCCTAATCGGATTAGGAGTAGTTCCGTTAGCAGCTGAGCCCGTTCCATTGTATTGTGACAATAACGGGGGCTGTAGCGCAGGCTAAGGAACCAAGGTCTCATCAACGGTCCAAGCATGTTCTTCGACGTTACCATCTGATTCGGGAGATTATACATCGTGGCGATGTAAAGGTCGAGAAGGTCACATCAGATGACAACATTGCAGATCCGCTGACGAAGGCTGTTCTTCAGCAAGTTTTTGAACGACACATACATAGTTCGGGTATTAGATGCTTAAGTGACTGGCTATATGCCAAGTGGGAGATTGTTAGACATTATGTCCCATAGCGTCACTGTTTGTAAATGATATTGTATTATTGTACAAAATTAACTATGTGATAATGAAATTGCCTTTTGCCGTTTTGTAATATTATTTACTTTGATATATAAATGGCGAAAGTCCATATGATTAATACCGGATTGAGATGATATGAGACAGTATCAATCCATAAAGGTTTAATCATAAAATATCCCTAGTCGGAGTATTGTCGAGATCGGACATCGATAATGCGGAATAGACTAGTATTGCGCTTGTGCACGTTGTGAGGGCACAACGGCATAGTTCTCATATATTTAAGTATTGGATACTTATGCAAGTGCGATAGGAGGTTGTGTTTTACCGATGGTACGGAAAACAGCTTCGCTCTGGATAGACCCCGCGGAATCCCATTGGTAGTATGTCTGCGTGTCTATGGGAGGCCGCATCAGGGTAGGTGTATATGGTCTTAACCTGAGACTTACATCGCAAGTACTTGCGACAATCGGTAAACTTTGGTTTTGTGGTTGGGGACCTTAACCGGTTCTGTGTACACCTCTTCTGGGTTTATCGAGAATCGTAGTGTACTGGATGTGATGTCGAGATGGAAGTATCACTTCAGACATATGGAGGTGATGATCACGCAGGACACAGAACTAGTACTCTATAAAAGGTTGCAACCGTCGGGACAATATGACCAGGTCAGGATTGTCCGATTTAAAGAGACTAGTTGCTTGATGTCCGATATATGTTTCGTACGGGGCAGACACATCTCCAGCCCCAGGCCTAACATGTGATCGTCCGATACTGGATCGATGTACGCAATACTACGGTATACTACGCTTGATATAGATCTAATATTCCAGTAAGAATATTTCTGGAGAATTGGGTAGGCATGGCGCTTTGCTAGAAGCCAACCTTGTCTTGTGAATCGGTAAGAACGTAGTACGAGGTACGTACGTGTTCGGATTATCCGACGACCGTATTTACTGCCAAAATATCCGGAGATCTCTTGGGTCGCTTCCTGAAGATTCACCTATGATATTTGATTCGGACTTAATTAATCTTGGATTAATTGCAGAAAAACTTTATCTTGGATAAAGTGCCTTGTTTAGAGAGAGAGAGAACGATTAATTTAGAATTAATCGATAAAATTATTATATTCGATATAATAATCGGAATTCGATTTCGACGCGAAATTAAAATTAGATTTTAATTCGGGCATACGAGTTAATTTAGAATTAATTCGTTAGCGACGTAAATAATAATTTCGCCAGGCGCAATTATTTATTTAAATTCGATTTAATTAACGTCGCGACGTAAGTTCGGTATTTCGGAAATATCGAACCCGAACGCGTGAGTGCACGTGGGCCCACTTTCATTTGGAAACGTGTGGGGCCCACATGACACATGTCATTATATGCATTATTTAATGGTAATGCATTGCATGGTGATAGTGTACAATACACTCAATGGTATGCATGGAGTTTGAGTGTTTGACACTCTAAGCCATTGCATGGTTTGTGTCATAAGTTTATTATTAATTTAATAAATATTATGACATAAATATAAATTGATTTTTGGTAACAAAATCAATTACAACAAAAAAACTCTCCTCTCTCTCTCAACAATGTCGTGAACTCCAAATGAAGAAGAAGAAGAAGATTTGATTTTCTTTTCTCCATTTGCTAGCACATTGAAGGATCAAAGGAGGTGATAGGGAAACCATCAAAGAGCTTGGAATACACAAAGCTTGGAGCTTTCCACCTCTTGTCTTCCTTGGCCGAAAATCCCACACTTGGAGCTTCCACCATTTGTTCATCTTCTTCATCACAAAAGCTTTGTAAGTATGATTCTGCCATGCTTCAAGTTTAATATATATATTCATTGTTATATTTCATATGCTTAATCTTTCCTTGGGACATATTATAGAAACCAACACCTCCTCTAGAAATGTAATGTTTGTCGATACAAGCACTTTGTTATCATCAGGGTTATAGAAGAATCCACCCCTAGTCTTCTTATGATAGTCTACAAATAGGCACACTTGTGAACCCGGGTCCAACTTTTTACCTTATTCTTCAGCACATGTGTTGGACACCCCTATATGCGGAAATGTCATAAACTAATTTAACGACCACTCCGTAACTCTAAGGGAGTCTTAGGAACAGACTTAGATGGAAATACATTAAGGATATACATTGATGTCTGCAATGCATACCCCCAGAACAAACTAGATAGTGAGCTATAACTAAACATAGATCTTATCACGTCTAGTATTGTTCGATTTTCCTCTCTGCAACACTATTTTGCTGTGGTGTTCCAGGTTTTATGAGCTGGGATACTATCCTATGCTCAACTATGAATTCCTCGAAATCGCTATCAAGCTATTCTCCTCCACAATCTGATCGTAAAGTTTTGATCGTTTTACCTAACTGGTTCTCAACCTCAGCATGATACTCTTTTGACTTTTCAAAAGTATCTGACTTGTGCTGCTAATAAGCGAAAATTATATCAATATTTACCACCCATTTAACTTAATATTTTGTATGGTATCTCAAGATTTGTGAATTTTTTGATGTATTTTTAGTTTATTTTGCAGATAAAATAAAATTGGGACTCAATGAAAAAAATAAGAACGAAATGTGGAACAAAGAAGGGCAAAAATCGGAGTTGACATTTGGATTTTGGAGGTTGGAAACTTGAAATGGCGTTCTAACGAAGTATAATTCAAAATTTTCAATTTGATATGATTTTCATATTTTGGCCATAACGTTTTACTCTAATATTGGAATTAGGTGAATCCAATTCCAGATGAAAGAAGACTCAAAGACCTACAACTTTGATGTTCACAAGAGTTTCTAGTTCTGATGTTTCAAGGTCGAAATGGATGATGAGGTCATGTGTGCTGTATGTAATTTTATAATTAGAAAATAAAATAAAATAAAAATAAATAAATAAATAAAATTTATTAATTAATATCAAAATTCACTTTATGTGGATTGCAACAAATAGTTGGTAAAAGATCAACAAAAAAATCAAAAGTATAAAAAAAAAAGGAAATTAGTAAAAGTTTGTTGTTTGCATTTGATTTGGAAAGTTGTAAAGAATAATTGAGAGATGAGAACTTCTACTGTAAATAAAGGTGTTCACCTCTCATTTGCTTCATGCTTCTTTCAATTTCTCTCTTGAAGAATTTAGAAGAAGTGTCTTATATCTTTTTTTTTAAGTTTTCTTGTATTTTCTTATTTTTTTAGTAATAAAACTATGTGTGTTTTTATTCAAAGCATGAGTAGGTAATTTCTTTTTGTTGGAGTAAAGGGTGAAATCAAAAGAATTTAGGAGTGAACTATTTTTTCAATAAAGAATGACTGGTCCAGAAAATTGATGGTTCATTGTGGGCTTACAGGACAGCTTATAAGACGCCCTTTGGAATGTCCCCATATCGACTAGTGTTTGGAAAGGCATGCCATTTGTATGTAGAGCTCGAGCATAAAGCATATTGGGCATTGACAAAGTTGAATTATAATCTTCAGGCAGCAGGAGAGAAGCGACTCTTCCAACTGAATGAATTAGAAGAATTTTATCTCAATACGTATGAAAATGCAAAAATGTACAAGGAAAAGACCAAGAAGTGGCATGATCAGAAAATAGTACGCATACAACTGGAACCATGGCAGCATGTGTTATTATACAACTCAAGGTTAAAAATTTTCCCTGGCAAGTTGAAATCACAGTGGTAAGGTCCATTTGTGATCACCCAAGTGTCACCATATGGAGCAGTTGAGCTACGTGACCCCAACTCCAACAACACATTCAAGGTTAACAGCCAACGTGTTAAGCACTATTAGGGAGGACCCAACGAGCGTCAAACAGAAAGTCTCACACTAGCTGATCCATCCTAACATTTTGGGCAATCATGTCTGGCGGAAAACGTTAAAGTTAGCGCTAGTAGGGAGACAACTCACGCAATGTGTATATATTGAAATATTGTGTGTTTAATTTTTGTAGGAAAAGTCACAGACAAGATGGAAGAAACTCTCACAAAACTTCACTAACAGTTTCATTCTCTCACCCAAAACTCTCCGATGAAAGTCTATAAAGCATGCAATGAAAGAATTAGGCTTCTTATGATCCATGGTCTTCCTAATGATATTCGTTAGGTAATTGAAGCACTATTTCACTTGGCAAGTAAGTCATCTGACTCTTTCATTTCATACATATATGGTTTAGGTTAAAAACACCTATGCTAAGAAAAGAAGAGCTAAACGATAAGTGTTTGTTATAAATGTGCTCGTTGGACAAGCAACACTCGTTGTCGTTCTTTAGAAATGATGTTTGAAAATCGTGAAGATAAAATTAATTTATTAGAGATGGCATGAGTAATGAGTCTTAAGATGACATATCATCGACTCTTGAGAGGCATCCTAGTGGATATGTTCATCAAATGATTCACAATTTACATACATAATTTCAGAAAGAAAGACAACAATACAGTCTTGTGAATCTGATTTTAAAAGACCATATTTGCCAATTTATAAGAAAATTGAATGAGAAGCCTATCCTCGGCCCATAGAGGGCGTTCAAGCCGTTACTGGACGTAAAACTAGAGGAAGATGTAAGCCACAATTACAACTACTTGTATATATTATTGTTTTAATTTCCTTGCCTTTAAATAATTATTTTGATTTTCTTTATTGCTTTGATTTCTTTATTTTCGCATTAAATATCTAAACTTTTTGACTTTAACGATCTATTTTATTGTTATTCTAATAAATGTAATTTGGCAGGTACTGATGCATTTATTACTCACCCTATTTCATGATCTATAAATCCAGCTCATCATTTCTCCCTACAACACATCCAGATAAGAGAAAGAATAAAAAATGGAAGCAGCTTTAAGAAGACGAGTCATTAATATCTGTGTTTTGTGGAACTAGCTCTGGATCTAAACCAGAATTTTTTGAGGCTGCAAAAGAAATGTGGTTTAGATTTATGGCAGAAAAAAATATGCATTTAGTATATGGTGGTGGTAATCTGGGATTTATTAGGTATGTTTCAAAGGCCGTACACGATGGTGGCAGCCAAGTTTTGGGGATCATTCCAGAACCTTGGCAGATGGAAACCTCATCGGAAAATCAAACAGAGAAAAATGCATTGTCTCAGGTATGTCTGAAAGACTTTTTAAATGATTACTTATGTTGATGATTTTATTTCTTTACCAGGTGGGCTGGGCACGATGGAATAAATATTTGCAGTGATATCTTGGGATAACTTGAACATTCACCAGAAACCCATTGGACTATTTAATGTTGATGGATTTTTCAATTTTCTTTTTGTATTTCTTGAAGATGTCAGAAGAAATGGGTTTGATTCAAAACCAAAAAAAGATATCTTCTTAACTAAAAAAATAGCAAATAATTTAATTGACCAACTCTTAGCTTATGAACCAAAAATCAACCCTATTCTTTCCAAGTTGAACTGGTCTGGTAATGATCATGGCAAAAAGTACAGAGTAAATCTGGATCTTAATCTGTAGTTTTATTTTTAGTCGTAGATGCAGTTGTCAATTCCACGCTAACCAAGTGATGTCTTCTAAACTCTTCTTCTTCTTTTTCAGACATTAGGGACAATGTCTCAATTAGGCTTGGGGGGATGGGATAGTTGACTAGTTTATTTTTATTTTTTTATGTTTTTTTTTCTGTATTGTTGTTTTGCTTTGTTGTTTTTTTATTCAAAAAATATATTTTGCTTTTTGAAATTTTTAACTAACCAAGTATAATTGTTTTTTTGAGATAGCTGTGTAAGGAATTTCCTCAGTAAGTAGTGATTGTTCGCGTCAAATGATAGAGTCTGAATTAATAATAATTAAGTTTCTACTTAGTAACCGGACATCTTGCCTCAGTAAGTAGTGATTGTTCGCGTCAAATGTTAGAGCTTTTAACATCTGAGATCTGAGCAATTAAGTTCGTAGGGGTGTCTTAAAACCTAGTGCCCTAAAGCCAACTGGTTTGGGAGTCACTGGCCAAAGCTCGTTACAAGGATTGAAGATGTTGTGTAATAAAAAAAATTAAAAAAATAGAAAGTTCCATTGCCAAAAATGTGTGAATTCTAATATAACTTTATGACAAAAATATTACTCTCTTTTCAACTACACTTATGAATATTGTGGGCGCAATGAATTGATTAATACCTTGTTGGTTGTGTATATGGAGCATGGTAAAAAAAAATAGGAGAATTTACTTATTTAGTAATTTAGAAAGAAAGAACAACAATTACTAACTTGGATAAGAATTTCTTTTTTTAGTTCTATTACTCACTTATTTCTTTTTATTTAGTTTTGTGTGATTGATTGTACATTTCATTGACGTTTGTGGGTATCGTCGTTGTAAGTCCACACGAGACTATAACTCATCCACTAGGGACACCTAGAGGTTTAAAGGCTTTGTTGCATACGATAATGCAAGTGATCCCTACGAAAGTGGCTTAGATTAACTTAGCCTTAGTTGTTTATTTCATTTTGTTTTATTTGTTTTGCTCGAGTACTAGAATAATTAGGTTTGGGGTTGTGATAAGTGGAAAATATATCAATATTTACCGCCCCTTTAACTTAATATTTTTGTATGGTATCTCGAGATTTGTGAATGTTTTGATATATTTTTAGTTTATTTTACAGATAAAATAAAATCGGGACTCAGTGGAATCAATCAGGACGAAATATGGACAAAGAAGGGTAAAAACTGGACTTGACATTTGGATTTGGAGGTTGGAAACTTGAAATGGCGTTCTAACGGAGTACAATTTCAGAAAAATTTCAACTTTGCGGAATTTTTGTATTTGGCCCATAACGTTTTACTCTAATATCGGATTGAGGTGATTCTAGTTCCAGATTAAAGAAGACTCGAAGCCTACAACGTGGATGTTCACGAGAGTTTCTAGTTCGATTTTTTCAAGATCGAAATGGATGATGAAGTCACATGTGCTGCATATAATTTTAATTATTAGAAAAAAAAAATAATAATAATAAATAAAATAAAATAAAATAAAATAAAATAATTATTAATATCACAATACACTTTAGGTGGATTGTGACAAATGTTTGGTAAAAGATCAACAAAAAAATCAAAAGTCACAAAAAGAAATAAATTAGTAAAAGTTTGTTGTTTGTATTTGATTTGGAAAGTTGTAGTGAATAATTGAGAGATGAGAACTTCAACTATAAATAGAGGTGCTTACCTCTCATTTTCTTCATGCTTCTTTCATTTTCTCTCTTGAATAATTTGGAAGAAGTGTCTTGTATGTTTTATTTTTAAGCTTTCTTATATTTTCTTATTTTTAGTAATAAAACTATGTATGTTTTTATTCAAGCATGAGTAAGTAATTTCTTTTTGCTGGAGTATAGAGTGAAACTTTTTATATGATAACTTAGATTAATCTCCCTTATTTTATAATATATAAATTATATCTAATATTTAATTTAAATCTGGATTAATTTTTTACCACATATATGGTCGGTTTTACATGACTGACTTTGTTACCGCCTATATGGTCGGTTTACATGATAACCCTGTTACCGCCTATATGGTCGGTTTTATATGACTTTTTACCGCCTATATGGTCGGTCTGATTTATTTTGGACAAATTGAATCACCACATTTATGGTCGATTTTAATATAATTAATTCATGAAATAAATTGATTGGTAAGATTGACAATTTATATTATAATAAGGGAGATTTCTATATTTGAAATATTAAAAGTGGATCCCCAAACTCCAGTATTTTATTTTATTGTTGTTTAACTTAAAATTTTACAATTATTTTTATGTTGTTTTGTTTAATTATTTATTTAGTAATCCTAGGTATGTGTTGTAACTAATTATGTTATCTAGGGTTGTGATGAAAACCAATATTAAAATTTTATAAGTTGATTTATCTTGTGTCTTGTGTGATGTTTTGGTTTATTTATTGAGTCTAGTTCTTAGTGCTTCTTGTTGCTTGGCCACCAATAAGATTGATTTGGTAAACTTAAAATGAACTTGACAAATGGATTTTAGGTTTAGCCGTAGTCAATAACCACGATCTCATTTTAGGGATTTCCTTCCAGGATAAAAATATACTTGTAGGGGCGGGTGTAACCACAATTGGAACTTGAACTTAATGAATTTGGGGTTCCTTTATTAACATAGACATATAGTTAATTAAGTAACTTTAAATATTTGCATTAGACCATCGAAAGAGCCTTGTGCATATGTTCATGGTCCAGGTTAATAAGCCAGCATATTGCACAAGTATAAGATAACCAATTCATCCTTAGAAGAATATTGGGAGGATTCACACCTTGGATATTTTCATATAATTAATTAATTTTGGAAACTACCTTAGTTTTATTTATTTATTTTTGATAAAAATCACCACCGAATCAATAATCAATTTCACTTAGATACTTGTTGTAGAAATTTAGCTTCGTAAATTAATAACATAAGTAATAAGTCCTCGAGGGTTCAATACATTTATACTACTTGAGCGATATGTACGAATGCATAACGTGTGTTTTTCAACCGATCAGCTGCATTAGGTGAACAAACTCATATCTTGAATAATCGTCAATAAATGTGATTAAGTATTCATAATCACCTCGGGCTCTTACATTCATCGGTCCGTAAACGTCCGAATATATTAGCTCAAGTGGTTGACTAGCTATTATACCTTTTTCCAGTAAAAGGTCTCTCAGTCATTTTTCATCTAAACGTGATTCGCAGACAGATAAAGTTCCGAGCTTTAACTAGTTTAAGGCTCCATTCTTATCAACCTAATTATCCGGTCAAGGCTGGTATGACCAAGTCTAAGATGCCACAG
The DNA here is from genome assembly GCA_019454045.1 of Zanthoxylum bungeanum. NCBI lineage: Eukaryota > Viridiplantae > Streptophyta > Magnoliopsida > Sapindales > Rutaceae > Zanthoxylum > Zanthoxylum bungeanum. The sequence goes on from SKCR01027623.1 coordinate 86,638, forward strand.
ATATGTGTCATCGTGAGAAATCTTTTGCCGTTTTATTTTAGGTTTCTCAACATTAAAATTTCAGTATGAGCAGTGACATATGTGTTAACGGTCTTAAGACATACAAGTTATTCTAAGTTTCTATAACACCCCGGTAACTCGACGACTAGTAAGTTAGGAATGGCATAATACTTGATATATGATCATATTAAAATGTGTATTGGGCTTTTGAAATTACTTTATGCACATTCGACAAATTCCTGGTAGTACTGATGCGAAATTCATTCTAAGGTTCAATACGAATAACCTTTAGTATTCGGACCGTAATGTTTCTTATATGACATCTGATTTCCATGAATTTTATATTTTGGA
>SKCR01027624.1:0-223936 GCA_019454045.1 Zanthoxylum bungeanum
AATATCTGCCACTGATTAACCAAGCATGAGCAAAATAAAGCTTTAATTAATAACAAGATCACAAAAATCAGTGTAACATATATTTATAGATTAATGCATCAGGGAGGGGACACCATATTTCTGAAGGTTAGCCATGTGATCAACACAAAGACAAATGCACAACAACTCTCATTCAGGTAGAAATCGGTATAACATATATTTCTAGATTAATGCATCAGGGAGGGGACACCATATTTCTGAAGGTTAGCCATGTGATCAACACAAAGACAAAAGCACAATAACTCTCATTCAGACAGAAATCAACATTACCTTTAGAAGTATATCAACTCCAACAACTATCCCCGAGATTATGAAAGTACGTGCTAAAGTCTGCAGCCCGCTAGCATAATTTTCCTGAAGTAGAAAAGCCACCAAACTGATTTCTAAATATAGCATCGCAGCCACCGTAAATAATGACAGGAGATTCCAAGCAACTGACTTCCCAACAGAGCACTGCCAAGCCTGCTCATTATACAGAAAACAGACAATCAAACATGATACTCAATAAAAAACACGACACAGAAAAACATCCTTGACCAAAGAAAAAAATAGCTTTATCATTTAATAAATTAATCCAGTGCACTTATCAAATATAAAATATCCCATGTTTATCAAATCTAAACTTCACTTCATTAAGTAAACTTAAAATTCTTATTTTCTCAGCTCCAAAAGCAAATCCCAAATAACAGGAAAATTTTCTCTCACTATCCTACCATAGTATTATAAATATTATCAATAGTTAAACAAAAACTCCAAACATTTATAAAAACAAACACTTACACTCATCATTTATCAAGCTCAAATTAAATCCCAATTCCCTATTTTTCATCTCCAGACCTCGGAAATGAATATGAAAAATAGAAAAAATACATTAAAAATATATAATGAATTTGGGGGGGGGGGGCAGAAATGACCTGAAGAGAGCACCAAGCGAGATTGAGAATACAAGCGACCCAAAGAAGGGCATAATAGGAAATCATAATATACGATCTCCCATTACTCAGTTTCGTCAAATTCTTCTTCGCATGAACTGCCAGGTATAGCACGAAAAGCACGGTGGGGACCACCAACAGGGTGTCGTGTAACACCCCGTGGCATTGCCGTACGTTGTCATCTCCACCGATGGTTTTGGCGGGAAACGGAAGTTCCGCGATTGGCGGGAGAGAGACGAAGATGTCGTCGGACGCGACGGTGACGTTGATCGTCGCTTCCAGATTTTTTTCCATCCTTTTTTCCTTTTTTATTTCTGGAAATCCTAAAATTAACGGTTGTGCTTTGAAAGGATCATGATCGTTCGATGGTGAATGGAATTTTAGTCGCAGAGAACTTCTCTGAGACGAGGGTATTAGAATTTAGCATAGACCCCGTTAATTAAATGAAACGACGGCGTTTTCTTAGAATAGACCCTGATTTTATTTTCTTTGTGGATCTCTCTCAATTTATAATTATTTTAAATAAAAAGATTTGAATTACAAATTTATTTATTTTACATTATTAAATTATAAAATCTCATAAAATTACAATACTAATTAAATAAAGAAAAACACATCACAATAAAAAAAAAAAATTACTAATATCTAGATAATTATTAAAAAAAAAATATTCAGAGCTATTTTAATTTAAGACATGTTATTAATTAGTTTTATAAATAGTCATAATTTTTTAACAATTTTCTTATTTAGCTCAAAATTGATTTTGACCATATTTATTTCTCTATTTTATCCTTCTCCATTCTAAAAACACTGGCTTAATTATTAAGTCTCAGTCTTACGAACAGCGAGCAATATTAAGTTATGACCTTCATTGTAATATGAAAATTAATCCTCCCACCCCTCCTGACCACTCCCCCCTTTTCTCTTCCTGCGAAAAGACCATAATGTCCCTCCCTTTGTAATTTATCACTCCTTCAATTATTATACATGGCAAAAATTTTATATTTATATATATTAATTTAAAAATAATTATATACTAATTACAATTCCCTTTGTCATTTTATTAATTATATTTTTTTATTTTATAATTTTTTTTATTTTTGTTAATAAATATTATAAATTACGTATTTATTCATTAAAATTTTTTAATTCATTTTTAATTTAATTAACACTACTTATGTATAAAAAAATATAAATTTACCAAATAAAATTAATTTATAAAATAATTAGAATTGGTACGAAATATTGGGTATATCACCAAATGCGCCAAGAAAAGACTTTGGAGGCAAAATGTATTAGAATTTATGTTTTTTATATTTTTTAGTGTAACTTTTTACATTAGTGTTAAATAAATTAAAAAAAGAATCACAAAAATTAAATGAATAAATGAACACAAAATAAATAAGAATAAATATGAAATTTGTAATATTTATTAAACAAATAAAAAATATATATAAAAAAAGCAAAAAAAAATATAAATTTCAGAAAATAAAAAATTATAAAATAAAAAATTATATTAATAAAATAAAATAAGTATATATTTTATTTTTAAATATATATATATATATATATATATTGGGGTATATTTGGTTTGTTGAGGTAGGAAATTTCTAAAAATTAAAGGGGCAAAATTGGAAATGTCCAAAGGAACAAGGAGGTGGCTGTTGTCGGGGGGTGAGGAGTAGTCCTCTAATATGAAATTATGCCGTTCATCTTTAATGAATTCAAAATCTTCTTTCACCATTTTATTTTTCCAATTTCATGATTTTTTTTTATAAAAAGTTATATAATCATTCTCTTTCCAATACACTAATCCTTGACGCTTCAATTCCATGCCCCTGCTAATACATGGATTTTGAAAGTTTTTGAACTGGTGTTTGTATCAATATTTAAATAATTTTATTTTTTACCATTATTATTATTGAATATTGAACAACTATTTTAATCGCCACTGACACCGACTCATGTAAATGGTAAATTTCGCGTTCAGTGCACCATCAATTGTTGAACGAAAAGGGACACCAGTAATCCTACAAAATATAGGCAAAGAGAGAATGTAGAGTGACTGACAATTGATGTGGTAGCTGTCGTAGACACCTCGACGCTCATGTTAGTGGCGGTGACGGTAGTCTGAAAGAGAACAAGGCGAGAGCGATACCTCATATCTCGATTTGTGTGCCGTGAGGGCAGATGGGAGAGTGTGTCTGAGTGGAGTAAGGGCAAGGGCTCTAAGTCTCAAGTTTGTGAGTGAGAGCTTGAATGAATCCATAACCTCAAGGGTCCCATTTATTTATATATTTAGGTATCCTAGTTCTAAGAGGACTCCGATTCATATTGAGGAAACAAAGTTTAACTCAAATAAAGATAGTTGCAATCCTTATAGGATTTCAAGTAATCCTGAGTTTCTTGAGAGATATCACGTAAAAGAAGGGATTTGTGTCCTAGCAGGAGTAGGACTTGTCATATGTAGATTGGATCTAGTCGACTGGACGGGGTGAATAATATGGGATTAGTTTCCTGAAACATTTACCCAATCAACTGGAATGTTCTCTGTTCCAAACATGTTGGATGTTTGATGTCGGTTGGATCAGCTGGAATATCGTGCAAGCGCCAATAGGGTATAAGTCGGCTGAACTATCGGGTCAGCTGGAATTTTGGTTGGTTGGAAATTCATTATGGGCCAGTAATCAAGTCCAATTGACTGGACTTCAGAGGCAAGCCAAGGTCCAGTCGGCTGGGTCTTTAAAGGGTCAAGGCTTAGTCGATTAGGTCAATCCAGTCGGATGGCGTTGAGCGATATTTTACCCCAACAGTTTGTCCCCCACTCTCTACGTCAAGATTGTTGTCTTTGAGAGTATTCGGTACGGAGTAGTCGAGTCGACTGGGATGGGTGATGACACTTTCGAGTCGACTTAATGTCGAGTGGACCTGATGGATGTCTAAGGAGCTGTAGCTAGCTTAAGTAAAGCTTAATAAACCAAGCGATGGTTCTGCCGACTCAATTCCAGTCAACTGGACTAGATGAAGTTCTTGGGGAATATCTCGTCGACTAGACCAGATAAAGGTCCAGAAGATGTTTTAGTTGACTGGACCAGATGAAGGTCCAGGAGATGTCTTCAGTTGACTGGACCAGATGAAGGTCCATGAGATGTCTTCAGTCGACTGGACCAGATGAAGGTCCAGGGGATGTTTTCAGTCGACTGGACTAGATGGAGGTCCAGGAGTCCATTGGACCTGATGAAAGTCCCGGGGAATATCTCGTCAACTAGACCGGATGAAGGTCTAAGAGATTGTAGGAGTGAAGCAGGGTTTATCGTGACGAAGTTGGTGCTTGGAGTGCCAATCTGAACTGTATATTTTAATATTTTTTTAATAAAATAACTACTTTTTTTTCATTTCATACCTCATTAATGGTATTGTCATTATGCGTATTAGATTGATGTATAGATGTACTAAGAATGACATCGATCTTAGAATAGTTTGACACTAGGTGTAAACTATTCTTAAAATTAATATTCCTAGTCGTTGGTTTTGGAATACGGTCGAATTCTTACAACCTAGAAGACTAGCACATGTCGTATATTGGAATTGGAGTTACAATGGTTTAACTCGATGTACCATGAGTTTTGGAAACTCGTATAGACATGTGGGTATTCGTTGAAGCGAATACTGAATGACTCATAGGTGATTCCTAATAATTGGAAGTACACACCACCGTCAATATGAATCTCCTCGAGTCAAGTAGCATATGTAATCCTTTGACTATATGATAGCATTGATTTTGTGTGAGATCCTCCACACTTTGATGTCATGTATGTCAGAAACCTTTCATGGTCTGCTTCTAGATGTTCGTCGAGTGTGGACCGATGCACTCAGTAATCAAGTACGAAGCAAGATAGGATCTGTCGGCCCGTATGTATACCATAAAGGGTTTAGGTATCCATGTAAGTAAAGTCATGATTCTTAAATACTTTGGCCAAAGCCGATCACCTAGGGTGGATCGTATTAGTTTTAAAGAATCGTTGACATGTCGACATGAGATGTGCGCCTTGGAAACTTGACAGTGTATTCTATGTTTCCTCAGCACAACTCGGATAGCCTACGACGGAAGGATTGTTAAACATATGTGATGACCTCGATTTGTATAGTTCAGAAAGGTCGTTCGTGTTCTTCGCGAATTTGGAGGTGGCCGAATTGCGTAAATATTTGCTAGGCTTATATGACGAATGTGTCTGAACTTAGAAAGTCCCAATAAGTGTACTCGTTGAGCACTTGGGTAGCCGATTAATTTTGATAAAAAATAATATTCGATATTATAATTATCAACTAAGATAATCAAGTGTTATTGGATAACATTGATTATTTACTTTGACCTAATTGGATTAATTCAATAATTACACAATGGCTTAATTATAAAATCATAATTATCTCTACCATTTGAGGATATTATGGTAATTGTAAGTATGTAATAATAGATGGTTTTGACTTGATTTAATTGGATTAAATCAAGGTGGCAAACATTTAACTAATCCATTTCCTAATCTTTGGCTTGATTTAATTGTATTAAATTAAAATGGGAGATAATGGAGATTAGTCACACCTAATTATACATATTTGGATAAATTAGATTAAGCCACTTAAAAGTTGATTACAACTTTTATTAATTAAAAATTACCTAAGTTTTGCTATAAATAGCAAGCTTTAGGAAGGTTTTAATTATAAGTACAAGAAAATTAATAAGCATAAGTAAATTCTTAGAGAGATTAGCCTAAATTAGAGAAGTGTTTAAAGAAGCTTGTGAGGTATCTACAACATTTCATCTAGGAGAAATCAAGATTGGATTTTGAAGTGAAGCTTGGAAGCATTGGAAACAAGATTGGATATTGAAGTCAAGCTTGCACACCTTGGAGGTTCTCAAATAATTTCAACAAAGGAGAGGTAGATTGGATCTTGCATCAAACTTACTAGGTAAGGTTTGATCTTCTCCTAAGCTACGTTTATTTGTGTATTAGATGCATGATCACATAGCTTAATGTTGAATAACGCTAATCAATTGTGTTAGGATACTTTAGAAGTATAAACACAACATGTTTATAATTTAGGTCAAAGATGTTCATGTTGGACATGGAACAATTAATAAGAGTTTGGAACTCTAGATTAAAGCTTAGAGCTATGGCTACCATTCTAGATTCACTTGACCACCTTTAGGTGAACTAGAATTGTTAATGAGACATTTCTAATTAGGATTCTAATTTGGTTTGTATATTGGATTCAAAATTTACACAAGTGCGTATCTAGAATAAATTTATATTTTTGTAAAAATATTTGATATTTTAAAAAAATATGATTTTTATTCTATAACATGTGTTGATGTTGGTTTTGAAATTAAAAATTAATTTTAGGTGTTTTGAAGTGTTTATAGAAGACCGCAAGCAATTAGGGTAAAATACCCTAATTGTTTCAGCTCACTGGAAAAGTGAGCTGAAGCATTTGAAAAATAAAACAAAAAAAAAATGTGTTCAGCGTAGTGTGCGCTACAGTGCCCGCATGCACTGTGCGTGCACTATACTGTGGCATGCAGTGCGCGTGCGCACTGTAGCGCGCCCGTACTCGCACTACGCGCAATAATTTTGTTTTGCTTTGTTTTTGAGTTTCCGGTCTCTGATTCAGTCCCAGTTTTTTCCTATACATCTATAATGGAATATAGTATTTCATTAAATAATTTAAAATTACACCTAAACTTGATATCCACGGGTTAGACCCATTTCCGCTGTCCGGAGCACCGATCCAACCCTAGGGGTTCCGCAACTACCCCAACATAATGGTATCAGAGCAAAGGCTTAACCACACAATACATGTTTTGAATTTATTGCCATAGTAATTTTAATTTAATTATGCATAAGACATATTGGTTATGTATTGCATGTTTGGTTGAGGATGTGCTGGTCAAGGTTGACAAATTCATTTTCCCAGCAGATTTTATTGTCCTTGATATGGAGGAAGATGAAGACGTGCCAATCATCCTCGGGAGACCATTCTTGGCTATAGGCCGAACCATTATTGATGTACAGAAATGAGAATTAACCATGAGGGTACAGGACCAAGAAGTAACATTCAATGTTTTCAAGGCCATGAATTTCCTAGAAGCTGAAAAGAATGAGGAATGTTTCAGACTTGATGTGATACACAGTACCATTCAGAACTCCAATGCAATGCAAAGTTATACTGACAAACTTAAAACATGTCAATTGCCTGTGGAGCCGGACGATAAAGCGTCTTTTGCACTGAAAAAGCCAATTCTTGCACTACAAGCAACAGAAGAAAAAAAGTTCCACTAGCTCAACGAATTGGAGGAATTTCACAATCAGCCTTTTGAGGATGCCAAATTGTACAAAGAAAAGGCCAATAAGAGACAGGATGAGAAGTTAGTGCGCATACAACTGGAACCAGGGCAGAAGGCACTGTTAAACAAATCAATGGTGAAATTCTTCCCATGGAAGCCAAAATCACGGTGGTCAGGTCCATTTGTGATCACCAAGGATTTACCAGACAGAGCCGTTGAGATACATGATCCCGACTCCAACAAAACATTCAAGGTTAAAAACAAGCGTGTCAAGCACTACTGGGAAGAATCATTTCAATGACAAAAATAAAGTTTCACACTTTCAGATCCAGCCTAACGTTTGAGAAGTCACGTCTAGCTGACGAAGTTAAACTTAGCGCTAGCAGGGAGGCAACCCATGCAATTTGTGTATATATTATGATTTGGTGTGATTTAATTTTGTGTATTTAGTTTTTGCAGATTAAGACATTTCAGGATGGAAGAAGTTCTCGCAAATCTTCACAAGCAATTTCCTTCTCTCCCTCAAAACTCTCTGATGAAAGTCTACAAAGCTCGCTTGGAACGGATGAGACTACTGACAATCAAAGGTATTCCTACGGACATTCGTTGGATTATTGAAGCACGAGTCCGATTGGCAGGTGAGTCTTCTGACTCTTTTATTTCACATCTGTTTGGTTTAGGAAAGAGCACATATGCTAAAAAGAGAAGAGCTAAAAGAATGTGTGTTTGTTATAAATGTGCTCGCAAGTTTTGTAATACTCATTGTCGTTCTTTAGGAATGGTGTCTGATAACCGCGAAGATAAGATTAATTTCATTAGGGATGGCTTGAGTAAGGAGTCTTTGGATGACATATCTAAAACTCTTGAGACGCATCCCAGTGGATGTGTGTATAACGAGATTCGTGTGTTATACGCACAATTCCAAAAGGAAAGACAACAGTTAAGTCTTGGGAATCTGACTCAAAAAGACCCTGTTTGCCAATTGACTGGCGTAAACACACACGTATAACGCCAGCGCACATATCGTTCAAGTAGTATAAAAATATCGATCTCACGAGGACTTAATTCCTATTGTTGTTATTAATTGTTGAATCGATTTATTTACAAATATCTAATTAAATGGATAAGAGAATGATTGTTTGAATGGTTGAATGTGGTTTTCCTTAATTAAAATAAATAAAATAAACAAAAGAAAATACTAAGGAAAATAACAAAAGACTCAAAGATCTAGGGTTGTGAATCTTTCTAATATCTTTTAAAAGATGAAGTGATTATTTTATGTTTGTGTAATAAATTGGTTTACTAACCTGGAATACGAAATTATGCGAAAGCCTCTATCGATGGTCAGACGCAAATACCCAGTTTAACCCAATTGAACCATATGTCTATGTCAACCAAATTACCTGGATTCATTAAGTTTAAATTCCAATTATGGCTACCCCCGCCCGACAGGTATATGTCTATCCTGTAAGGAAATCTATTAAAGGGTTATCTATCCTCAAGAAAGATCGTGGGCTATTAAGTCTAAGGCTGAAACCTAAAATTCCTTTGTCAAGTTTATTTTAGATTTACCACATCAATCTTATTGGTGATCAGACAACAAGAAGCATTAAGCTTAAGACTTAATAAGTAAACCTTTAAATTACCCAAACTATAAAATAACCCCTTATAAACCGGTGATATTAGAATTCATCACAACCCCAGATAACTAACTTAGTTACGACACATAACTAGGGCTAGTAAAAACTTAAAAGTAAAAGACATAAAGTAAAAATGCTGAAAAGTACAAGACATAAAGTAAAAGCTGAAAAGTAAAATAAAATAAAATGCTAAGGTAAAAGGATCAACTTTTACTATTTACTATTTAGATATCTCCCTTAATATAATATATTAACTTGTGATTATTTTACCAACCAGCCATATAGGCAGTAACCTGATTAAGTCAAATTAAGTCCAACCAGCCATAAATGCGGAACCAAAATAAACCTGCCATATAGGCAGTCAGAAAATTTAATTACCAACCGACCAATCTGGCGGTATCCTTTTTTAGTCAGGTTTAAACCAGATTAAAATGATTTATCAACCGACCAATATGGCGGTATCCTTTTTAAGTCAATATTTTAAATAGTGAATATATTATTTTTAAGGGAGATTAATCGAAATAGTAACAGTAAAAGAATTACCTTTCACCATAGCTGGGGAAGTTACCTCCTCATGGTGAATAGTAAAAACTGTAAAAAGTAAGAAAGTAAATTACTATTATTACAAAACGTAATTAAAATTATTTACAAAACTAAAAACTAAAAACTAAAAGAAACTAGAGAGAGAAACTCCCTCTTTACATCAAAGAAGTGAGAGAGAATGGTACATCTGAAACTGGAATTTCGCGCTCTATTTATAGGCGTCAGTAAGGGTCGCGCGTCGCGACGCCCAGCTCGCGTTGCAATGCCCGTTTTGTCGACGTGGCACGCTCTGGTTCGTCGACTGCAGATTCTGGATAAGGTGATAAGGTGACACGTGGCAAGGTGGTTGGGGCTCAATTATTGTGACACGTGGCGGCTCGTGATTGGCTGATTCAGATTCTTATCTGCCACGTGTCAGATAGGGATAAGAGAGTCAATGATTGATGCTGACGTGGCGCTGATGTGGCGACACGTGGCAAAGTGACTGTCGGCACCATAGAATTACGACACGTGGCACTTCCTGATTGGCTGATGATGACGTGGTAGTTTGACTCGGTCAACCTGGTGATGTGGACGATGACGTGGCAATGACATGGAATGACACGTGGCGATGGCGATTGTCGGCACCGTAGGATGATGACACGTGGCACGGTGCATGTTAGCAGATCGGCTGTGATGGTGACCCGTGGCACGACACACGTTAGCAAAGTCAAACTTTTCTCAGATTCTAATTTGTGGACCCGGCGTACGTTAGCACTGTTCGGCGCATGTTAGGTGTCGTGACGCTGAAAATTACCAAAATGTCATTTTTTTCCAATTTTCACTATTTTCGTCCAAATCACCTCCAGAATGTCCTAAAACTTTATTTATCTACAAAATAACACAAAACAGATCAAAATATTCACAAAACTCAAGAAACTATACAAAATATTATGTTAAATGAGTGGGAAATAGTGATAGATTTACCACTCATCACACCCCCAAACCTAACATTTTGCTAGTCCTCGAGCAAAACATAGAATAAAATAACATAATTTAACTAAGCCACTTTCGTAGGGATCACAGTTGCATTTAGCGTATGCAACAAGCCTTTAAACCCCTAGGTGTCCCTAGTGGACGAGTTGTAGTCTCGTGAGGTTTACAGCAATGATACCTACAAACATTTTACAAAAGTAAAAAGGTAATGAAACTAATGCACACAAAAGCAAAAAGACAAGAGAAAAGAGAATAAAGAAGTTAGTGACTAATCAGGTGAAACTTCTTCTCCAAGTTACTAGTTGTTTTGTTTCTTTCTAAATTACTGAATAAGTAAATTCTCCGATTATATTTACCATTCTCCATATACACAGCCAACATAATATTAAACAACTCATTTTTGCCCACAACAGTCACAAGTGCAGTTGATAAGAGAGTAATATTTTTGTCCTAAAGTTTTATCAGAATTCACACCTTTTTGTAGCAATGGAATAATTTTTCTGATTTATCTCTTCGATTTTTATTTTATTTTATTTATATACAATACCTTCCGTCTATGTAGCGAGTGTTGGGTTGGTGGCTCCCAAACCAGTTGGCTTTAGGGCACCAGATGTTAAGACACCCCTACGGACTTAATTACTCAGACTTCAGATATATATATTTTTGCAACATCTTTGATCCATGTAGCGAGCTTTGGGCCAGTGACTCCCAAACCAGTTGGTTTTAGGGCACTAGGTGTTAAAACACCCTTACAGACTTAATAACTCGGACCTCATATGTTTTTTTTTACTCTATTGCTTTTTTGAGATGCTTCCTCCAATTAAACTAGAGCACTGAATATTACAAACTTTTCAATTTTAGCTCATGTCTGTATGTTGATAATATCTGTCAACTGAGCATATGAAGATCCATTTTAGTCCGTATTATGGAGAATTTACAAATTAAATATTTTAAAGTGAAATAAACAAAAACCGATTTGTTTCAAAAGTGGTTTGAAATACGTCTCAGGAGTGGAAACTCCTTACTCAGCTATCTCTTACCAATTTCACATTTTTAGTCAAAATAAAAACAAAAACGCAAAATATTTTTGTAATTTTTGAAAATTTTCAATTTTTTTTTTGTATTTTTCGAAAAATTTTGGTATAAAAATCTAATAAAAATAACACAAAATAAAAAAGATACTAATCAACTATTCCCTCCCCCAAACCTAAATGAGACATTGTCCCCAATGTTTTAAACAGTAGAAGAAGAGTTAAGAAGGTCGTACCTGGTTAGCTGAAAATCTACGAAAAATTACTGATTAAGATCTATGTCCAATTTACGCTTCTTACCACGATCGCTATCTGACCAGTTCAACTTGGAAAGAATGGGGTCGATTTTTGGTTCAAAGGCTAGGATTTGGTCAATTAATTCTTCGGCCTTTGTTGCAGTCAGGAAAATATCATGTACTGATTTTGTGACGAACTCATGTCTTTTGACTTCCGCAAGAAATACAAACAGAAAATCGAAGAAATGCTCAATGTTAAGTACCCCAATAGGCTTCCGATGAATGTTTAAATGTGCCCATGATGCTACGGTGAACATTTCTTCAAACGTTCCAAGCCCACCTAGTAACGTAATAAACGCATCCGCAGTATTGATCATTTCATGGATTTGTTCAGACATCTCCGATACAATGCGTTCATCTCCATTTGTTGGTCCGATACAATGCGTTCACCTGATTAGTCACTAACTTCTTTATTCTTTTTTCTCTTGTCTTTTTGCTTTTGTGTGTATTAGTTTCACTTCCTTTTTACTTTTGTAAAATGTTTGTGGGTATCATTGCTGTAAACTTTCACGAGACTACAACTCGTCCACTAGGGACACATAGGGGTTTAAAGGCTTGTTGCATACGCTAAATTCAACCGTGATCCCTACGAAAGTGGCTTAGTTAAATTTTATTATGTTATTTTATTGTATTTTGCTCGAGGACTAGCAAAATGTTAGGTTTGAGGGTGTGATGAGTGATAAGTCTATCACTATTTCCCACTCATTTAACTTAATATTTTGTATAGTTTCTTGAGTCTTGTGAATATTTTGATGTGTTTTGTGTTATTTTGTAGATAAATAAAGTTTCAGGACACTCTGGAGGTGATTTGGGCCAAAGCAGGAAAATTGGCAAAAAAGGCATTTTGGTAATTTAGGCGCGTCGCGACGCGCAAGCCCTTGGCGTCGCGACGCCTAACATGCGCCGAACAGTGCTAATGTGCGCCGGGTCCACAATTCAAAATCTGAGAAAGTTTGACTTTGCTAACGTGCGCCGTGCCATGTGTCACCATCACAGCCGATCTGCTAACATGCATCGTGCCATGTGTCATCATCCTACGGTGCCGATATTCGCCATCGCCACGTGTCGCCACATGTCACTCCATGTCATTGCCACGTCATCGTCCACATCACCAGGTTGACTGAGTCAAACTGCCACGTCATCATCAACCAATCACAGCGTGCCACATGTCGCAATTCTATGGTGCCGACAGTCACTTTGCCACGTGTCGCCACGTCAGCATCAATTTTTGACTGACTTATCCTTATCTGACACGTGGCGGATAAGAATCTGAGCCGACCAATCAGAAGCTGCCACGTGTCACAATAATTGAGCCCCAACCACCTTGTCACGTGTCACCTTATCACCTTATCCAGAATCTGCAGCCGACGAATCAGAGCGTGCCATGTCGACAAAACGGGCGTCGCGACGCGAGCTGGGCATCGCGACGCGCGACCCTTATTGACTCCTATAAATAAAGCGCGAAATTCCAGTTTCAGATGTACCATTCTCTCTAATTTCTTTGATTTAAAGAGAGAGTTTCTCTCTCTAGTTTCTTTTAATTTTAGTTTTGTAAATAATTTTAATTACGTTTTGTAATAATAGTAATTTACTTTCTTACTTTTTACAGTTTTTACTATTCACCATGAGGAGGTAACTTCCCCATGCTATGGTGAAAGGTAATTCTTTTATTATTGCTATTTAGATTAATCTCCCTTAAATATAATATATTCAATATTTAAAATTTGACTTAAAAAGGATACCGCTATATTGGTCGGTTGGTAATTCATTTTAATCTGGTTTAAACCTGACTAATCAAGGATATCGCCAGATTGGTCGGTTGGTAATTAAACTTTCTTACCGCCTATATGGCAGGTTCATGGACAAATCTTTTTACCGCCTTAATGGCTGGTTGGACTTAATTTGACTTAATCAGGATACCGCCTATATGCTTCCTCCAATTAAACTAGAGCACTGAATATTACAAACTTTTCAATTACAGTTCATGACCATATGGACTTGGAGTAGAAGTTTCACCTGATTAGTCACTAACTTCTTTATTCTCTTTTCTCTTGTCTTTTTGCTTTTGTGTGCATTAGTTTCACTACCTTTTTTTACTTTTGTAAATTATTTGTGGGTATCATTGCTGTAAACCTTCACGAGACTACAACTCGTCCACTAGGGACCCATAGGGGTTTAAAGGCTTGTTGCATACGCTAAATGCAACCGTGATCCCTACGAAAGTGGCTTAGTTAAATTTTATTATGTTATTTTATTGTATTTTGCTCGAGGACTAGCAAAATGTTAGGTTTGGGGGTGTGATGGGTGATAAATCTATCACTATTTCCCACTCATTTAACTTAATATTTTGTATAGTTTCTTGAGTCTTGTGAATATTTTGATGTGTTTTGTGTTATTTTGTAGATAAATAAAGTTTCAGGACACTCTGGAGGTGATTTGGGCCAAAACAGTGAAAATTGGCAAAAGTGGCATTTTGGTAATTTAGGCGCGCCGCGACGCGCAAGCCCTTGGCGTCGCGACGCCTAACATGCGCCGAACAGTGCTAATGTGCGCCGGGTCCACAATTCAAAATCTGAGAAAGTTTGACTTTGCTAACGTGCGCCGTGCCACGTGTCACCATCACAGCCGATCTGCTAACATGTGTCGTGCCATGTGTCATCATCCTACGGTGCCGATATTCACCATCGCCACATGTCGCCACATGTCACTCCATGTCATTACCACACCATCGTCCACATCACCAGGTTGACTGAGTCAAACTGCCACGTCATCGCCACGTCATCATCAACCAATCACAGAGTGCCACGTGTCGCAATTCTATGGTGCCGACAGTCACTTTGCCACGTGTCGCCACGTCAGCGCCACGTCAGCATCAATTATTGACTGAGTTATCCTTATCTGACACGTGGCGGATAAGAATCTGAGCCGACCAATCAGAAGCTGCCACGTGTCACAATAATTGAGCCCCAACCACCTTGTCACGTGTCACCTTATCACCTTATCCAGAATCTGCAGCCGACGAACCAGAGCATGCCACGTCGAAAAAACGTGCATCGCGACGCGCGACCCTTATTGACTCCTATAAATAAAGCGCGAAATTCCAGTTTCAGATGTAGCATTCTCTCTCATTTCTTTGATGTAAAGAGTGAGTTTCTCTCTCTAGTTTCTTTTAATTTTAGTTTTGTAAATAATTTTAATTACGTTTTGTAATAATAGTAATTTACTTTCTTACTTTTTACAGTTTTTACTATTCACCATGAGGAGGTAACTTCCTCCTGCTATGGTGAAAGGTAATTCTTTTATTATTGCTATTTAGATTAATCTCCCTTAAATATAATATATTCAATATTTAAAATTTGACTTAAAAAGGATACCGCTATATTGGTCGGTTGGTAATTCATTTTAATCTGGTTTAAACCTGACTAATCAAGGATATCGCCAGATTGGTCGGTTGGTAATTAAACTTTCTTACCGCCTATATGGCAGGTTCATGGACAAATCTTTTTACCGCCTTAATGGCTGGTTGGACTTAATTTGACTTAATCAGGATACCGCTTATATGCTTCCTCCAATTAAACTAGAGCACTGAATATTACAAACTTTTCAATTACAGTTCATGACCATATGGACTTGGAGTAGAAGTTTCACCTGATTAGTCACTAACTTCTTTATTCTCTTTTCTCTTGTCTTTTTGCTTTTGTGTGCATTAGTTTCACTACCTTTTTTACTTTTGTAAAATGTTTGTGGGTATCATTGCTGTAAACCTTCACGAGACTACAACTCGTCCACTAGGGACACCTATGGGTTTAAAGGCTTGTTGCATACGCTAAATGCAACCGTGATCCTTACGAAAGTGGCTTAGTTAAATTATGTTATTTTATTCTATGTTTTCTCGAAGACTAGCAAAATGTTAGGTTTGGGGGTGTGATGAGTGGTAAATCTATCACTATTTTCCACACATTTAACCTAATATTTTGTATAGTTTCTTGAGTTTTGTGAATATTTTGATGTGTTTTGTGTTATTTTGTAGATAAATAAAGTTTTACGACATTCTGGAGGTGATTTGGACCAAAACAGTGAAAATTGGAAAACATGGCATTTTGGTAATTTTCAGCGTCGCGACGCGCAAGCCCTTGGCGTCGCGATGCCTAACATGCGCCGAACAGTGCTAACGTGCGCCGGGTCCACAATTCAGAATCTGAGAAAGTTTGACTTTGCTAACGTGCGCCGTGCCACATGTCATCATCCTACGGTGCCGACAGTCACCATCACCACGTGTCACCACATGTCACTCCACCTGTCAGCCACGTCATCATCCACATCACCGGTTGACCGAATCAAACAGCCACGTCATCATCAACCAATCACATCGTGCCATGTGTCACAATTCTATGGTTCCGACAGTCACTTTGCCACGTGTCGCTACGTCAGCATCAATTATTGACTGACTTATCCTTATCTGACATGTGGCGGATAAGAATCTGAGCCGACCAATCAGAAGCCGCCACGTGTCATAATAAATGAGCCCCAACCACCTTGCCACGTGTCACCTTATCACCTTATCCAGAATCTGCATCCGATGAACCAGAGCGTGCCACGTCGACAAAACGGCATCGCGACGCGAGCTGGGCGTTGCGACGCGCGACCCTTACTGACGCCTATAAATAGAGTGCGAAATTCCAGTTTCAGATGTACCATTCTCTCTCACTTCTTTGATGTAAAGAGGAAGTTTCTCTCTCTAGTTTCTTTTAGTTTTTAGTTTTTAGTTTTGTAAATAATTTTAATTACGTTTTGTAATAATAGTAATTTACTTTCTTACTTCTTATAGTTTTTACTATTCACCATGAGGAGATAACTTCCCCAGCTAGGGTGAAAGATATTTATTTTACTGTTACTATTTAGATTAATCTCCCTTAAAAATAATATATTCACTATTTAAAATATTGACTTAAAAAGGATACCGCCATATTGGTCGGTTGGTAAATCATTTTAATCTGGTTTAAACTGACTAAAAAAGGATACCGCCAGATTGGTCGGTTGGTAATTAAATTTTCTTACCGCCTATATGGCAGGTTTATTTTGGTTCCGCCTTTATGGCTGGTTGGACTTAATTTGACTTAATCAGGTTACCGCATATATGGCTGGTTGGTAAAATAATCACAAGTTAATATATTATATTAAGGGAGATATCTGAATAGTAAATAGTAAAAGTTGATCCTTTTACCTTAGCATTTTATTTTATTTTACTTTTCAGCTTTTACTTTATGTCTTTTACTTTTCACCATTTTTACTTTATGTCTTTTACTTTTAAGTTTTTACTAGCCCTAGTTATGTATTAGTTATCTGGGGTTGTGATGAATTCTAATATCACCGGTTTATAAGGGATTATTTTATAGTTTGGGTAATTTAAAGGTTTACTTATTAAGTCTTAAGCTTAATGCTTCTTGCTGTTTGATCACCAATAAGATTGATCTGGTAAATCTAAAATGAACTAGACATATGGATTTTAGGTTTCAGCCTTAAACTTAATAGCCCACGATCTTCCTTGATGATAGATAACCCTTTAATAGATTTCCTTACAGGATAGACATATACCTGTCAGGCGGGGGTAGCCATAATTGGAACTTAAACTTAATGAATCCAGATAATTTGGTTGACATAGACTTATGGTTCAATCGGGTTAAACTGGGTATTTGCGTCTGACCATCGACAGAGGCTTTCACATAATTTCGTGTTCCAGGTTAGTAAACCGATTTATTACACAAACATAAAATAATCAATTCATCTTTTAAAAGATATTAGAAGGATTCACAACCCTAGATCTTTGTGTCTTTTGTTATTTTCCTTAGTATTTTCTTTTGTCTTTTTATTTATTTAGCAAATCTACAATCAACCAAATCAATCAAGCAATCATTCTTTTCACCCTCAATTAGATATTTGTACATAAATAGATTCAATAATTAATAACAACAGTAGGAATTAAGTCCTCGTGGGATCGATATTTTTATACTACTTGAACGATACGTGCGCTTGCGTTATACATGTTAGGCATCGCGCCGCCAAGGGCTTGCGCGTCGCGACGTGCCCAAATTACCAAAATGCCTTTTTTGCCAATTTTCACTGTTTTGGCCCAAATCACCTCCAGAGTGTCCTGAAACTTTATTTATCTACAAAAT
Source organism: Zanthoxylum bungeanum (assembly GCA_019454045.1). Classification (NCBI taxonomy): domain Eukaryota; kingdom Viridiplantae; phylum Streptophyta; class Magnoliopsida; order Sapindales; family Rutaceae; genus Zanthoxylum; species Zanthoxylum bungeanum. The sequence continues at coordinate 17,976 of SKCR01027624.1, forward strand.
AACATAAAACACATCAAAATATTCACAAGACTCAAGAAACTATACAAAATATTAAGTTAAATGAGTAGGAAATAATGATAGATTTATCACTCATCACACCCCCAAACCTAACATTTTGCTAGTCCTCGAGCAAAATATAATAAAATAACATAATAAAATTTAACTAAGCCACTTTCATAGGGATCACAGTTGCATTTAACGTATGCAACAAGCCTTTAAACCCCTAGGTATCCCTAGTGGACGAGTTTTAGTCTCGTGAAGGTTTACATCAATGATACCCACAAACATTTTACAAAAGTAAAAAGGTAGTGAAACTAATGCACACAAAATCAAAAAGACAAGAGAAAAGAGAATAAAGAAGTTAGTGACTAATCAGGTGAAACTTCTACTGCAAGTTACTAGTTGTTTTCTTTCTTTCTAAATTACTGAATAAGTAAATTCTCCGATTATATTAACCATTCTCAATATACACAGCCAACATAATATTAAACAACTCATTTTTGCCCACAACAGTCACAAGTGTAGTTGATAAGAGAGTAATATTTTTGTCCTAAAGTTTTATTAGAATTCACATCTTTTTGCAGCAATGGAATAAATTTTCTGATTTTTCTGATTTTTTCTTTGATTTTTGATTTTTTTTTTATTTATATACAATATCTTCCATCTATGTAGCGAGCTTTGAGTCGGTGGCTCCCAAACCAGTTGGCTTTAGGGCACCAGGTGTTAAGACACCCCTACGGACTTAATTACTCAGACTTCAGATATATATATTTTTTCAGCATCTTTGATCCATGTAACGAGCTTTGGGCTAGTGACTCCCAAACCAGTTGGTTTTAGGGCACTAGGTGTTAAAACACCCTTATGGACTTAATAACTCGGATCTCAGATTTTTTTTTTACTCCATCACAACTTGGAACACTCTAGCCACCAAATTCCTTGCAAAGTATTTTCCACCAGCCAGAACATCAAAACTGAGAAATGACATCACATCTTTTGTACAACAAGATTTAGAATCCCTCTACGAAGCTTGGGAAAGATTTAAAGATTTACTCCGGAAATGTCCTCACCATGAGATTGCAAAATGGCTTCAAGTCCAAACATTATATAATGGACTTTCTGGAATAATGAGAACCACAATTGATGCTGCTGCTGGAGGAGCTTTAATGGCAAAAGAAGAAGATCAAGCCTGGGAACTAATCGAAGAAATGGCCAACAACAATTCCCTGTGGCCAACAAAAAGGAGCATGATCTAAAGAATTGCAGGAATTTATGAAATTGTTGGACAATTATGACCCATAGCGTCACTATTTGTACAGATCACGGTGTTGTTGTACAAATTAACTATGTGACAAAGGAGACTGCACTATATCATTTGTGATTGGATCACCTAGATGTATAAATGATAGGAGGTCCTTATGATTTGTTCCTGGATTGAGAATGATATGTGACAGTATCAATCCACGAAGGATAAATCATTAAATATCCCTAGTCAGAGTATTATCGATATTGGACATCGATAATGCGTAAAAGACTAGTATTACACTTGTGCGAGTTGTGAGGGCACAACATCATAGTTCTCATATATTTGGGTATATGATACTCATGCAAGTGTAATAGGAGGTTGTGTTTCACCGATGGTATGGGAAACAGCTTCGCTCTGGATAGACCCCTTCGGAATTCCATTGGTAGTATAACTAAGTGTCTATGGAAGTCCGAAATCAGGGTAGGTGTATTTGGTCTTAACCTGAGACTTGCACAGCTAATACTTACGACAATCAATATACTTTGGTTGCGGTCGTCCAGGGCTTTAACAGGTTCTGTGTACGCCAATACTGGGTATATTAAGAATCTTAGTGTATTGGGTGTTGTAATGTCAAGATGGAAGTATCACTCCAGTTAGTGGAGATGATGGTCACGTAGGATACGGGACTGGTTCTCTTAAATGCTGCAGCTATCGGGATATTATGACTAGGTCATGTATATCCGATTATAGAGACTAGTTACCAGACATCTGATATGTGCTTCGTACGGGGCAAACACAATTCCAGCCCCAGGCCTAGCACGTGATCATCCGATACTGGATCGAAATACACGATACCACGTATACTACGCCTGATATAGATCGCTTATTCCTGTAAGCATGTTTCTGGAGAATTGGGTAGGCATGGCGCTTTGCTAGAAGCTAACCTTGTCTTGTAAATCGGTACAAACGTAGTACGAGGTACTTACGTGTTCGGATAGTCCGACGACCCGATTTACTGCCAACATATCCGGGGATCTCATGGGTCGCTTCCCGAAGATTCACCGATGACGTATGACTCGCACTTTAATTAATCTGGGATTAATTAGTAGAGAGAGAAAATTAATCTGGGATTAATTACGGAGATATTTTATCTGGGATAAAATATCATTTAAAGAGAGAGCGATTAATTTGGAATTAATCGATTAAATAATATATTTGATATATTATGAGAAATTGGATTTTGACGCGGCATTAAAATTAGATTTTAATTCGGGCGAACGAATTAATTTAGAATTAATTCGTTAGCGACATAAATAGTGATTTCGCTAGGCATAATCATTTAATTACGTCGCAACGGAAAATTCGTTAATTTGGAATTAGAGAACCCGAGCCCGGGATTGTTTGCGAGCGCATTCGCAATTCGAATTCGAGTGCGGCACGCAAGTCAAATCAAGCGTCAAATCGCTAGTCACATCAAGCGTCAAGTCACATGTCACTTTGAGTAATGTGACATTTGATTGATTGATGGAGATGATGTGAGATGATGACAAGGCATTTAATGCTTGACATTTGAAAATTGAAAAAGTGGTAAATATTAATTGATTTTGGAAATTAATAAATTTTTTACACTTTTCATTTTCCCTCTCACACGGTATATACGGTTTTTGTGGAGCCAAAACATAACTCTCTATTCACCATTTTATTTCTTCTCTCTCTCGCTCACTGCTCTTCCTTTTCTCTTCACTGGTTTCACAAAACCGTGAGTAATAGAGAGGCAAAAGAGGGATCTTGTTGCAAGATAAAAGTGCTAGCACACTCTAGGGGACATACCAAGGTGATAGGGTAGTGATTTCGTGAGCTTGAAATCCATTGTTGAAGCTTGGAGCTTGAAGATGGAGATGGAGTCCATATATCCACCATGACCGAAATCTTAAAGCCCAAACCAGTAAAGAAAACCGAGCTTGACAGAGGAGGAAATGAAGCTTTGTTCTTCGATGCATCCAATCCATTCATTGTGAGTATGATTCTGCCATTCTCATTTTTGTATTCACTCATTTTATGCTTTATAAATGATCCTTGGGACTTGATTGAAACCTAACAATGGTATCTTGAGCCATTCGAGCATGAAACGAAAATTAGGGTTCTTAACTAAATTTGGGGCTTTTTGATTTAAGCATGTTTTTGGAAAATTGTTTGTTTAAATATGCTTGTATATGGATAACTTAGAGTTATATGTAATCAATTTGTTGAAAAATTAATTGGATTAATTTTCCCCAATTTGCTTAGTATGGCCGAAAATTGTAAGCTCCCTAATGTCTTGGTTTTTTGATTTTTTAATCATTGGATGTGTTGGAAATCAATTGAGGATGTTGATTTAAGTTTGAATTGGATTCAATTGGATTGGATTTAAATTTGGACACAAAATCTCCCTTTGGCCGAGACTTAAAGCATGTATATATAGGTTTGATTTTGATCAAAATGTGTTGGACACGAATTGATGTAATTGAGCATGATTAATTGTTTAAATTGTGTTTTGGAAATGTTGATTTATGTAATTAATTATGTTATGCACTTTAGGTTAATTAAATTGTAAAATTGGATTTTTATAATTTAGTTAATTGGGCCTTAAATTGGATTTGGGCTTGTTTTGTTGTAGATGGGCCTATTGGGCTTTGTTGTACAAAGTTGGGTTTGGGCAAAATTGGTTGGATCCAATTGGGCCCAAAACCGCCTCCATAAAGCCCAAATGCGACTTAATGAACCTTTAAAGTTTAATTGGGCCTAAATTGATTTCTAGGCTTATGGGGTAACTCCCGGATTGGATTTTGGTTATTCGGTTGACCCGAGTTGACCAAAAGTCCACGCCTTAAAGAAATTAATTAACAGCCCATTGGACTTTAATTAAATTAATATTGGATATTAATAGGGTTTTGAGACCCGTAACGATTAATTTGGAATTAAGTCGTAAAAGTTCATTAATAAAGTGTAGTATTTAATTTGGAATTAAATAACGAATTAGTATTAAATACAAATTGAATTGGATTTAATCATGTAATTTAATTTAATTCGAGAATTCGTACTTTGAGTACTTATTCGCAAAAACGAGTTTGACTCGAGCAAAATCAAATCGTTGTTTGAACATTGGATGATCACTAATTATCAGATTAATTAATTGGATTAGATTGATTGATAACATGCTTGTGTGAATTCATGATTGTGATGCATGAATAATGTATATCAGATGGATATTAGATGGGTGGGGCAATTTTAGAAATTGTTGTAAAAAATTTGATTTATTAATTGGACCTGCGAGTCCAGCCTTATCACCTCCATACTCTTTGTATTCTCTTCTCACATATTCCCCTCAATGTAAATGACGTTTCTTTAGAAGTGTAGTGTAACGAGTAGAAGGAATACTTGTGCTAGCTGGAGAGAGAAAGGGAGAGATTTGATCTAGGATCATTGTGTAAAGTATCCATCCGCATATCATTATTATTTATTTATACGCGCTTTATTATGTGTTTAGAATGCATGTTTAAGGGTGTATGATGATAAGACCTTAACAAAGATAATAAATTGGTTGCCAATTAGCACGCGAAAAACCCTCAAATAATATTAAGCGTTTTTCCTTCCATTGAGTGATTCCTACTCAAGATCCGAGACTGGCATTGGCTTGTTGGCCAAAGTCAAGGCCTTTGTCCGTCAAGGATGTGTTTGAATCACGAGAGCTTTGTTCCATATCGGTGACTTGTCCAAGTTGTGGTTTGTTGGCCAAAGTCAAGTGTAGGCATTGTATTTTTGCATGTGAAAGCCAATGATGAGTCTCATTTGGAGGCACTACCTTTTGAGTCACGGAAGCCGCGGGAAACGGATATCGGAAGGGGAAATTCATAATAAACAAGCTCACTGTCTTCGTTAGTGCTGCGTTCGTGTATGCGTTCGAACGGCAAACAGATTGCGGGCGTTCGTGTCGCGTTCGAGGAAGCGTTCGAACGGTGTCGGTAATTCTGGTTTTGCTGCTAGCCTCACACCCCAGCCTATTTAGCTCCCCAAAGCCCATAAAACACATCCCAAATTAAATAAATAAATATTAATTTAAACATTAAACATTAAATAAAATATTTAAACCATTTACCTAATCTAAACCAATCAAATATAATCATACCAAGTTAAAATCAATCAACCAATATATTATTCCCAAACTTAAAATATTGTTTGCCTAATCAACATAAACTAAATATTCAACCTTCCCTATCTAGCCAAGATTTGTCCCCCCTCAATCTAATCCTTCCCTTATCCAACACCAAATCAAATCCCTCTTTAATTAGCCAAATCCATTTCCTTGTCAAGCCTAACCCTTTGCCTATAAAAAGAACCCTTCACCAACCTTCTCAACCCTAGCTAGCTAGCTCATACACATAAGATACAGAACACACAGGAAAATTACAGGAAGAACACACCCAAAAACAGTAAGCAATAGATACAGAGGAAACGACAGCGAAACCACAAGGAAACAGCAGCAAAACGGACTCGAAACAGTAGCTTGAGCGGCAAAACAGCGAAGGAAAAGGCAAACCAGTGAACCAGAAAAGTTACAGAGCTTTACCCCTTCCGATCTTCGTGGAACGCGAGTCCGAGAGACGGCTTAAAAGGTTAGACCTGAGGGTACTTTTCACACTCATCTTTATTTGATTTTTGTTAGTTATTTTGATCGTATTTTACTTATTCGTTAAATCTCGTTTGTGTATGATGTGTGTTGTGGGTATTGGATGAATGAGAGATGTGTCAACTCTCGCGGTATATCGGATGGAAACCCGGACATAAATTTCATAGCCGATTCTGAATGGACAGTAATATGATCTGTACTCGGGACACAACTCCACGTACCGCTTGAGTAAACGGCACCCTCTTTTGTTTTGTGTTGCTTTTTTTTTTATTTTTCATCACTTGAATTCTGTATGTTGTTTATTTATGCATGATTCAATCGAGCGCATGGGCTTAGTGAGTTAGTCCAAAGGTCCTCTATTTGAGAGACGAAGAGCCTAAAAGGCCACCTTTGTGATACTACTTCGCCGCGCCGGTTGATGTGTGTTCGGTTGGATGCAAGATACGTTCAATCGGGCATACTTAGTTTGATATGATTGTCTTTATGTTTGTATGCACGATGCGATTAGAGCGCATGGGCTTAGTAAATGGAATGAAAGATCCCCTATGGGGAAGGGTTAAAGCCCTTTACCACGATACTTTGCCGCGCCTCGCATTGTACTATTCGCCATTTATTTATTGCGTCCCATTTCATGCAGCAGGTCTGTCCCCGTTCGAACGCGTCTACGAACGTAACTCGAACGCGTATGCATTTTGCCTTATCATGCATCAGGTCTCATTTCCGTTCGAACGCGTTCACGAATGCCATACGAACGTGAGCATTTTGTTTCATTTCCATTCGAACGCGTTAACAAACGCCATACGAACGTGAGCATTCTGTTTCATTTCCGTTCGAACACGTTAACAAACGCCACACGAACGCGAGCATTCTGTTTCATTTCCGCTCGAACGCGTTTACGAACGCTACACGAACGCGAACACACTGAACTGAGACATATTCATCACATGCCATGTATAATTGTTTCTTAGGTGATTTCTTGTGGAACCACACATAGTCATTCTTATCTTTGTGCACATAATAATGAAAAGCATGTTTATTCCATCAGTTGCGTCATTGCCTTAGTCTTGATTTAACGCATTACGATTCATATACCTATGCCATGATGACTTTGGAGTATTATTTCTTGTGATATATCGGATGGAAACCCAGACATAAATTCCGTAGCCGATTCCGAATGGACGGTAATGCGGTCTGTACTTGGGATACAATTCCACGTATCACTTGGAAAAGTGCTCACATGTATGCTTGTGCGGTTATTATGTATGCTTGTGTTTTTCATGAATATGATATGCTGAATGAAGTTGTATGTTCATTGTTACTTTGAGGTATTTTCAGGCATGTGTTCTTAGATATGAGATATATGCAAAATGTATGTATAAGTGTTATTTTGTACCCGTGAATATAGAAGCATGATATTCTTAGGAATAAGTGTTACTTAAGCCTGATTAAATTATTATGTAAATCCTTTCATTACAAATGGCATAAGTAATGGACCATTCCGAACCCAACGGTTTGAGGTCTTCCCTTGCGAGGGGTGAGTGCGGCCTTAAATCTCATTTTCCCGGTTCACACCGGGTGGCGACTCCATTATTCTCCGGTTTAGTCCCCCGTGGCTACTCCGTATGCCAACCGGGCCGCGAGCCTGGGACAACATGCATCGCCCCAGATTTTCTGTGTTCCCACAGTCTGGCGACTCCACTGGGGATAGAGAATCGGCCCCGAAATATTGACTTGTGATGTTTGGATTTATGTTTTAATTGACAGTGTCCATAGTGGATAAAGTGAGGGTTTAATCAAAGGCATTTTGAGGCTAGGTAATGGTTTGGTGTCTTCCTTCATTCACTACCTTTCTAGAAGGAAAAGCTGTGAAGGCACCTAGATAGCCATCTACTCGTAGCCTATTGTGATGGACTAATTTGGAGGACTCGTTGTTTATTCCTTACACCAAGCGATAAGAGCCTAAAAGGCTTGGGTATTTAAGTGAGCCTCGCTCCACCTTCCCTCTGGGGAATCTACAACGGGAAATCCATTTGACAGTCTGTCACACATCATAGCTCATTGGCACGTACCTTAGTGTATGAAAAAGGGTGCGCTCACTTGGTTGCTCGAACCCTTGAGTGGGGAGACCTAGTTGTGGGCCATCCTTCGCCGGTGAGAGCCTTTGTCTATACTCTTACTAACCCACCCATAGACCGGGTTGGCTAAAGTAACAATTATTTCCTTGAATATGTGCTTGTGGACCATCCTCATTGGATGTAGTTGGACTATTGTCAGAAATGCGGGCTTGTTGGGCCATTTAAACTGGGGCAAGTTCGTACCTTATGACTATTAGGCCAAAAGCTTCTGAAATGTTGATAGGCCATTATGTAGAAATTATTATGTCATGTTTGCATCATCTTTCTTCTATGCTTGTGTTGGGAACATCGTCGTTTGAATCCATTTGGACCATTTGTCATGGGATATGGGCTTGTTGGGCCATTTAAACTGGGACAAGAACGTATTTCATGACTATTGGGCCAAAGGCTTCTAAGTGATTGATGGGCCACTTTGTGATTGTGTTCGGAACGTTATCATTTGGGTTTAGTCGGGCACTTTGTCATGAGATGTGAACTCATTGGGCCATTTAAACTGGGATGGGTTCACTCCTATGACGATTAGCCCGAAAGATTCTAAAATGATAACGGGCCGATTTGTTTGAGAATTTTAGTTGATTTAGTATGTTATATATGTTACATGCATCTCATGCACCCCATGCATACATACATCATGTTAACTCTTGTGTTCTGAAAGCCATCATAGATTCCCATTGGGTTAGAAAAAAAGGAAGACTCACCAAAATATTGAGAACAGACATGAGTGAATCTGATAATGAGGTGTCCCGTATGGATCAGTTAGAGAACAGTCTCGCCAAGGTCACTGAACAGTTGCAAGCTTTGACTACTGCTATGGCTGGTATAGCTGTGCCCCGTGCTGGGGAAAATTCTGAGAATGTGAGGCGTGAGGAGCCTCCGAATGGGTTGAGGGATGATACCCCCGCTTTTGATGATGATATGGTAGAGTATGCAGCAGGCAAAGTATTTGGGTCTCAGGCAGAATTTCAGAAGCTCCGGGATCAGGTTGAAATAGTTACCCGCAAAATGAGGGGTAAGAACGAAGATTTGCTAGATTATGAGGCAATGACCTTCGGAGAACAGCTGCCAGCTCAGTTTAAAATGCCCGACATGGCCAAGTTTAATGGGAACGGAGACCCGATGGTCCATCTGCAGCAATATGTCTCAGTAATGAGTTCAATGGGCCTATCACAGCGCCAAGTCCAAAAGATGTTTGGGATGACACTCGAGGGGGCACTTGTGGTTTGGTATCATAGCCTTGAGAAGAAGGTTAAGGAAGATTGGAAGGAACTAGCTGATGCCTTTCTGAAGCAGTATGTTACGGACTTAGAGATTGACTTGTCACTCCGTGATTTGGAGAACACTAAGCAGAAGCTAGAGGAAAGTTTCAAAGAGTATGTGGATCGCTGGAGAAGCCAGCTTTTGAAAATGCAGACTCGGCCCTCAGAGAAGGACCAAATCAAAATGATCATCAAGGGCACCAAGCCCTCTATTTATAGTAAGCTGTCATGGATATTGAGGAAGAAGAGGCTGAAAATAGAAAGTTTTATGGCCATAATAGAAGAACTTTTGGGGGGCCTTCTGAGACCAAGCCCGCTACTACCGAGGTCGCTACCGTCAAGAACATGCGATTCTCCAATCTTGGTAGGCCTTTGTCAAATGTATTTGAAAAGCTGAAATGCAAGGACTCCTAAAACCTTTGGAACCTAGGCCATTTCCGAACCCTGTGCCACCATACCTCAACCTAAACCAGTATTGTCACTTCCATCAAGAAAAAGGCCATGACACCGACAACTGTACCCGCCTTAGGCATGAGGTCCAGAACCTCATTGACTCCCATAAAATACCCAATCCAGAAAAAGAACAACCCAACACACACATGAACCCTCAACCATAAAGCCACTCAACCACCCAGGTTTCTTGCATTAAGATAAGGGATAACAGTGAAGAACCATAGACCAAAGAAGAAAGCAATACTCCGAGGTACTAATGAAGTTATTCCTCCTAGTTTATTTGATCCTGCATTTTTAAAAGACATTGATTTTGTCTATTTGTTCGAACCATTTTCTTAAATGATAATAAAGACGTCCATTTCGCTGAATCTCTTCCGCAATATGAGTACATTTGAGAAAAGCATTCAACCGAGGTACTATGAAATTCAGTGATGTTTAGAACACGGGGAATCCTCGAATAAGCAAACAGGAGGGGCAGTGAGAGTATCAGACTTGGAAGGGAATTAGTTCACCAAGCCGATCAGCGTAGACAGATTAAAGCGGTGGCATGCCTGAGGAAAGGAAGACTGAGCAGTCACCAAGAGAATTGACAGAAGACCTAACCCGACGGGATAGGAACATTCATGTATGCATACACGTAACACATTTTGCATCCTTTTGTGTTTGTTTTATTTTGTGTTCACAGGTTTTAAAAAATAAGAAAAGCGGCAAAGAACAAGCTAATCAGAAACGGTAAAAAGCACAGTATCAGATTCAGGTAATGATTCCAGGGTTGAGGCCCATTTGAGTTTGAGTTTCGGGGATGGCACTCTGGGGGGGGCGAGGCCCACATTAGCATCAACATCAGTCTTGCCGGATATGAAATCTGGAGGGCGAGGCCCACGTCATTATCAGTAGCTTGGGGACGAGTCCCAGGGTTGAGGCCCATATCAGTATCAGTCTGGGGGCGAGGCCCATATCAGTATCAGTCCAGGGTTGAGGCCCATATCAGTATCAGTCTGGGCGCGAGGCCCATATCAGTATCGGTCTGGGGGCGAGGCCTATATCAGTATCGGTCTGGGGGTGAGGCCCATATCAGTATCAGTTTAGGGCGAGGCCCATATCAGTATCAGTTTAGGGCCGAGGCCCACATCAGTATCAGATCGGGGATAAAGCCCACATACAGCACAGTTCGGGAATACAGCCCAGGAGAATAAGGCTCTCTCTCAGCACGGTTCGGGAATACAGCCCAGGAGAATAAAGCTCTCTCTTAGTACATTCCGGGAATACAGCCCAGAGGAATAAAGCTCTATCTTAACATAGCTCGGGAACAAAGCCTATGGGAATAAAGCCCACTTTCAAAGCAATTCGGGAACAAGGCCCAGGGGAATAAAGCTCACATTCAACACAGTTCGGGAATAAAGCCCACAGTCAGCTCAGATCAGGAATAAAGCCCACATCTAACACAATTGAGGAACAAAGCCCACAATCAGCTCAGATCAGGGAATAAAGCCCACATCTAACACAATTGAGGAACAAAGCCCACAGTCAGCTCAGATCAGGGAATAAAGCCCACATTCAACACAGTTCGGGAATAAAGCCCACAGTCAGCTCAGATCAGGGAATAAAGCCCACATCTAACACAATTGAGGAACAGAGCCCACAGTCAGCTCAGATCAGGGAATAAAGCCCACATTCAACATAGTTCGGGAATAAAGCCCACAGTCAGCTCAGATCAGGGAATAAAAGCCCACATCTAACACAATTCAGGAACAAAGCCCACAGTCAGCTCAGATCGGGGGCATAAAGCCATATCTCTACACAGTTCGGGAATAAAAGCCCAGGAGAAGAAAGCTCTATCTTAACGCAGTTCGGGATTAAAGCCCAAAGGTCAAAGAATCTCAGGATAACAAATGCCGAAAATGGCGCTCCAGAATGGAGCACACACACACAAAAGATGCCGAAAATGGCGCTCTAAAAATGGAGCACGGTTCGGGAATGAACCAGGGGTCGCAGCACCTCACCACCAAATCAACTCAACTCAACACATGGTAAGTCAAGTGACAGCTGGCGAGCCAGGTAAGTAGAAATGCATTGCATAACTTTGATAGGATTGTTCAAAGTCACACACTGCACAAGTCCCATCAAAGTGGGGGCGACTGTAGGCATTGTATTTTTGTATGTGAAACCCAATGATGAGTCTCATTTGGAGGCACTACCTTTTGAGTCACGGAAGCCACGGGAAACGGATATCGGAAGGGGAAATTCAGAATAAACAAGCTCACTGTCTTCGTTAGTACTGCGTTCGTGTATGCGTTCGAACGGCAAACAGATTGCGGGCGTTCGTGTCGCGTTCGAGGAAGCGTTCGAACGGTGTTGGTAATTCTGGTTTTGCTGCTAGCCTCACACCCCAGCCCATTTAGCTCTCCAAAGCCCATAAAACATATCCCAAATTAAATAAATAAATATTAATTTAAACATTAAACATTAAATAAAATATTTAAACCATTTACCTAATCTAAACCAATCAAATATAATCATACCAAGTTAAAATCAATCAACCAATATATTATTCCCAAACTTAAAATATTGTATGCCTAATCAACATAAACTAAATATTCAACCTTCCCTATCTAGCCAAGATTTGTCCCCCCTCAATCTAATCCTTCCCTTATCCAACACCAAATCAAATCCCTCTTTAATTAGCCAAATCTCTTTCCTTGTCAAGCCTAACCCTTTGCCTATAAAAAGAACCCTTCACCAACCTTCTCAACCCTAGCTAGCTAGCTCATACACATAAGATACAGAACACACAGGAAAATTACAGGAAGAACACACCCAAAAACAGTAAGCAATAGATAAAGAGGAAACGACAGCGAAACCACAAGGAAACAGCAGCAAAACGGACTCGAAACAGTAGCTTGAGCGGCAAAACATCGAAGGAAAAGGCAAACCAGTGAACCAGTAAAGTTGCGCAGCTTTACCCCTTCCGATCTTCGTGAAACGCGAGTCCGAGAGACGGCTTAAAAGGTTAGACCCGAGTGTACTTTTCACACTCATCTTTATTTGATTTTTGTTAGTTATTTTGATCGTATTTTACTTATTCGTTAAATCTCGTTTGTGTATGATGTGTGTTGTGGGTATTGGATGAATGAGAGATGTGTCAACTCTCGCGGTATATCGGATGGAAACCCGGACATAAATTTCATAGCCGATTCCGAATGGACGGTAATATGATCTGTACTCGGGACACAACTCCACGTACCGCTTGAGTAAACGGCACCCTCTTTTGTTTTGTGTTGCTTTTGTTTATTTTTCGTCACTTGAATTCTGTATGTTGTTTATTTATGCATGATTCAATCGAGCGCATGGGCTTAGTGAGTTAGTCTAAAGGTCCTCTATTTGAGAGACGAAGAGCCTAAAAGGCCACCTTTGTGATACTACTTCGCCGCGCCGGTTGATGTGTGTTCGGTTGGATGCAAGATACGTTCAATCGGGCATACTTAGTTTGATATTATTGTCTTTATCTTTTTATGCATGGTTCAATCAAGCGCATGGGCTTAGTAAGTGGAATGAAAGATCCATTATGGGGATGGGTTAAAACCATTTACCATAATGCTTTGCCGTGCCGGTTGATGTGTGTTCGGATTGGATGTAAGATGTGTTCAATCGGGCATACTTGGTTTTGATATGATTGTCTTTATGTTTGTATGCACGATGCGATCGAACGCATGGGCTTAGTAAGTGAAATGAAAGATCCCCTATGGGGAAGGGTTAAAGCCCTTTACCACGATGCTTTTCCGCGCCTCGCATTGTACTATTCGCCATTTATTTATTGCGTCCCATTTCATGCATCAGGTCTGTCCCCATTCGAACGCGTCTACGAACGCAACTCGAACGCGTATGCATTTTGCCTTATCATGCATCAGGTCTCATTTCCGTTCGAACGCGTTCACGAACGCCATACGAACGTGAGCATTCTGTTTCATTTCCGTTCGAACGCGTTAACAAACGCCATACGAACGTGAGCATTCTGTTTCATTTCCATTCGAACGCGTTAACAAACGCCACACGAACGTGAGCATTCTGTTTCATTTCCGTTCGAACGCGTTACGAACGCTACACGAACGCGAACACACTGAACTGAGACATATTCATCACATGCCATGTATAATTGTTTCTTAGGTGATTTCTTGTGGAACCACACATAGTCATTCTTATCTTTGTGCACATTATAATGAAAAGCATGTTTATTCCATCAGTTGCGTCATTGCCTTAGTCTTGATTTAACGCATTACGATTCATATACCTATGCCATGATGACTTTGGAGTATTATTTCTTGTGATATATCGGATGGAAACCCAGACATAAATTCCGTAGCCGATTCCGAATGGACGGTAATGCGGTCTGTACTTGGGATACAATTCCACGTATCACTTGGAAAAGTGCTCACATGTATGCTTGTGCGGTTATTATGTATGCTTGTGTTTTTCATGAATATGATATGCTGAATGAAGTTGTATGTTCATTGTTACGTTGAGGTATTTTCAGACATGTGTTCTTAGATATGAGATATATGCAAAATGTATGTATAAGTGTTATTTTGTACCCGTGAATATAAAAGCATGATATTCTTAGGATTAAGTGTTACTTAAGCCTGATTAAATTATTATGTAAATCCTTTCATTACAAATGGCATAAGTAAGGGACCATTCCGAACCCAACGGTTTGAGGTCTTCCCTTGCGAGGGGTGAGTGCGGCCTTAAATCTCATTTTCCCGATTCACACCGGGTGGTGACTCCATTATTCTCCGGTTTAGTCCCCCGTGGCTACTCCGTACTCCCAACCGGGCCGCGAGCCCGGGACAACATGCGTCACCCCAGATTTTCTGTGTTCCCACATCAAGACCACTTCTTGTCCATCGACATTGATTACGAAGCTTTCCTTGGTCAATGGGTCGCGCTTGACTGGGATCACTAAGTTTGTTGTGCGAAAGCCAATGCTTAGTTGATTCAGAGGAAAAAGGTTAGGTAGTACATTGGATGTATGGCATATATAAGATATATATTTCGGACTTGGATGTCCCCCTACCGGATCTAGGAATTGGATTGGATCCAATTGATCTTAGAGATCTACCTAGTTAATTATCATACAATTTGTTGGCCAAAGTCAAGATTGTGTGATATTTAACGGGATCCTAGCCCACTAGGAAACACGATTTCCCGAGTACTCGACAGAGGGTTAGAGGCTCGCCGAAAAATAGTGGGAGGCAAGAATTGAATTTGCAATATTCGTTCAATTACTCGTCATACGCGCTCAAACAATATCATTCGTCAAATCAATTAAATGTTAGTTGCACTAATATTTAAATTGTTGTTTTAATTAAAGCAGTTGTACTGTATTATAGTTGATTATATAATTGGATTATAGTAATCAATATATTTGAATTAATTAATTTCAATTTACAGTTGATTTTATAATTGGATTATAGTAATCAATGTAATTGAGGTTAATTAATTTAAATTATATTTGATTATATAGTTGGAATATAATAATCATTATAATACATAGTACCACAAATCTTTGATTAAATAGTTGGACTATTAGAAATCATGAGAAATGAAAGATTATTGTTTAAAACATATTCCTGGGTGAAAAATGTATTTAAACGACTATAATTTTCAAATTGGTGTGGGAACACAGAACCTGGGCGACGCCGTTCCTAGGCTCGCGGCCTAGTTGGGAAGGACTAAATAACATGGAGTCGCCACCCGGTGTGAACCGGGACAAAGATTTAAGGCCGCACTCACCCCTCGCAAGGGAAGACCTCAAACCGTTGGGTTCGGAATGGTCCCTTACTTATGTCACTTGTAATGAAAGGATTTATATAATAATTTAATCAAGCTTAAGTAACACTTATTTCCAAGAGTATCATGCTTCTAAATCCTCATATGCAAAATAAAACTTATGTACGCATTTCACATATATCTCACACTTAAAATTGCATGCTTAACATATATCAAGATAGCAACGAACATACAACTTTATTTGCATATCACATTCAGGAAAACACAAGCACACATATTAACCATACAAGCACACATATGGGCATCTTTCCAAGTGGTACGTGGAATTGTAGCCCAAGTACAGACCGCACTACCGTCCATTCGGAATCGGCTACGGAATTTATGTCTGGGTTTCCATCCGATATACCGCAAGAAATAATACTCAAATGTTATCATGACATAAGCATATGAATTGTAATACATTAACATATTTGCATTTATACATGTGGAGATAGCTACTAGGAAAGCTATGCATGAAATCTAATGAAGAGGACTCAGTTCAGTGGGTGCGCGTTCGTGTAGCGTTCGTAAACGCGTTCGAACGGTAAACAGAAGGTTCGCGTTCATATGGCGTTTGATAACGCGTTCGAACGGAAATGAAACAAAATGCTCGCGTTCGTATGGCGTTTGATAACGCGTTCGAACGGAAATGAAACAGAATGCTCACGTTCGTATGGCGTTCGTAAACGCGTTCGAACGGAAATGATACCTGATGCATGATAAGGTAAAAACGCATGCGCGTTCGAGTTGCGTTCGTAAACGCGTTTGAACGGGAACAGAGCTGATGCATGAAATGGGACGCAATACATAAACAACAAAATAAAGGGGCGCGGCGAAGTACTGCCATAAAGGTGGCCTTTTGGGGCTCTTGATCTCTCAAAGAGGGGACCTTTAGACCAACATACTAAGCCCATGCACGTCACATCACACATACAACAAATAGAACTAATCATATCAACCAAGTATGCCCGATTGAACACATCTTACATCCAATCCAAACACACATCAACCGGCGCGGCAAAGCATCGTGGTAACGGGTTTTAACCCCTCCCCATAAGGGATCTTTCATTCCACTTACTAAGCCCATGCGCTTGATTGAACCATGCATAAAAGATAAACTCAATAATATCAAACTAAGTATGCCCGATTGAACGTATCTCGCATCCAACCGAACACACATCAACCGGCGCGGCGAAGTAGTGTCACAAAGGTGGCCTTTTCGGCTCTTTATCTCCCAAATGGAGGACTTTTGGACTAACTCACTAAGCCCATGCGCTTGATTGAATCATGCATAAATAAACAACATATAGAATTTAAATAACGAAAAATAAATAAACCAAAGCAACACAAAACAAGGGAAGGTGCTGTTTACCCAAGCGGTACGTGGAGTTGTGACCCGAGTACAGATCATATTACCGTCCATTCGGAATCGGCTATGAAATTTATGTCCGGGTTTCCATCCGATATACCGCGAGAGTTGACACATCTCCCATTCATCCAATACCCACAACATACATCATACACACAACGAATGCCACAAATACAGAAACTATAATCAAAATAAATGACCAGAGAATAAGTGTGAAAGATACCCTCAGGTCTAACCTTTTAAGCTGTCTCTCGGACTCGCGTTCCACGAATATCGAAAAGGGGGTAAAGCTCCGCAACTTTTCTGGTTCACTGGTTCAGCGTCCTAGCTCACTGCCTTGCTGTTTTGCTTGAGGTTCGAACTCCGTTATGCTCCTATTCGGCCTCTGTCTTGCTGCTCACTGCACGGGCCACCTGTTTAAACGTTTTCAATGAACTATTCCAAGTTTGTGTGGATTCTTAGTGCAATTATATGTGATTATTTTTAAGATTATTTATGCAGTTTTTATGTTACTGTTTTTTAAGGATTTGGGCTGCTGTTAAGGTGATTTTGCTGCTGTTTGGGTGTGTAATACAATGTGGTTTTTGTGGTAATTTTCGGTGGTGGAGGGCTGCTGTATGGGTGGCTGTTTCGGTGATGTGTGGGGGGTTCACGGAGGTGGTTTTCAGTGGTGGTTAGGGGCTGTATTGGTGGTTGTATTAAGGGTTGTTTTGGTGTTTCTAGTTTCGGTGATGTGAGGGTGGTTACTTGTGGTGGATTCGGCTATGGAGGAGATGGTTGGGGCTCTTTTGTTCTCTTTTTGTGTATATGTCAGTGTGTTCTTCTTTTGTTTAGTCTGGGGTGTGTAGAGAGAGTCTAGAGAGATTTCGAGAGAGTTTGGGTGTGAATTATATGTGTCAAAGAGACAATGGCTTTGGTTAGGGGTTGTTTATATAGAAGATGTCTAGGGTTTCACCTTGTCTCACAAGGAAGAGATCTTATTTCCAAATTAGGAGAGATGAGAAAGGTTTACACAAGATTGAGGGGGGACAAAATATTTTAAATTAGGAAGTTGTAATATTTAATTTATGTTGGTTTAGGAATACAAATATTTTAGATTGGTAAATATCTTATTAGATTAGGAAGTCAAATATATGATTGGCTTTAATTGGTTAGGATTGATTTTAATTAGGCATAATTTTAGTTTAAGTTAGGTAAATATTTTATTTAATTGGTAAATGGTTTAAATATTTTATTTTAATGTTTAATATTTAAATTAATATTTATTTATTTAATTTGGGATGTGTTTTATGGGCTTTGGGGAGCTAAATGGGCTGAGTGTGAGGCTAGCAGCAAAACCAGAATTACCGACACCGTTCGAACGCGTCCTCGAACGCGACACGAACACCCGCAATCTGTTTTCCGTTCGAACGAAGTAGAGAACGCAGCACTAACGAAGACAATGAGCTTGTTTATTCTGAATTTCCCCTTCCGATATCCGTTTCCCGCGGCTTTCGTGACTCAAAAGGTAGTTGTCTCCAAATAAGACTCCTCATCGGGTTTCACATGCGAAAATGCAATGCCTACAATTGGGAATAAAGTTTCAGGATGGTCCTGGAAAATAATAAGTTATTTTATTTGATAAAATAATGTATTAAGCCTAAGCCCGGAGTTAAACAACAGTAGAGCATAATATTTGTAAGATCATGTGATGATAACTTAAGTGCTTAATCTATTAAACTTGTCAATAGACTCATTAATTTCTGAATCATAACTAAGGGTTAGATTCTTAAAGTATGATACTGAAATTGAAGGATCTTTAAAAGATCTATTTTTTAGATTTTAGAAGTACTATAAATTGCACTTAATAATTCTTGGAGAATTAATGACTGTTCTCAAGAAGACAAAAGTCAAAGTTTTCAATTAGGCAAGTAGCGCAAGGCGCACTATACTTCAATATTCTAGAAGGCCAAGGCTTGGCCAAAGGCTTCTGGAGTGTTGAAACTGGCAAAGGCAAAATCATTATAATCTTCTGGGAAGATAAAAGACATATCCCAAAATGTCTGCATAATTGTGGCAAACGGGATCGCGGAAGCGTGACTGCCGTTTGGACAAAGCAGACATGAAGGAATTGAAGAACGAGCAAGGCTCTAACTTCAAATATAATTGTCATAAATATATTCACTACTAGTATTAAAATTGGATTTTAGATACTTAGTGTGAAATAATTTTGTATTAATGTTCAGAATCTGCTATGAACATGATACTGACTTCAGATTGAGATTCAGATCTGGGAATTGGAAACGGGATGAAAATCACTGTTTTAACCGTAGATACCCAAGTTTAGGAACTACCCTCGGGTGTGTACCTAAATTAGGAATCTGTTATAATGTAACTAGTTTGACTAGATACATTATCTCTATATCAGTGTATAATCCGTTACGGATATACCTTTATATTCTAGAACACTAAAGTGTTTTATTTTATAAAGATGATATTGAGATAAACACATTAGATGTGATTAACAGTATTTATATTTTGAATATAAACAAATCTCAAATATATAACATGACAAACAAATAACTCAAACTGATTTGATCATGTTGAAACTTGAATTGTGGCAATGTTGTCTGGGACACATTGAACAAGAATCGTATATCCACACTTTTGAAGAGTGGGTGCTCGGACTAATTTGATTCCATTCAAATAAAGTCTACGAATCTAGTTTATTGGACAAAGCGCCTGAAACATTATTACTTGGTGAAAGTGTAAATGCCACTGATCTGATAGCCCTAGTTCATAGTGAAGCAAGTGGGCCCATGTCTAGCTAGGCTAGAGGTGGATATGAATATTTCATGACCTTTACGAATGTGACATCTCGTTATGGTTATGTGTTTCTTTTGAAGAACACAAATCGTAAACTTTTAAAGTTTCGACACGAAATAGACAAACAGATCGGCTGAAGTGTTATACCGTCACGGTAAGACCGTAATGGAAAATACTTAAGCAATAAGTTTCTTACATACTTGAAAGAGTAAAGTATTCTTTCAACGAGGACTCCTCCCGGAACATGCCATTGTGACGGTGTGACCGAACTGAGTAACCGAATTTTGTTAGACATGATTAGGTTAATCAAGAGTCGCTCTGAGCTACCATTTCCTTCAACGGATAAGCATTAACAGTGCAGAACTTATTTAGAATAAGGTTCCATAAAAATCTGTTAGATAGAATTCATATTAGATATGAACGGAAAGAAACCGGGTTTCACAATCCTGAAAATTTGGGTATGCCAGGCATATGTTTGGATGATACCAAACTAGAACCCAAATTGGATAAATGTCAAATTGTAGGTTATCTTAGGGATACCATAAGTATTGTACTTATACATCTCACCAGAGAACAATTTAATTTTTGCTCACCATGCGGTTTTCCTAAGAGGAATACCGATATGCAGTGGAAAGTGGGAGGATAGTAAAACTCGATGAAAATCAGAGTAATACTATTCAAGGCACTGATTCCTTAATGGAACACAAAAACAGTTCATCAAAGATGAAACTATACTATTAATATTCGAATACACAAGAACCGCGTAGTCGGAGAGATTCAGAAAACAACCTGGGGTATAGGTTTCTGATCTCACCTCATAAAGATGTCGATCTTATTGAGGTATACCAACTGACTACGTATTATGACAAAGTGTCATGAGTCCGAAATGGATTCCATGTAGATCAACAAGTTTGGATACTAGTTGATGTACCGCAAGGCATTGTGCCTACTGGTACTTTATAAGTCTTCAAGGAAGACATACATGGATGGCAACATACCAACGTACTAAGCTAGGCTTGTAGCGAAAAGGTAGAGTTATCAACATTGTGTTGATTGCAACGAAACCTTTTACCCGTTGCCACGGTAAATCCGTTTGGATAATGCTTGCTAATGCTGCATGTTTCATTCATGAAATGTGGCAGCTGAATGCTAAAACCGCTTTCCTCAACGGAAACCTTTCGGAGGATGTTTACAATATTTTGACGGTTTTGTCGAACCATAACATGCAAACTAGGTTTGCAGGTTATTTGATCCATATGGATTGAAGCAAGCATTAAGTTCTGGAATTATCGTTTTGATGTAATCATAATGATGTATGATTTAATTCAAAAACGAAAATAATTCTTGTGTATATTAGGAGGTTAGTGGGAGCGCACTAACAGTGAATGTCCTGAGTAATGATGATATATCATTTCTTGGAAATGATATTCCCATAAAATAATCGGTGAAAGCTTGGCGTTCATGATAACGACTATAAATCATAACAACAGTACTATAAAAGTTTGAATAACGGTACAGAGAGCTGAAAATCTTCCATGCAAGATACTGTTACCGAAAAAGCAACAAATACGGGTTATTGCTGTAGCTGAGGCAGCAATAGAAGCCTTCTGGGGTCGATAATAATCTAATTAGATTAGATATAATTCTTTAAGCAGCTGAGCTAGACGTCAGCACATCCTAAAGAATTAATGGTCTCATCAACGATCCAGATATAAACTTCGATATTCATCTGATTCGTTCGGATCATACATCGTGGGATGTGATGATCGAATAAATCGCATCAGATGATAATCATGAAAATCCGCTGACGAAAGCATTTCTCAGTAATTTGAGCGAACCGTACATAGTTCGGTGTTAGACACTCGAGTGACTGGCTATAGGCCAAGTGGGAGATTGTTGGACAATTATGACCCATAGCGTCATTATTTGTACAGATCACGGTGTTGTTGTACTTAAAATTAATGACAAAGGAGATTGCACTCTTATCATTTGTGATTAGATCACCTAGATGTATAAATGATAGGAGGTCCTTATGATTTGTTCTTGGATTGAGAATGATATGTGACAGTATCAATCCACGAAGGATAAATCATTAAATATCCCTAGTCAGAGTATTATCGAGATTGGACATCGATAATGCATAAAAGACTAGTATTACACTTGTGCGAGTTGTGAGGGCACAACATCATATTTCTTATATATTTGGGTATAGGATACTCAAACAAGTGTAATAGGAGGTTGTGTTTCACCGATGGTACGGGAAACAGCTTCGCTCTGGATATACCCCTTCGGAATTCCATTGGTAGTATAACTATGTGTCCATGGAAGTCCGAAATTAGGGTAGGTGTATTTGGTCTTAACCTGAGACTTGCATCACTAATACTTACGACAATCAATATACTTTGGTTGCGGTCGTCCAGGGCTTTAACAGGTTCTGTGTACGCCAATACTGGGTATATTGAGAATCGTAGTGTATTGGGTGTGATGTCAAGATGGAAGTATCACTCCAGTTATAGTGGAGACGATGGTCACGTAGGATACGGGACTGGTTCTCTTAAATGTTGCAGCTATCGGGATATTATGACTAGGTCATGTATATCTGATTATAGAGACTAGTTACCAGACATATGATATGTGCTTCGTACGGGGCAGACACAATTCCAGCCCCAGGCCTAGCACGTGATCATCCGATACTGGATCGAAATACACGATACCACGTATACTACGCCTGATATAGATTGCTTATTCCTGTAAGCATGTTTCTGGAGAATTGGGTAGGCATTGCGCTTTGCTAGAAGCCAACATTCGTGTTTACTGTGTAGTACGAGGTACGTTACTTACGTGTTCGGATAGTCCGTCGACCCGATTTAACTGCCAACATATCCGGGGATCTCATGGGTCGCTTCCCGAAGATTCACCGATGACGTATGACTCGCACTTTAATTAATCTGGGATAATTAGTAGAGAGAGAAAATTAATCTGGGATTAATTAGGGAGATATTTTATCTGGGATAAAATATCATTTAAAGAGAGTGCGATTAATTTGGAATTAATCGATTAAATAATATATTTGATATATTATGAGAAATTGGATTTTGACGCGACATTAAAATTAGATTTTAATTCGGGCGAACGAATTATTTTAGAATTAATTCGTTAGCGACGTGAATAATGATTTCTCTAGGCATAATCATTTAATTACGTCGCAACGGAAAATTCGTTAATTTGGAATTAGCGAACCCGAGCCCGGGATTGTTTGCTAGCGCATTCGCATTTCGAATTCGAGTGCGGCACGCAAGTCAAATCAAGCGTCAAATCGCTAGTCACATCAAGCGTCAAATCACATGTCACTTTGAGTAATGTGACATTTGATTGATTGATAGAGATGATGTGAGATGATGACAAGGCATTTAATGCTTGACATTTGAAAATTGAAAAAGTGGTAAATATTAATTGATTTTGGAAATTAATAAATTTTTTACACTTTTCATTTTCCCTCTCACACGGTAAATACGGTTTTTGTGGAGCCAAAACATAACTCTCTCTTCACCATTCTCTTTCTTCTCTCTCTCGCTCACTGCTCTTCCTTTTCTCTTCACTGGTTTCACAAAACCGTGAGTAATAGAGAGGCAAAAGAGTGATCTTGTTGCAAGATAAAAGTGCTAGCACACTCTAGGGGACATACCAAGGTGATAGGGTAGTGATTTCGTGAGCTTGGAATCCATTGTTGAAGCTTGGAGCTTGAAGATGGAGATGGAGTCCATATATCCACCATGATCGAAATCTTGAAGCCCAAACCAGTGAAGAAAACCGAGCTTGACAGAGGAGGAAATGAAGCTTTGTTCTTCGATGCATCCAATCCATTCATTGTGAGTATGATTCCGCCATTCTCATTTTTGTATTCACTCATTTTATGCTTTATAAATGATTCTTGGGACTTGATTGAAACCCAACAGAAAGTGGAGCCAATACAGCAGTCAATGCCAAACTAGATCAGATATGCAAATTCATGGAGAATTTTACCACTGGATCCACAAGTTCACCATATGGAGGAGCACCAGAGTCGAACCAACTTGAAGAGACGATGAATTATGTCAAAAATTTCAACAGATATGGGAACAATCCATATTCCAACACCTACAACTCAGGGTGGAAGAATCATCCTAATTTTTCATGGAGCAACAATTCAGGACAACAGCAGAACTATCCACCACCTGGATTCCAGCAACAGAACAAAGGCCAGGAGCAGGCAAATGAACTAGGATTAACAGAAGTGTTGACCCACTTGAAAAAGATAGAAGCAAAACACGACTCTCAAGTAGAAAGATATGGTGCTATATTTCAATCCCAAGCAGCATTAATTCAAAGTCAATCTGCTTCTATTAAAGCACTGGAGAATCAAATTGGACAACTGGCAAATGCTCAGAGTTACAGACCGTCAGGAATCTTCCCAGCAACACAGAACCAAATCCAAGGAACATAGGGAAGGAGCAGTGTCATGCCATCATGTTAAAAAGCGGTACTAAAATCAACAAAGATGTTGGAATCAAGGCAACAACAATTGAAGATATTCCAAAAGAAACAAAGTAACAGATGGAGGAAAAAGAAGCAAAGGAAAAAGAACAGATAAGGGGTCGAAGTACCTCACCACCATCAACTCAACACAGTTCGGGAATGAATCCCAAAGATCGAAGCATCTCATACCCAGCATGGTTCAAGAATGAATCCCAGTGGTCGAAACACCTCGCCATCAACTCAACACAGTTCAGGAATGAATCCTAGAGATTGAAGCATCTCACACCCAACATGGTTTGGGAATGAATCCCAGGGGTCGAATCACCTCGCCATCAACTCAACTTAGTTCGGGAATGAATCCTTGAGATCGAATCATCTCACACCCATCATGGTTCAGGAATGAATCCCATGGGTCGAAGCACCTCGCCATCAACTTAACACAGTTCGGGAATGAATCCTAGAGATCGAAGCATCTTACACCTAGCATGGTTCGGGAAAGAATCCCAGGGGTCGAAGCACCTCGCCATCAACTCAACTTAGTTCGGGAATGAATCCTAGAGATCGAAGCATCGCACACCCAGCATGGTTCGGGAATGAATCCCATAGGATAAAATACCTCACCAAAAACTCAACTCAGTTCGGGAATGAATCCGAGAGATCGAAGCATCTCACATCCAGCATGGTTTGGGAATGAATCCCAGGGGTCGAAGCACCTCACCATCAACTCAACACAGTTCGGGAATGAATCCCAAAGATCAAAGCATCTTAAAAGGTAAGACCAGAGGGCACCCTTACCACATTTATTTTCATAGTTCTGGATGCTGCATGCCTGGCTGGACGTGAAATACGTCCAACCGGGTATGCGAAGTCCTAGATCAAAGACGGCCAAATTTCTGGTCATATTTTTTCTTTGGCATTTCGTTATTTATTCACTTTATTTTATTATTTCGCATTTATTTTGTTATTTATATTTTTGTCTAATTATCGTTATTTTATTATTGCGCCTTTATTTTATTCGTTCATGTTGGTGATTGTCCGCATATGCATGGTTATATTTTTTTATGTCCGCTTACATTGCATTGATAATTACGTGTGTTATTATCCATTGTGGTATATCGAATGGAAACCCAGACATAAATTCCATAGCCGAATCCGAATGGACTGTAGTGTGGTTTGTATTTGGGATACAACTCCACGTGCCGCTCGGGAAATACTCATATATGCGTGATTAACCCCACTTTTTTTGTTATTTATTTATTGACGATTTTCCTGCTTTTGATTGTTTATTATAATTTTCGTTATTGCATCTCGTATTTCTTAATTTAATATGCTTTTATTATTTCTATTAATGTTTATGGGTGTGTAAATTTGAGTTTATTTGAATTATCTTGCATGAACTGCATAAGACATGGCTATACCATTGTGTGAACCCGTCCATTATACTGGCATAAGTAAGGGACCATTCCGAACCCAACAGTTTGAGGTCTTCCCTTGCGAGGGTTGAGTGCGGCCTTAAATCTTTCCCAGTTCACGCTGGGTGGCAACTCCTTTATTCTCCTGTTTAGTCCCCTGCAGGCTACTCCGTACTGTCGCCGAACATCATATGCATAGCGGTAAACCCCGCTTCGCTCATACAGAGGGGTTAAGAAAAGTTTTCAACCTTAAGCTCTCGATGCCAATTGTGGGAAACGACTTTCCTTAGCACGGTGGAAGTTGATTGTGTGGGCACCGGCTCCGGTATGGATCTTTAAAATTTTCTTTGCCTTCTCCCTTTGTTGTAGTAGCCAAAATCAATCCTTTGATGTCCAATGCTTGGATCAACCATTCGATCTTCCGAAAACTATGACTCGAAACTAACAAATCGAAGTGTGGGCTTCAATCACAAAGATTAAACTCTAAACAATTTAGAGAATAAAGATGTCACAATGATGTTTGGCTTTTGGAATTTCAAACACTCTCACAACACTTGTGAATGTTTGAACTTATTCTCTCTTTTCTCTCTTTTGCACTTGTGTGAATGAATGCAAAAATATTAACCTTAGAAATCAGAGAAATAATAGAGATTATATTCTCTTACACAAGCCAACTAACCTTGTCATTAAGCATCTAATGCTTTCTTGCAATGGACAACACAAAAATATGAATGTCATACCAAAGCATAAGAAATGATAAGCTAAAGACAAGGATTTTTTCATTAAGCATCTAATGCTTTCTTTCATGGCAAACACATAAATGTGGAGGCCATACCAAAACATAAAAATGGATTAGCTAATGACAAAACTATTAGGTGTATACATGCCACCTAATAGACATAATAATTTGCCATAGTATATAAAGTGCTTGAGAATTCATTGTAAGGGTTGGAGAAAAAATATACATAGTGAATACTACGAAAGAGAGAAAATGGAGAGCTTATAAGATAGAAGAAAGATGGGTCGGTCCAATCCGAGTACTTGTAAAAAGAGGTCGGTCCAACCCGACCACATAATAAAGCCTTTATTTTCTTTGTGTCTGTGGACGTAAGTTAGATCCATTCTGCCGAACCATGTTAAATCCTTTATTTATTGTGTGTTTTCTTGACTCTTGCTAAGTTTGTATTTGACCTCCAAAATTAAACAAATTCACAATTGAGAGGAAATTATTTGAGGAGTGTTCTTTCAAAACTCCCACTGGAACGAAAATCGACCGTCAACATTAAGATGCCAGCATCTGGACCACTTTAATAAAAAGCGTTTTCATCATCTAACCAATGTCGGACAATTTGAAGTTTTAACTTTTAAACGTCCCTCTCTTTTGCCGAAGCTCCAATATTTTGTTTACAAAGCCACCCAATACAAATTGCTATCAAGGGATGTGGGATCAATGTGGAGAAAAGTATATATGGAAAATTTAATTAATTAATTAATTTACCAATATTTTACTAGCTTTTAAAAGATAATATTAAATATTTGTATGAGTATTGTTATGTACTTATAAAGACTATTTTTTAAATTTATTCATATATATACACATACATTAACATAAATATATAATAAAATAATTATTTATTATTAAACTTGGGTGGACCCCGATTAAACCGGGATCGGTCCGACCTGTCTCTCTCCCTATCTCGGTTGAGGGACATGACCGGATTTTAAGAGATTGAACTTTAAGCTTGATAAGCATTTGGAATGAGCCTGGGCCTTGGGTGCACAACCAAGGGAGTAGCCCTTTGTAAGGTCAGCCCATAAGCCTCATCCATGTTCAGTTTCTCCGACTTCATCCCACTGGGCAGCTCCCAATCAAAAGCATGTGCCAACGTGGCAGTCACCAGTTGAACCATGCGCAGGCCCAAACTCAAGCCCGCACAAATCCTCCGTCCGGCACCAAATGGTATTAGTTCAAAGTCACTACCCTTAACATCAACATTGTGCTTCTCTCCTCCGGGTAAAAATCTTTCGGGCAGAAACTCTAGTGGGTCGGTCCATTCATTCGGGTCACGCGAAATGGCCCATATATTG
The DNA here is from genome assembly GCA_019454045.1 of Zanthoxylum bungeanum. Classification (NCBI taxonomy): domain Eukaryota; kingdom Viridiplantae; phylum Streptophyta; class Magnoliopsida; order Sapindales; family Rutaceae; genus Zanthoxylum; species Zanthoxylum bungeanum. The sequence goes on from SKCR01027624.1 coordinate 45,744, forward strand.
ACTAATAACGTAGTGTCCTTGGGAATATGGTAGCCATTGATCTCGCAACTCTGGGCGGCTATTCGGGGCAGGGAGAGCGGTGTTGGTGGGTGGAGTCGGAAGGTTTCCTTGATCACGGCTTGGAAATAAGTGAGTTGAGGTAGGTCCGATTCCGATAGCAGGCGGTCTCGGCCCACAACTGAGTCCAGCTCTTGTTGGACTCTGGCTTGAATTTCGGGGTGCCGGATGAGTTCTGCGATGGCCCATTCAACTGTGCTTCCTGTCGTGTCCGTGCCTGCGGTGAACATGTTCTGCATGCAAAATAACACCACCCCACAAATCTCTTACAATTTTAATTGTAATAAATACTTCGTCCTCTTAAAATCTAAATAATAATAATATATTAATGCATATTTTTTTTTTTAAAAATATAGAGAGAGAGAAAAACAGAGAAATATACCAAAAGCAAAGCTTTAATTTCCTTTTCCGTGAGTTTCTCTTCACCGTCGGTATCATCATCCATCAAAGAAATCAACGTACTCAAAAAGTCCGTATGCTTTTCCCCTCCATCACGACCGTTCATTTTATGCTCCTCCAAAACAGCGCTCAAAAACACATCAAATCTTTTGTGGAGCTTCTTCATCTTAGCTGTCACTCCCTGTAAGTCTAACCAGTCGAGGGCAGGGATAAAGTCACCGATGTTGAACACTCCCGCCAACACCATCAGCTCCACGACCATTGATTTAAACTCATCAGCCCTTGGATCATTCCCACCTGTACCGTCACCGAACACTCTATAGCCTAACATCACCCGCCCTAAGGCATTCACAACGCACAAGTTTAGCCTCTGAGCTAAGTTCACTGGCTCCCTCCCTGCACTCGCCAACGCGCGCGTGAGCACAGCCACTTCCTCCTGCATTATTAAAAAAAAAACAAACAAAATGAACTTATTTTTATCATTAGTAAAATAAAAGAACAACAAATTAAAGACGTAACCACTAACCTGGCGGACGAGTCTATAATCGTCCAAGGCCTTGCCGGAGAAAAGATGAACAGAGCTGATCTTCCTCAGCATCCGCCACTGTGGGCCGTATGGCCGGAAAACGATGTCTTGATAGTTGTAAGCGATATGCTTGGCACCGGAGTTGGGAGGCCGGTTGGAGAAGTTAGCATCATGGGCTTTCAAGAATTGGGAAGCGACGGAAGCCGAAGCTGCGACGACTACGTTGACGAAGCCGAAACGGAGGTGCATGAGCGGGCCGTAAGTTTGGGCCAGGCCCGCTATGTTTCCGATAATGGGCCATGGTTTGGGACCTGGAGGGCGACGGTGGGAGTGGGAGACGGGTCTGTTGAGGAAGCTACAAAGGATATAAATGAAAGCTGCCAAAATTAGTGTGTACAGTATTAGTGGAAAAGAAGACATGGCTTTTGTTTGGCTTCCTAGAAAATTATCACAAAGTGGCAAGTCAAAAACCAACGGCTTTCCACACACACATATATAAGAGGTAATGTGAATTAATGAATATTTTGGTAGGTACAAAATTTTAAAATAGGTGTATCACGCGGGCACCAACCATGCATACTTGCTTGTGGTAGTTACAAGTGTTTTAAAAATAATAATTTTGTTACATGTGTTTGAAGGTTAGGAGAAAAAAAGAACAAAAGCAAGAGTTGATGGGTAGAGCGGAAGTTGAGTATTTGGACAATTTGTATGTCAAGATTTTGATAATTTTTTATTATGTTTTAATAAGTTTGCAAAGTTTAGTTGTTGATGGTGGTTTTTTAAAGACTATTTGTTTGTACATTTTTCCGTCGATTAGCGTGTAAGGTTCAAACCTCCCGAGACAAGTCACAACAATGAGTGTTTGATTCAGTGAATAAGCCTCTAAGGGGCACAAACACACAAATTACAGTCTACTGATTATAAAGCTACGAAACTAAAATAAAATGCTCATTAAGAGTCTTCATTTTTTTTTATTTTTCAAATCATTGGGCCTTTTATAATGGAGAGCATTATCAACTGTTTGAGCGGTTTTGCTTCCTTTCCCACGTTTCATGCTTGCACGTAACCGCTGAATCATGCGTTCAACTGCTGAGTTGTGTGTGATAACTACCAGAATGTGGGGAGCTGTTATTTAACTGCTAGATCGTGGGGGTTAACTGCAACGTGTATGTTCGCGCAATAATCGTCATGATCGTTGTTCCCTTCGTCGTTCTTCGTCTGCTTTTCCTTTGGTCGTCCTAATTGCTTTTCGTCATTTGATACGTCATTTCTATTCGCCCCTCATTGACTCGTTCGTCCTAGGGCGATTTTCTTCACCAACACTATTATTTCGAGGAATGTCCAGATACAAAACAGAGGTAGAAGAGAGATTGTATTTGCGTGGATGGTAAATGCTCAAGAGCCCAACAAGAGATGAGTTTTTTAGGGAAGACCCGACCATATAGTGCAGAGAATTTCTCACAAGGACATACCATGTTGAAGATGAAGCAAAAAGTGATACCGACCTGACCATATGAAAATAGGGATTTGGGGTTGTCTGAGAGTTTATAATGGCCGGCCCGATGAGGTCCCTACGTATGAACTCGACCCAATTGAAGAGTTGAGGTATAGCTTTGATAAGTATCATCTTCCTCGCTATTCCGACCCGAGGAACGAATATGAGATCACATGTCAACCAGTATTGAAGCCATATGACGTATGTCATAAACTGGGAGGATGTGATTCTAGAAGGTTAATGATGACAAAAGTAAAGTAATGGTTCTTATTGGGAGTAGCCCCTGCTAGCTATACATAGGCCGGTGCAGTGACAGGGCAGTGGCAGAGCAGAGCTGTCATAGGTCAGCATAAGCCTGTGTAGTGGCAGAGGAATGAGCTAATCTGATTGGCTGGATTGAGGGTGGTTGAGGAAGGCAGCATTTGTAATGATGACCTTGTAACATTGGCTGACATCATGGTCGGTGGAACAATATCTTTGAGAGTCTATATAAAATGGGTTAAAGTCATTATTTTTAAGGGTTAACAAATTTTGCATTTCATAACTTGTAAAATCGAGAGCTTGAAAGCTAGAGTTAGAGAGAGAAAGCTAGTCATTTACCTGACCATTTGTGAGAGTTGTACCACGCATGTTAAGACCCGAAATGCTTTATCATTGTATTTGCGCTCTCCCCATATTTGTAGCTTTGGTCAGTCATGACCCCAAGGCTTAATAAAATACAATATTTCTCCCGTAGACGTAGGTAGAAGTCACTCTCCACCGAACCACGTAAAATCTTTGTGTTTATCCTGTCTGCCGGTCAAATTTATGTGGTTCCCTACTAACAAAATAAATTCACTGTTCGATGGAGGTTTATTCGAGGGGTGAATTCCCTATTTTTCCATTCGAACAAAAAATAATCGTCAACATTTGGCGCCGTTTTTTGGGATCAGTATGAAAAGTAGCAAAACACACTAAGACGTGTTGGAAACAACTTTCCTTAGTGCGGCGGAAGTGGCTTGTGGTGGCACCGGCTCCGGTATGGATCTTTAAAAGTTTCTTTGTCTTCTCCCTTTGTTGTAGTAGTCGAAATCAATCCTTTGATGTCCAACGCATGGATCAACCACTCGATCTTCCGAACTATGACTCGAAACCAACAAAACGAAGTGTGGGCTTCACTCACAAAGATTAAACTCTAAACAATTTAGAGAATAAAGATGTCATAATGGTGTTTGGCTTTTGGAATTTCAAACACTCTCACAACACTTGTGAATGTTTTAACTCTCTCTATTTTCTCTCAATTACACTTGTGTGAATGAATGCAAAATGCTAACCTTAGAAGTGTGAGAAATGGTAGAGATTATACTCTCTTACACAAGCCAACTAACCTTGTCATTAAGCATCTAATGCTTTTTTGCAATAGTCAACACAAAAATGTGTATGCCATACCAAAGCATAAGAAATGATAAGCTAAAGACAAGGAGTTTGTCATTAAGCATCTAATGCTTTCTTTCAATGACAAACACATGAATATGGAGGTCATACCAAAGTATAAGAATGGATTAGCTAATGACAAAACTATTAGGTGTATACAAGCCACCTAATAGATATAATAAATCAGAGAGCATGGCAAGCCATATGGCTTTGTCTTTAAGGTAAATAAAAATCACTCTCTTAATAATGATTAAATTACCTTCAATTATGTTGTAGTAATTATCTCATAATTATTACTAACTTGATTATCTCATAATCAAGATTTGATTATCTCATAATCAAAGAACTCTAGAAAATATTAAGTTAAACTAATTTAACATAGTTTTCATTTGTGACAATAAATATTATTAATCTCATTAATAACATATAAATATTATGTAAGCATATTATTAGACAATCTAATTATATTAGGTTTGCTACAGTTAATCGAGCTAGCACGGGGACCAAATGGACCTACGGTTCCGAGCTCTAATAATTTCGAAATATTAATTAAACTATTTAATCAAATATTACGAATTATTAACTCTGCGTTATTCCACTAAAAACTCGAAGTTGAACTTCTGTTACCGTAGATGGATAAAATAAACCGAACAACTTTGGTGTCCATCGGTATAGTCATTACATATGGATATAACCCTTCGCGAATATCTCATAAATAGAACCGGGTCAAAAGTCCGTTAAACCCCTCTAAATATTTTGTCTCTTAAGCATCATTGATTCTATAATGAACAATTAATTCATAACAATTATGAATATAAAACTTTCTGTTCGCAATAGAAAAGTTGAGCTCTCAAATTGTTCAAGTCCTGAATCAACTCTTAAAAGAGATACTTTTTTGCTTCTCGAGTGAATTATATATATATGTAAAACGTTCCTAGCTACACACCAAACCATATCCCCAAAATACGTAGTTATTGGCCAGAAATGGAACACCAACCTCACCATAGTAAATCAAAAGACATAGCTTGTCATGCAGGATTTCAAAGTACACTCAGGATTATGATCAAATCCATATATGACCATCTATTAGATAAAATGAATTTCTTCGGTTAACGAATATTAAAAGAAATTCGTATTTATCTGAGTCAGTCCCATATGATCTCATCATACAAGGTGCCTCCATTCCCATGTCACTACATGAACGATCCCGGATCAAGGTCGTCATACAAGTATGGAATGGACCGCAGCTATAGATAAACCACAAATAAAGTACCCTTTTTGTTTGCTCTCTATGGACTATTTAGATTACTAACTTTAGACTTAAATCTTGTGCATCAAACATACACTAAATCTGAAGGTACAAGAGTAATCAAGGTAAACAAGACAATTGGACAATATGCGATATAAATCAAACAACTTTAATAAAATGAATAATGCATTTATTATTATTACAATAATCAAACCCGTTTACAATACATGAATCTTTAGGACATAAATCTCAACAATCTCCCACTTGGACTAGAGCAAATGGGACATGTCATATAATCATAAACCCTTTAGGTGACCTGTTAGGGATATGCCCTATACCCAACTTGTGGATGGGCTATATGTACATGTATTTGTAATATTTTCATTAATTAATAAAATGATAATCTTTATTATATATGTCTTACATAACTTATATGAATCATCAAACACTGTAATAAAGCACTTGGAGTAATAATATGATGGCTTTCATGCCTTATGAGAATCATTACTCTTAAACGTTCCTAATCATAATTTTGTAAATAATTTGGGCGTTCACAAAGCGGAGAGACTAGCATGATGATATGATCCGCCCTTAAGTAGGGTAGCCGATCTCATAGGCTACTAGCGGAGATCCATCCGCTTGGTGTATCACATGGATGCATGAGTTGCTCGTGTCCATCGAACTGACCGCCGAAATTTTTCATTTGGAGTGTTAATCCCATGTGTCTGTGAGAACTTTCATGTATCGATTGTATGACTAGTCCTTAGACTTGAGGTCTTTACAATCTTATGTGTGGATCAAATAACTTTGACATTCTCCTTCGCCGGTTCAAAAGATCCGATCATAAGCGTATGATTGGGTCATTTGTTGAAACACATGAAGTTTGTAAAGATACAACAGAGAATCGCCACTCTCTCGGATAATATTTTCTTATAATAGTAGTATTCCAGTTCACGGGTTGATATGTGTGATCAGTGCTTGAGACTGTGGCCGCAGCGGAAGAATCATGTGAGATTCTTGGGTTAGCACGATTCATGACACTATCAACATCATAAATTTGACTATATGGGTAGACACTTTTCATACCCTAGGTCAAAAAGTGGGGATACAGTGAGGCGAAGGACCGTATCATATGTAAATCGCATACAGAATGGGTATATATCTTTCCTTCTCATTTGGGGGCCTTGACATGTTGCTAGATGTCAACCTTGGTCATTGAAATCGAATGACCATCTGATCGGAGGATAATTTATGTTTGATTAAATTATCACGATTCATTTCATGTCCAACTTGAGGGGAACCCAAAAGGTCACACACAACAAAGTCGAAATCAATGGTTAACAGTGCACATTACAAATTTAAGAGCATGTATGATTGCTGTAGGAATTGTTCATAAATGGTTCAATGTGTTTAATTATTGAACAGATCATTTATGAGGTTCCATAGTGGCTTAGGGATTGGTAAATGACGAAAGAGCAACTTTGGGAATTGGAATAAATAAATAAATAAATAAATAAATAGTAATGTGAATAATAACGTGAATAATAAATTTTTTTTATTTGTTATTTGTTTTGCATTCCAATTTGGCCCAAACTCTTATTAGGGTTTTATAATCTCATTAAACCACTAAATTAAGATCCAATGGCTAAGATTAAATTAGCTTTTTATCCCACATCGGATTCTTAATTAATTTTGTTGTCTTTGGAGCACCTATATAAACCCAAAGAATTCTTTACAAATTTTTGCACCAAACCTTTCATATCTTGGGTTTATATAAGTGAGCAACTCTAAATTTTAAGAGTAAGCCACTGATTTTATGGATCCTTAAGTCTAATTTACTATAGGAACCTCGAGTTAAAAGTTTTGAGGTATTTTCCTAAGCTAGCACCAATGGCAATATACTCGTGCACTCAAGGCGCAATCTTGTCGTTGAGTTTTGGCTTTGGTGTGTGCACATTTGGAGGCCATACACTTGTTTGGCTCTTTGGAACGTGGAAGAGCTTGCTGAGTTCGAGAAAAGCTTATAGATTGGAGGGAGGACTGGAGGAGTCTTCGGTTCGAGTAAGTCTTTTTCTTTCTTTATTTTAATTAGAGTTTTTATGATAGTTAGCATGTTTAGGTTTATGTTCTTTGCATGTTTTATGAGTTTTTATGCTTAGAATATATAGTAAAATGCCTAGGCTTGTAGAATAATCAAAACAAATGGGTCTTGGGCAAATGGATATCGGCATCATAATTTGATTTATTAAATTTTCTGCTGCGCACTCGCGGCTGCTTCCTAACAGTGGTATCAGAGCGCCGTTTATGTTTTGATTAGTTCTCTCTCATTTGAACTTTAAATTGGGTGTGTAAGAGCTCGTTGGAAAGCTAACACCCTGAACTTAATTTTAGGCACAAGTTTTGCATGATTTGGTTAAAATTTGAATTGTGAAATTGCATTTAAAGTTCACGCATCTGTAATAAAACGTGAATAGTAAATTTATTTGAATAAAATAAAATGCAATATCATAATTAAATATTAATCAAAGTTATTTAATGCCTAAAATAATTCCAACATATTAAAACTCATATGCTTGGTGATTCTATGTATGATTAGAATTGGCATGATTATTTTAGGGTGCAAACATCTAGAGACTTTCTATGGAAATAGAGAGTGTATTGTTTATCCCTTAGCTAAGTAATTATTTCGTGATGAACTTAGAGATTTATTACCTTTCAGGCTAATAAATATAAATCATTTTTTTTTTATAATAAAAGACATTATAAAAGATACAAGTGGGGTGGGACCAAGGCGTTAATAAAACTTTCCAAACTAAAGTTAATTTAACCAAAGGTATTACTGTTGGGGTTGGTGCTCAGAGCGCCAATCCGGACCGTATTTATGTCTGATTCATGAATATGAACAATCCATTTTTCCATAATATTACTTATTTATGGTTGCACCTCTTGTTTTTATATACGTATTCGATCTGATTACGATTAGATTGAAACTAAATATGGTTTAGTGATATATATATATATTAGACAAAGGCCCGATAATATATAATGCAGTACACAGTTACAAAGTTAGTTTGTAATTGACTTTGGGAAGTGTCACTGTTAAATGTATATTATCAAAAATAGTTCATGGTCAAGATTTACTAACACGGGTCGGTTAGTCAAATCCGTTGAGACCAGTATATGTCGTATATCGAGACTTGGTCCGATGGTTTATCCCAATGAACCATGAGTCTGGGGAGACTCGTATAGACGTGTAGGTGTTTATAGTGGATAAACACTGAATGACTCACCGAAGATTCTTAATAGATGGTACACCAACGTCAATAAAAATCTTCTCGGGTTGAGTAGCACTTGTGATTCTTAGACTTGATATGCCATTGTGGGCACATGAGACATCTTCTACACTTAGATGGCAGTCACGTCACCGATCTATTTAGATCAGACCTCCGCCTGTTCGTTGGGTGTAGATAGATCCTCAGGGTGTCCTGTGTGTGTCAAGATAGGATCCGTCAGTTCTGTGTATCAGAGCATAGGTAGTCCATATGATTAGCAATCAGATAAAAACCATGGGCCCGTGGTACAATTTAGAAGCTAGTTCTAAATGTTCTTTTTGAGATATCTAATAGAATAGTCGACTGGATAATCCCTATAGAGATTTGACGTTTACATCTATATCTCTGGGATTTATCCGGATACGTGTGACGGAGGAATTATACATTTGCCATGACCTCGACCTGTATGATTTAGCGAGTTTATCCGTGATCGTCATAATTTACGGGTGGATAAATTATGGGCACGAAATTGGATTTCGTGACGGATATTCCTGAATCTAGAGAGTCTCACTAATGAAATATACTCGTAGAGCACTAGGGCAACAATTATAAATAATATTGATTATTTATAAAGTCGTTTAAAGGTTAAACGCAAAATACATGTGTAAGGACCCGATAGTCATTTCCTTAATTTTTTGTGTATTTGTATTTAATACTTGATTAATTCAAATACACATTAATTAATTGTCAAATTGAGATATTTGACCAATATCATAAATGAATATATGTATTTAATATTTAATGTAAATATAATACATATATTTAATATATTTGTATTTAATTAATTAATTAATTATTTAAATGTTAAATGATTAAATTAATTAAAATATAAATATCTTAAGATTTAGATATTTGTTTTAAATGGCTAAGTTGCCTTTGTTGATTTAATTAGAAATATCCTTAAAGTGTTTTGGATATTTTATCAAGTTGATTAAATGAAATCCAAATTAAATTGAAATTAATATTTCTTGTTTTGGTTAAGGCCAAATTCGGCCAAGGCTAAGTTAAAACAAGTATATATTGTTTCTTTTATTTTAGGTTTTTATGACTTAATTCACTTTATCAAAAACTCCATTAAAACAAGACAAAGAAGGTAGAGAGAAAAGAAAAGAAAATCAAGGAAAAGCTTGGAATTTAGTAAGTATTTCCAACCTTCCATTAGAGAGTAATTTGTTCCACTTGTTGTGGGCAACATCTTGTGATGTTCTTGAGTTTTTCTATTCTTTAGTCTTTGTAATTTTGATGGATAAAAGTTTGATGAAGATGATATGCATGTATGATGTTGGAAGTTTATTACTAGTGTAGTAATAAGCATTCTTTTAAGGTTTTAGAACCTTGTTGCCATTCTAGAGTTATTGAACCACTCTTAAATGACCTAGAATTGTTCTATTCTTATTTCATTGTGTTGAGACTTGATTTGGATGGAAGAATGATGATTAAAGTAATTGATTTAACCAATTTGGTCTAATTTGTCCAATTTGAAGAAATTGAAAAATTAGGGTTTAAGACCACTTCCAAATTTGGGGATTTTCATTTATATGGTGTATAAGGATGTGTATATGATGCATATAAAGTTTCATGTTGATTGGATTTCATTTGGATGTGTTTTGAGGCATGGAAGTGCAAAATGCACATTATGCCCCCAAATGGTGCATTCGGCCAAGTGAAGCATTTTTGGGTTTTATGTTGCTTTTGGTGTTTTGACATTTGGGACATGTTAAGTTCATCTTAGAAATGATTTAGAATCATCCAAAATTGATTTGAACAATTTCGGACTAAAATGAACAAAATACAAAGTGTAAGGGCAATTTGGGAAATTCACATAAATTTGATTTATTGAATTTGATTTCATAATTTTATTATTGGGTAATTAAATAAATATGTTTATTTAATTAATCCGAGAAAAATTTTTGAAATCGGAAAATTTGATTTTCCCGTGTTTCCGCTGCGTTACCGGATTCTCCCCCTAAAAACCCCTACAAAATGGTATCAGAGCGGGGTCTGATTCTAGGCCCCCTAAAATGATTAGCTTGTTTGATTCAATGTTTAATCATGTTTTTAACTTATACATGCATGTTATAATCTAATTTGATTAGATTTAGGGTGTATGACACTTAGAGGAATATCCCCGCTTAATAAGGTTTTGAAGTAACTAGTATTTGGAATACTTGTTTCTTGGTCCGTCTTGTCAATATAGTTTATAAATATTTTTCTGTGACTACATCCGAGACCGTGCCTCTGCTGTGAGGATGTAGCCGATAGAGATTTATTTATGCCGGATGTATATTAGATACTAAATAAATTCAAGCGAAAGCGGAATCCTGAACGTGCCCTAGCTGTCAGGGTTACGCAAGTAACTTGAGTTTATCATTGACGAGTTTGACCTCGGTACGTCTCCTTGTGGGCCTGCCTTAGCAGCGACAACGAGAAACGACCAGGACCTACCTGTGAATATACGTAGGCGAGACCGTGCCTCTGTTGTGAGTCGAAATATATTCATGGGGTCCACTTCCTATTATGGAATTCGATTTAATTATTGAATTCTCGTTTTTCCGTTGGGGATTACGGTATTACGTAAAATAGTGGGAGACACTGCTAAGTTTAAAATATTCCATAACTTAGGCAGTGCGTATTATTATGGAAATAGCCGCTTGTTTGTTTTCCTTAATCTATATTATATAGAATTAAACTTTTATTACTGCACACATATTTTGATATGTTATCTGACTTGAATCTTGGTTGCAGTTATTCTAGAATAAAGTTCTAGATACTATTAGACTAGGATATTATTAGATTGGTCTAAAACCATCGGGAACTTTTGTTCCGATTTTCTTCAAAAATCAAGATGGTTAGTGACTTAGTTTCTAAGTTACAACAGATAATTTAGATAAATATCCCTTATAGGATATAATACTTTAGAGAGAATAGTTTCTTATGCAGTAAGAATTGACTTGAATTAGTTCATGTCTCGAGATTCTTGACTGGCATTAAGAAAGCCCCATTAGGTATTTGTTTATCTGGTAATTACGTTTCTTAGCTTTAATGACCTTTAGAGGCAATGTGTCTGACACAATTTGCTAATCAGTTATTTGCGATTCTTGTGAATAGTTGAATGCAAATAGTAAAGCTAAAGAAAGGATATACGTATAATTGTGTATAGAAAATATCGATTTTCACAATACAACAACTATAGGTATTGGATACCAGATCTCCCGTATAGTTATTTAAAATATTGGTTAACGATTGTTTTGATATTTGATATCGGAACTTGCGACTATTGGATAGTTACTTGTTCTTAATAAACAATTGTTATATATATTTTGAATACAACTAGTAGTGTCATTGACGTAGAGATAAACATTAAGAAAAATTATTCGATAAAATAAATAATTTAGAACGGTGCATTATGAGTTTAATCACTTAAGGATTAGATGCTTATTCCGTATGGTAAATGATGGTTTGATACGAGATCACACCACACATCCTTATCCATTTAATGAATATTGTATTCAGGAAGGTGATTAAGATCTCGTTTAACCAATGATTGTCATTGGACCACCAGATTGATTGAACTGATACATTAGATGTATGTAGTTTAATAAATAATAATTGCTTAAAATAGTTTTCTTTATTTCGTAACTTAGTTGATGAATTGTCATAACTTAGTTACGTGTTTCTGAAGGAACACATATTGAACGTCTTGAAATGATCAAGAACTTTCAATCTGTTCTAATGAAACGCAGATTGAACATATTTGACTGGTTCAAATATATTCAATCTGAAATTTTGAAAACGTGATCCTTAAAATTCATAACAAGTATTTGAATTGTTCAAAGATCTTTGATATGATCAAACATATGAATTTAAAGCAATTAGTTCTAAGGTTATTCAATGAATATGATTCTTACTCAATATTATACTTCCACGATTCCATCTTGATGGAATTGAGTAGTGGGAGCAGTCGAATCTTATATGATTTGATTCGTTTGATATTGAATATTATCGAATTAGTTTCAATACTCTTGGGGTTATGCTCCATTAACACTAATTCATTTCTAATAATTATTGTTCCATTAATTTCCACAGTTATATATATGATATGTATAGGAAGAAAAATTTGAATCTTGAAAGGTTTGAGATTTGAATCTTTCTTTTATATAATAGTTATATAATGGAAATTACTTACACCTCGGAGGTATAAGTAAAAGTTTATCATTTATTCTATTTTATAAAATATTGTATTCTATTTAATAAAATATATTTCCTACGATCCTAAGTAATAAAATTGTTTTATTATTTGGTGTGTAACATCAGATGTTAACTATTGTAGACTAGACTTGACTTATTGAAGTCAATTGTGAGAATGATAAACTATAAATGGAACTACGTAATTAATAAGATGAAACAACCCTTATACATCTTCTATATAAGTTTAATAGGATATCAGAATCATTTACGAGTATTTGATACTAAATGATTCTGTTGTTTTCTTACTGAAGAAAAATATCATATAACTTATAATGGAAGTGATATTTGATATCGATTCTGGAAGTTCACCATTGAACCATAGATCTAAGATTGTTCATAGTTTACTACGATCAAGTTTTGAACTTGATTACGCTTTCATTATGAATTAGTTCATGATATGTGCTAATTGTTTGCGCAGTGAAAGCAGTTTGAGCTTATTAAAGGTTTGACATTTATAGTATGATAGTGAGAAAAGTTATACTCAGCAATCTATTGTAGATTCTGAGAAAACTTATCTCTAGTCACACTAATTGAACAATTAGAGATATATTGGTTAATGTTGATATTAAACTGTACATTTTAACTAAAGAATACAAAGTGGCGTTTTTTGAATGACTTATTCAGAAAAGAGACAGTTGTGATTTCTTTGTTTGAAGAGTTCATTCTGGAATGGCCCTAGAGTTTGTGTTCTGTTGAGATCGCAGTTTATTGTGCTAGCTTATAGAGCCTATTGTAGACTCAGATAAGTCTTCTGGAAATCCGTGTTCTCTATTTTTGACATCAGTCAGATTGTCTGATCTTGTCAAAGTATAGAGGATACATATGTGATTGAAGGGTTAGTGGGAGCGTACAAATTACTTTCTAGTGTTATATATCCTAACAACATTATCATTATTATAGTAATAATGAGATGTTTGTCAGGTAAAAGATTTACCTAAGTCTTCTTTACTCTGTGAAAGCAGTGGGAGTAGTCTCTGTTATATTTGATATAAAGTTTTATATAAGATATAAAACTAAGAGACTTGTGAGATACTCATATTATTCTTACATTAGATATGATCTAATAAAGGACATAACTAGGCTATCTGTATGACAGTTAGTATAACTGTTGGACAGTTATTGTGTGTCTTATATAAAGTATTCATCTTTCGTAAAGGATGATTCATTTTTCGAAGGAGATATTGATTAGAATGTCTAATCAATCTTATGTATCATTTAATGATGACATAATAAATACTTTATAATGTGCGATTGTAGATATTGATTTAATCGTAATTGTTACGAGTTATTTTGATATCCTATAGACCATATGATGGATCTTGAAACACGTTCTTTGTGATCTTTGAGATATTAAGAACGAGTTTCTAATTCATGGAGAATACATTCTGCAACCAATAGGGTCATATTAGTTTTGAGACTAATTATGACGTTAGACAGTCTACGTCATAAAGAGTCACAAAAGATGCAGTGGGAGTGTCACGAAAGATTCTACTATTTAGTGGAATTAGATGCAACTTATGAAGTATTGACTTATGAAGTTGCATAGTGACCTTATAAATTAGAAGTTTTATATTGGTGTTGTGCTTGCGGTTGTCCTCATAGTATTTTGGATTTGATATAGCATCAGTGTCATATTAATGTATAATTTAGATTCTACAAAATATGAATGATGATGACTATGGGAAACGATGGAGTTTGTTTGACAAACTCAATATGTCATAGCGGACCTACATCTTGTTGCCTACCTCTTAAGTGCGAGGTGAGCTTTCTCGAGAGGCATGAGTATACGATACACATTGAGATGTGTATATGATACCGTGGATTGGCACAAGAGCAAGTGGGAGAAATTGTTGGGGTTGGTGCTCAGAGCGCCAATCCGGACTGTATTTATGTCTGATTCATGAATATGAACAATCCATTTTTCCATAATATTACTTATTTATGGTTGCACCTCTTGTTTTTATATACGTATTCGATCTGATTACGATTAGATTGAAACTAAATGTGGTTTAGTGATATGTATATATTAGACAAATGCCCAATAATATATAATGCAGTACACAGTTACAAAGTTAGTTTGTAATTGACATTGGGAAGTGTCACTGTTAAATGTATATTATCAAACATAGTTCCTGGTCAAGATTTACTAACACGGGTCGGTTAGTCAAATCCGTTGAGACCAGTACATGTCGTATATCGAGACTTGGTCCGATGGTTTATCCCAATGAACCATGAGTCTAGGGAGACTTGTATAGATGTGTAGGTGTTTATAGTGGATAAACACTGAACGACTCACCGAAGATTCTTAATAGATGGTACACCAACGTCAATAAGAATCTTCTCGGGTTGAGTAGCACTTATGATTCTTAGACTTGAGATGCCATTGTGGGCACATGAGACATCTTCTACACTTAGATGGAAGTCACGTCACCGATCTATTTAGATCAGATATCCACCTGTTCGTTGGGTGTAGTTAGATCCTCATGGTGTCCTGTGTGTGTCAAGATAAGATCCGTCAGTTCTGTGTATCAGAGCATAGGTAGTCCATATGATTAGCAATCAGATAAAAACCATGGGCCCGTTGATGAGCGGAAAATATATCAATATTTACCGCCCCTTTAACTTAATATTTTGTTTAGTTTCTCGGGTTTGATGAACGTTTTGATGTGTTTTATTTTATTTTGCAGATAAAATAATATCGGGTCTCAATGAAATCATTTAGGATGAAATATGGGTCAAATAAGGGCAATTATTGGACTTGATATTTTAATTTTGGAGATTGGAAACTTGAAAGGGCGTTTTTGACGAAGTGCAGTTTTGGAAATTCCAGTTTTGCGCATCTGTCGTAGTTTGGGCATAACGTTTTACTCCGATATCGGATTGAGCTGATTCAAGTGCCGGATTAAAGAAGACTCAAAGATCTACAACTTTGAAAAACAAAATATTTTCGAATTCTGAATATTTCATGACCTAATTTGATGAACCATCCAGAAGTGTGTTGTGTGTAATTATTAAAGTCATTTTCAATCATTTTTAAAGCAAAAAAATAAATTAATAAATAAATAATAAAATTATCAAATCATCACCAAACATGATAAGCAATTAGTGGAGCAATTAATAATGGATTTGGTGGAGTAATTAGTGGAGCAATTAATAACGGATTTGGTGGAGAATTTGATGGATGATTTGATGGAGGCAAAATTTTGCCTATAAATACCAAGTCATTTCATTTGTAAAATTCATACTTGCTTCTAAGGAATTCCTTAAGAATACTAAGAAGATTGTATCTTGTTTGTTTATTTACAGCTTTCAGTAATTAATTTCCGCTTTCGCACTTTCTTTTCTTTACTTTTCAGTTTTTACTTTCCGCAATTTACTTTTACGCACAATACTTTTCTTTCTTTAATTTTCAGTTTTAACTTTTCAGTAATGAGGAGGTAACTCCCCTTTGCTGGGGTAAAATGTAAAACTTTTATTACTAATATTTAGATTAAAATCCCTTAATTATAATATATAAACTAGTTAAAACCTGACTTAACGAGGATACCACCATATTGGTCGGTTGGTAATTATTTAAATTGATTTTAACCTGACTAAACTGGATACCGCCTGATTGGTCGGTTGGTAATTAATTATTAATTTGACTTAATCTGGATACCGCCTATATGGCTGGTTGGTAATTATCATGCAAAGTTAATATATTATATTAAGGGAGATATCTAAAATAGAAGTAATAAAAGTGGATCCTTTTACCTCAGCATTTTCTTTTATTGTACTTTTACTTTATTTACTTTTCAGCAATTTACTTTCAGCATTTACTTTTTAGCAATTTACTTTCAGCATTTACTTTTCAGCAATTTACTTTCAGCATTTACTTTTCAGCAATTTACTTTCAGCAATTTACTTTCAGCATTTAATTTTCAGCATTTAATTTTCAGTATTTAATTTCAGCATTTACTTTCTGTCATTTACTTTTCAGCAATTTACTTTTCAGCATTTTACTTTATGTCTTTTATTTTATTTAAGTTTTTACTACCCGTAAATATGTGTCGTAACTAAGCAGTTATCTGGGGTTGTGATGAAATCCAATATCACCGGTTTATAAGGGGTTAAATTATAGTTTGGGTAATTTAAAGGTTTACTTATTAAGTCTTAAGCTTAATGCGTCTTGTTAATTGGCCACTAATAAGATTGATGTGGTAAACTTGACAAATGAATTTTAGGTTTCAGCCTTAGACTTAATAGCCCACAATCTTCCTTGAGGATAGATAACCTTTTAATAGATTTCCTTACAGGATAGACATATACCTGTCGGGCGGGGTAGCCATAATTGGAACTTAAACTTAATGAATCCAGATAATTTGGTTGACATAGACATATGGTTCAATTGGGTTAAACTGGGTATTTGCGTCTGACCATCGAAAGAGGCTTTTGCATAATTTAGTTTTCCAGGTTAGTAAACCGATTTATTACACAAACATAAAATAACCACTTCATCTTTAAAATGATATTGGAAGAAATCACAACCCTAGATAGTTTTTAATATTGAATTTTCTTAAACCTGCATTCGAGCAATTTTATTTACTTGTTTTTAAATTCAAAACCTTCATCATTTCAAATCAATCAATCAACCTGTTAGATACTAGTAATCATTTGACCTCATAAAATTAATAGATTAGGTTTTAAGTCCTCGTGGGATCGATACTTTTTATACTACTTGAACGATACGTGCGCTTGCGTTATACGCGTGTGATTACGTACCGGTCAAGTTTTTGGCGCAGTTGCCGGGGACTTATTTATCTTTCACTATTAGTTTAGAGGTTAGATACTTTTACTTGTATCTAATTTTCTTTTTACTTATTGTTTTTGTTTTCTTTTGTTTTAGGTTTTCAGAAACTTCATGAGACGAACCAGAAGCTTTGAACTCCGACCGCTTGACCCGGAAATTGAAAGAACCATCAGACAGTTGAGAAGGGAAAGGCGAGAAGGCCAAGAAGCTTTAGTCAACATGGAACCTGAACCTTTAAACGTTGCACCACCGATTCCCATTCGAGACAGAACCATTCCGATGGTCGACAGCTTCATTTCCTGTATTGTACTTCCTCCTTTACCAGCAAATGCGTGTGACATCAAAACATGTATCCAGATGATTCAGCAGTCAGTACAGTTTGGGGGAAATGCAACTGAAGATCCTAATTCCCACATCAGCAACTTCCTGGAAGTTTGCGGTACTTTCAATTACAACCGAGCAGCTGAAGAAGCAATGAGACTGCAGGTTTTTCCATATTCCCTAAAAGACAGAGCTAAAGCTTGGCTACATTCGTTACCAGCAGGTTCCATCACAACTTGGAACACTCTAGCCACCAAATTCCTTGCAAAGTACTTTCCACCAGCCAGAACTGCAAAGTTGAGGAATGACATCACATCCTTCATGCAGCAAGATTCAGAATCCCTTTGCGAAGCTTGGGAAAGATTCAAAGATTTACTCCGGAAATGTCGTCATCATGAGATCGCAAAATGGCTACAAGTCCAAACCTTCTACAATGGACTTTCTGGAATAATGAGAACCACAATTGATGCTGCTGCTGGAGGAGCTTTAATGGCAAAAGGAGAAGATCAAGCCTGGGACTTAATTGAAGAAATGGCCAACAACAACTCATTGTGGTCCAACAGAAAGGAGCATGATCCAAAGAATTGCAGGAATTTATGAAGTTGGAGCCAACACAGCACTGAATTCCAAGCTGGATGTGATTTGCAAAAATCTGGAAACTCTTAACATGAAAGTTAATGGTGGATCCACAAGTTCACCATTTGGAGGAGCACCTGAGTCAGAATCTTTCAACCAACATAAAGAAACGGTGAATTATGTCAATAATTTCAACAGACAGGGGAACAATCCATATTCCAACACCTACAACCCAGGGTGGATGAATCATCCTAATTTCGCATGGAGCAACAATTCAGGGCAAATGAACAATCCACCACCCGGATTCCAACAACAGAACAAAGGCCAGAAGCAGACAAATGAATCAGGAATAACAGAAGTGTTGACCCACTTGAAAAAGATAGAAGCAAAACATAACTCTCAAGCAGCAAGATATGATGTTATGTTTCAATCATAAGCAGCATTAATTCAAAGTCAATCTGCTTCTATTAAAGCACTGGAGAATCAAATTGGACAACTGGCCAATGCTCAGAGTTACAGACCGCCAGGTAACCTTCTAGCAACATAGAGCCAAATCCAAGGAACATGGGAAATGAGCAATGTCATGCCATCATGTTAAAAAGCGGTACTGAAATCAACAAAGATGTTGGAATCAAGGCAACAACAATTGAAGATATTCCAAAAGAAACAAAGTAACAGATGGAGGAAAAAGAAGCAAAGGAAAAAGAACAGATCATTCCACCTCCACATTTTCCTCAACGTCTTCATAAGAACAAATTGGACAAGCAGTTTTCTCGGTTCCTAGAAATCTTCAAAAAGCTGCATATCAACATTCCATTTGCAGAAGCGTTGGAACAAATGCCCAGTTATGCCAAATTCATGAAAGACATTCTTTCACGAAAGCGGAGATTGGGAGATTACGAGACAGTAACATTATCAGAAGAATGCAGCGCTATCATTCAGAGGAAACTTCCCCCAAAGTTGAAAGATCCTGGCAGTTTCAATGTTCCTTACACCATAGGAGAACATGACTTCGATAAGGCTCTGTGTGATTTAGGTGCGAGTGTTAACTTGATGCCTTTTTCTATTTTCAGGAAATTACAGATTGGAGAAACAATGCCAACTTCAGTCTCACTACAACTTGCTGATAGAACGCTCGTATTTCCAAGAGGTGTAGTTGAGGATGTGCTGGTCAAGGTTGAAAAATTCATTTTCCCAACAGATTTTATTGTCCTTGATATGAAGGAACACACAGAAGTGCCAATCATCATCGGGAGACCATTCTTGGCTACAGGTCGAACCATTATTGATGTACAAAAAGGAGAACTAACCATGAGGGTACAAGACCAAGAAGTAACATTCAATGTTTTCAAGGCCATGAATTTCCCAGATGATGAAAAGAATGAGGAATGTTTCAAACTTGATGTGATACATAGTACTGTTCAGAACTCTGATGAAAGACAAAGTTCTACTGACAAACTTAAAACATGTCAATTGCCTGTGGAGCCTAAAGATAAAACGTCTTTTGTACTGAAGAAGCCAATTCTTGCACTACAAGCAACAGAAGAGAAACAGTTCCACCAGCTCAACGAATTGGAGGAATTTCACAATCAACCTTTTGAGGATGCCAAATTGTACAAAGAAAAGGGCAAGAAAAGACATGATGAGAAGTTAGTGCGCATACAACTGGAACCAAGGCAGAAGTTATTGTTAAAAAAATCAAGGGTGAAACTCTTCCCATGGAAGCCAAAATCACGGTGGTCAGGTCCATTTGTGATCACCAAAGTTTTACCAGATAGAGCCGTTGAGATATATGATCCTGACTCCAACAAAACTTTCAAGGTTAAAAACAAGCGTGTCAAGCACTATTGGGGAGAATCATTTGAGCGACAAAAAGAAAGTGTCACACTTTCAGATCCAGCTTAGCGTTAGAGAAGTCAAGTCTGGCTGACGACTTTAAACTTAGCGCTTGCAGGGAGGCAACCCATGCAATTTTTGTATATATTGTGATTTGGTGTGATTTAAATTTGGTGTGTTTAGTTTTTGCAGATTAAGACATTTCAGGATGGAAGAAGTTCTCGCAAATCTTCACAAGCAATTTCCTTCTCTCCCTCAAAACTCTCTGAGAAAAGTCTATAAAGCTCGCTTAGAACGGATGAGACTACTAACAATCCATGGTGTTCCTAATGACATTCGTTGGGTAATTGAAGCACGAGTCTGATTGGCAGGTGAGTCTTCTGACTCTTTTATTTCACATCTGCCTGGTTTTGGAAGAAGCACCAATGCAAAGACACGTAGAGCTAAGCAAATGGGTGTTTGTTACAAATGTGCACGCTGGATCTAATTGACCAACTCTTAGCCTATGAACCACGAGTTGACCCTATCCTTTCAAAGATAAATTGGTCCGAGGACGATCGTGGTAAGAGGCGTCGTGTTAATCTGGATCTTAACCTTTAATTTCATGTAGATTTTTAGTTAACCAGATACGACCTTCTTAACTCTCATTTTACTGTTTAAGACATTGGGGACAATGTCTCATTTAGGTTTGGGGGAGGTAATTAGTTGATCAGTACCTTGTTTTTAGTTTGTGTGTTCTTTTTATTTTTAGTCCAAAATTTTTCGAAAAATACAAAAAAAATTGAAATTTTTTCAAAAATTACTAAAATATTTTGTGTTTTTGTGTTTTTATTTTGACTTAAAGGGTGAAATTGGTGAAAGATAGCTGAGTAAGGAGTTTCCACTCCTGATACGTATCTCAAGCCTATTTTCGAAATAAGTTAATTTTTGTTTATTTCATTTTAAATTATTTAATTTGTAAATTCTCCATAAAACGGACTAAAATGGATCTTCATATGTTCAGTTAGCAGATATTATCAACATACATAGAAACATACGGACATGAACTAAAATTGAAAAGTTTGTAATATTCAGTGCTCTAGTTTAATTGGAGGAAGCATCTCAAAAAGCAATGGAGTAAAAAAAAAGAATAAAATCTGAGGTCCGAGTTATTAAGTCTGTAAGGGTATTTTAACATCTAGTGCCCTAAAACCAACTGGTTTGAGAGTCACTGGCCCAAAGCTCGCTACATGGATCAAAGATGCTGCAAAAATATATATATCTGAAGTCTGAGTAATTAAGTCCGTAGGGGTGTCTTAACACCTGGTGCCCTAAAGCTAATTGGTTTGGGAGTCACCGACACAAAGCTCGCTACATAGACGGAAGATATTGTATATAAATAAAAAAAATCAAAAAAAAAATTAATTCAGAAAAATCAGAAAAATTATTCCATTGCTGCAAAAAGATGTGAATTCTGATAAAACTTTAGGACAAAAATATTACTCTCTTATCAACTACACTTGTGATTGTTGTGGGCAAAAATGAGTTGATTAATATTTTGTCGACTGTGTATATAGAGAATGGTAAAAATAATCGGAGAATTTACTTATTCGGTAATTTAGAATGAAACAAAACAACTATTGACTTGGAGTAGAAGTTTCACCTGATTAGTCACTAACTTCTTGATTCACTTTTCTCTTGTCTTTTTGCTTTTGTGTGCATTAGTTTTATTATCTTTTTACTTTTGTAAAACGTTTGTGGGTATCGTTGCTGTAAGCCCTCACGAGACTACAACTCGTCCACTAGGGACACCTAGGGGTTTAAAGGCTTGTTGCATATGCTAAATGCAACCGTGATCCCTACGAAAGTGGCTTAGTTTAATTTTAATTGTTTCTTGTATTTTATTTTATTATTTTGCTCGAGGACTAGTAAAATGTTAGGTTTAGGGGTGTGATGAGCGAAAAATATATCAATATTTACCGCCCCTTTAACTTAATATTTTGTTTAGTTTCTCGGGTTTGATGAACGTTTTGATGTGTTTTATTTTATTTGCAGATAAAATAATATCGGGTCTCAATGAAATCATTTAGGATGAAATATGGGTCAAATAAGGGCAATTATTGGACTTGATATTTTAATTTTGGAGATTGGAAACTTGAAAGGGCGTTTTTGACGAAGTGTAGTTTTGGAAATTCCAGTTTTACGCATCTGTCGTATGTTGGGCATAACCTTTTACTCCGATATCGAATTGAGCTGATTCAAGTGTCAGATTAAAGAAGACTCAAAGATCTACAACTTTGAAAGACAAAATATTTTCGAATTCTGAAGCTTTCATGACCGAATTTGATGAACCATCCAGAAGTGTGTTGTGTGTAATTATTAAAGTCATTTTCAATCATTTTCAAAGCAAAAAAATATATTAATAAATAAATAATAAAATTATAAAATCATCACCAAACATGATAAGAAATTAGTGGAGCAATTAATAATGGATTTGGTGGAGTAATTAATGGAGCAATTAATAATGGATTTGGTGGAGAATTTGATAGATGATTTGATGGAGGCAAAATTTTTCCTATAAATACCAAGCCATTTCATTTGTAAAATTCATACTTTCTTCTAATTCCTTACGAATACTAAGAAGATTGTATCTTGTTTGTTTATTTACAGTTTTCAGTAATTAATTTCCGCTTTCGCACTTTCTTTTCTTTACTTTTCAGTTTTTACTTTCCGCAATTTACTTTTACGCACAATACTTTTCTTTCTTTAATTTTTAGTTTTTACTTTTCAGTAATGAGGAGGTAACTCCCCTTTGCTGGGGTAAAAGGTAAAACTTTTATTACTAATATTTAGATTAATCTCCCTTAATTATAATATATAAACTAGTTAAAACTTGACTTAATGAGGATACCGCCATATTGGTCGGTTGGTAATTATTTAAATTGTTTTATCCTGACTAAAATGGATACTGCCTGATTGGTCGGTTGGTAATTAATTATTAATTTGACTTAATCTGGATACCACCTATATGGCTGGTTGGTAATTATCATGCAAAGTTAATATATTATATTAAGGAAGATATCTAAAATAGAAGTAATAAAAGTGGATCCTTTTACCTCAGCATTTTCTTTTATTGTATTTTTACTTTATTTACTTTTCAGCAATTTACTTTCAGCATTTACTTTTCAGCAATTTACTTTCAGCAATTTACTTTCAGCATTTAATTTTCAGCATTTAATTTTCAGTATTTAATTTCAGCATTTACTTTCCGTCATTTACTTTTCAGCAATTTACTTTTCAGCATTTTACTTTATGTCTTTTATTTTATTTAAGTTTTTACTACCCGTAAATATGTGTCGTAACTAAGCCAGTTATCTGGGGTTGTAATGAAATTCAATATCACCGGTTTATAAGGGGTTAAATTATAGTTTGGGTAATTTAAAGGTTTAATTATTAAGTCTTAAGCTTAATGCGTCTTGTTAATTGGCCACTAATAAGATTGATGTGGTAAATCTAAAATAAACTTGACAAAGGAATTTTAGGTTTCAGCCTTAGACTTAATAGCCCACGATCTTCCTTGAGGATAGATAATCCTTTAATAGATTTCCTTACATGATAGACATATACCTGTCGGGCGGGGGTAGCCATAATTTGAACTTAAACTTAATGAATCCAGATAATTTGGTTGACATAGACATATGGTTCAATTGGGTTAAACTGGGCATTTGTGTCTGACCATCGAAAGAGGCTTTTCCATAATTTAGTGTTCCAGGTTAGTAAACCGATTTATTACACAAACATAAAATAACCACTTCATCTTTAAAATGATATTGGAAGAAATCACAACCCTAAATAGTTTTTAATATTGAATTTTCTTAAACCTACATTCGAGCAATTTTATTTACTTGTTTTTAAATTCAAAACCTTCATCATTTCTAATCAATCAATCAACCTGTTAGATACTAGTAATCATTTGACCTTATAAAATTAATAGATTAGGTTTTAAGTCCTCGTGGGATCGATACTTTTTATACTACTTGAACGATACGTGCGCTTGAGTTATATTCGTGTGATTACGCACCGGTCACCCATGGTACAATTTAGAAGCTAGTTCTAAATGTTCTTTTTGAGATTGTTAAAAGATTGGTCGACTGGATAATCCCTATAGAGATTTGACGTTTACATCTATATCTCTGGGATTTATCCGGATACCTGTGATGGAGGAATTATACATTTGCCATGACCTCGACCTGTATGATTCAGCGAGTTTATCTGTGATCGTCATAATTTATGGGTGGATAAATTATGGACACGAAATTAGATTTCGTGACGGATATGCCTGAATCTAGAGAGTCTCACTAATGAAATATACTCGTAGAGCACTAGGGCAACAATTATAAATAATATTGATTATTTATAAAGTCGTTTAAAGGTTAAACGCAAAATACATGTGTAAGGACCCGATAGTCATTTCCTTAATTTTTTGTGTATTTGTATTTAATACTTGATTAATTCAAATACACATTAATTAATTGTCAAATTGAGATATTTGACCAATATCATAAATGAATATATGTATTTAATATTTAATGTAAATATAATACATATATTTAATATATTTGTATTTATTTAATTAATTAATTATTTAAATGTTAAATGATTAAATTAATTAAAATATAAATATCTTAAGATTTAGATATTTGTTTTAAATGGCTAAGTTGCCTTTGTCGACTTAATTAGAAATATCCTTAAAGTGTTTTGGATATTTTATCAAGTTGATTAAATAAAATCCAAATTAAATTGAAATTAATATTTCTTGTTTTGGTTAAGGCCAAATTCGACCAAGGCTAAGTTAAAACAAGTATATATTGTTTCTTTTATTTTAGGGTTTTATGACTTAATTCACTTTATCAAAAACTCCATTAAAACAAGACAAAGAAGGTAGAGAGAAAAGAAAAGAAAATCAAGGAAAAGCTTGGAATTTAGTAAGTATTTCCAACCTTCCATTAGAGAGTAATTTGTTCCTTTTGTTGTGGGCAACATCTTGTGATGTTCTTGAGTTTTTCTATTCTTTATTCTTTGTACTTTTGATGGATAAAAGTTTGATGAAGGTGATATGCATGTATGATGTTGGAAGTTTATTACTAGTGTAGTAATAAGCATTCTTTTAAGGTTTTAGAACCTTGTTGCCATTCTAGAGTTACTGACCCACTCTTAAATGACCTAGAATTGTTCTATAGTTATTTCATTGTGTTGAGACTTGATTTGGATGGAAGAATGATGATTAAAGTAATTGATTTAACCAATTTGGTCTAATTTGTCCAATTTGAAGAAATTGAAAAATTAGGGTTTAAGACCACTTCCAAATTTGGGGATTTTCATTTATATGGTGTATAAGGATGTTTCTATGATGCATATAAAGTTTCATGTTGATTGGATTTCATTTGGATGTGTTTTGAGGCATGGAAGTGCAAAATGCACATTATGCCCCCAAATGGTGCATTCGGCCAAGTGAAGCATTTTTGGGTTTTATGTTGCTTTTGGTGTTTTGACATTTGGGACATGTTAAGTTCATCTTAGAAATTATTTAGAATCATCCAAAATTGATTTGAACAATTTCGGACTAAAATGAACAAAATACCAAGTGTAAGGGCAATTTGGGAAATTCACAAAAATTTGATTTATTGAATTTTATTTCATAATTTTATTATTGGGTAATTAAATAAATATATTTATTTAATTAATTCGAGAAAAATTTTTGAAATCGGAAAATTTAATTTTCCCGTGTTTCTTACTAGAGTTCGATAATGATTTAGTGTATTCCTTCACTCACTACCTTTTTATAGCCAAAAGGAAAAACTATGAAGACATCTAGATAATCATTTACTCAAAGCTTACCTTAAAGCATATTTAAAGTGTTGGACTAATTTGGAGGATCTATTTTTTATTCCTGTCACCAAGGCAATAAAAGCCTAAGAGGTAAGGGTATTTAAGAGAGTTCGCTCCACCCTCCATATGGGGAATTTTCAATGGAGGAATCCATTTGACAATTATTCACTTAAACTTGCAAAATCCTCAATAATAATTTAAGTCTAAAATTTGCCTCCCATTGTAAAGTATAGACCCAAAGGGCTTAAACCGTATTGGCAGGACTAGGCTTTACCAGACTGACCAATACCAATTTGTCCCTAAATTGTACTATTGACAATGGTTTGACTTTTCTGAGTCATAAGACGCAGCGACCTTTAGGCGTGGTCTTATAACTTAGTGGCAAAGATTGGGTGTCCACAAGGACTAGCATAAGCTATGGCATGTTTGATTGCCCAACCCAATGATCAAGGAATTGTGATTTATATCATAAATTGGTTGGGAATCTACCTAATTATCGTATTTTATAACGACCGGCCCTAGTCGGAGTTATGAAATGATGATAATGGGATCCTTGCCCACAAGAAATCCATCATATTGGGGTTGATGCGATTTGCTTAAAATTTTAAAACAATTAAGTGGGAGAAACTTCATAATATTAAAAGCCCATGTTATTATGAAACATTAATGAAAACATATTCCTAATTTTAACATTCTCTCTTAACATTTGGGTTAAAATATTTCACAAACATTCAAATGGCAAACAGAGTATCACTTCGTTCCATCCTTGATGAGCATAAGCTCAAATGGGACAACTACAATGACTGGTTTAGAAACCTTAAAATTGTCTTACGACAAGAAATTTTTTTCTATGTTCTTGAAAGACTATTTCCCCCTGAACCCGCATAAGATGCTGACCAAAATATATTTGATGCTTGGAAGAAACACGTCGATGATGATGAGCAATAAGTTTGCATAATGCTTGGCTCTATGTCGGACGAACTTCAGAAAGCTCACGAAGATATGGATGCTCAAACCATCATCTTTCACTTTAAGGAGTTGTATGCAACTTCCGTTCATACCGTGAGATTCCAAGTGTCATGTGCCTTATTCCAAACAAGGTATAAGGAAGGATCTGTTAGTGGACATGTGCTTAAGATGATTGGCCACATTGAAAAATTGGCCAACCTCGGGTTCATCATGGATCATGAGATAGGCCACGATCTAATTCTTCAGTCCTTACCAAAAGACTTCTCTAACTTTATTATGCAGTTTCATCTATCTGATAAAGAAGCTACTTTAGCAGAATTGCACAATCTGATAAAGCAAGCAGTGAAGGACTTAAAACCGGAGCTTAAAACCTCCGTCATGCTTACGGGTACGGACCTGAAGCCACGAGGCCCAAAGAAAAATAAGGGCAAAACCAAGGCTTCAGATCACCTAAAGCCCAATGGTAAAGTGGAGAAGAAAAAAGGAAATGGGAAATGTTTCTTTTGTGGAAAGAATGGTCATTGGAAGAACGACTGCAGATCCTTGAAAGCTAATGAAGCTAGGGAAGCCCAAGAGGCCAAGAAGCCCAATGCTTCAGGTATGTTGTATATGATTGAACTATATTCTCAAAACTCCGAACCTTCTACTTGGGTGCTTGACACCGGTTGTATGACTCACTTGTGTAACAATATGCAGGGCCTGAGAAACAGTAGGAGACTTCGTCATGGGGAGGTTGACTTACGCATGGGTAATGGAGCAAAACGGGCTGCATTGTGCGTGGGGACTTATTCATTAGTTTTGCCGAATGGTTTAGTTTTAGACTTAGAAGATTGTGTTTATGTACCTTCTCTAGTAAAGAACATTATTTCAATTTCTTCTTTATGTAATAAAGGCTTTTCATGCCTAATAAGTTGTAATGAATATTCTATTTATTTCAATGAAATAAAATATGGAGATGGTATTTTGAATAATGGTATCTATGTCTTACAAACTAACAAAGAATGTTCAACCTCTAATATATACAACGTTAACTCGAATAATCTCAATGAATCACTTTTATGGCACAGTCGCTTAGGTCATATCAATGAAACAAGATTAACTAAGCTACATAAGGATGGGTATTTCAGACCCTTCAAATATGAACCTTATGGAACTTGTGAGTCTTGTTTACTGGGTAAAATGACTAAATTATCCTTCAAAGGTAAATGACAGCGTGCAGCGGAGACATTAAAACTCATACACTCTGATGTATGCGGACCAATTTCAGTCACTGCCAGAGGTGGATTCTCCTACTTCATTACCTTTATCGATGATCACTCGCGATATGGGTATGTGTACCTTATGCGGTACAAATCTGAAGCCTTTGAGAAATTCAAAGACTTCAAAGCTGAAGTAGAAAACCAGCTTAATAAAAGTATTAAGTCACTAAGGTTTGACCGAGGTGGTGAATACTTAAGCAACGAATTTCAAGATTACTTGAGAGAAAATGGCATTGTTTCCCAGTGGACTCCTCCGGGAACTCCACAGCATAATGGGGTCTCTGAAAGGAGAAATCAGACATTATTAGATATGGTCCGATCAATGATGCCAGACACGGATCTACCTTTTTCATTTTGGGGTCTTGCTTTAGAAACTGCAACACTACTACTAAACCAAGTTCCTTCCAAGACTGTTAGTCAAACATCATATGAGTTATGGTATGGGAAACGTCCTAGTCTTAGTTATCTAAGAGTTTGGGGATGTGACGCATATGTTAAGCTCACACAAACTAACAAATTGGATTATAGGGAAATTAAACGTAAGTTTGTAGGATATGCCTTGAACTCAAGAGCATACGTGTTCTACGTCCAAAATGAACAAAGAACATTTGTCTCATGAAATGCTAAATTTCTAGAGAATGAATTCCTTCTGAAGAAATATAGTGGGAGTAGACTTGACCTCGATGAGGTACAAGAAGAACAAACTAACATTGAACTAAGCCCTAGGACCCTCAAAAGGGCAGCGACGGAACAACCACAAGGTTATGAACTTAGAAGGTCTGGTAGGGAAAGATATGAGCCTGAAAGATATGGTTTCCATATTGATGAGGAACATGATCATGTACGCCATGCTATGTACAAGACCTGATGTCTCTTATGCTCTTAGCATAACGAGCAGATATATGGCAAATCCTGGTGAGCAACACTGGGCAACTGTCAAAAAAATCCTCAAGTATCTGAGAAGAACTAAGGATGTGTTTTTGAAATACGGAGATTGTTCTGAGATGAAAGTCATTGGTTACTGTGATGCGAGCTTTCAGACCGATATGGATGACAACAGATCGCAAATAGGATATCTATTTACTTTGAATGGCGGTGCTATCAGTTGGAAAAGCTCCAAGCAGTCAACTACAACAGACTCCACCACTGAAGCCGAGTATATTGCAGCATCTGAGGCATCTAAAGAAGTAGTGTGGATAAAGAAGTTCATCATGGAGCTGGAAGTGCTTCCCGCGATAAAGAATGGCGTCACAATGTACTGTGACAACACGAGCGCCATTACTCAATCAAAGGAACCAAGGTCCCACCAGAAATCCAAGCATGTACTCAGGCGATTTCATCTCATCAGGGAGATTGTTGAGATAAAAGAAGTTATTATAGAGAAAATACCCACAGAAGATAATCTTACAGATTCTCTGACTAAAGAGCTGACTCAACAAAATCATGATAGGCACACCCGAGAGAATGGTGTCCAGATTTATACTAGTTGGCAATAGTGCAAGTGGGAAATTGTTAGGGATATGCCCTACACCCAACTTGTGGATGGGCTATATGTACATGTATTTTTAATATTTTCATTAATTAATAAAATGACAATCTTTATTATACATGTCTTACATAACTTATATGAATCATTAAACACTGTAATAAAGCCCTTGGAGTAATAATATGATGGCTTCCACGCCTTATGAGAATCATTACTCTTAAATGTTCATAGTCATAGTTTTGTGAATAATCTGGGCGTTCACAAACTGGAGAGACTAGCATGATGATATAATCTACCCTTAAGTGGGGTAGCCGATCTCATAGGCTACTAGCGGAGATCCGTCCGCTTGGTGTATCACATAGATGTATGAGTTGCTCGTGTCCATCGAACTGACCGCCAAAAGTTTTCACATGGAGTGTTTATCCCATGGTTCTGTGAGAACTTTCATGTATCGATTGTATGACTAGTCTTTAGACTTGAGGTCTTTACAATCTTATGTGTGGATCAAATAACTTTGACATTCTCCTTCCCCGGTTCAAAAGATCCGATCATAAAGGTATGATTGGGTCATTTGTTGAAACACATGAAGTTTGTAAAGATACAATAGAGAATCGCCACTCTCTCGATAATATTTTCTTATAAGAGTAGTATTCCAGTTCGCTGGTTGATATGTGTGATCAGTGCTTGAGACTGTGGCCGCAACGGAAGAATCATGTGAGATTCTTGGGTTAGAACGATTCATGACACTATCAACATCATACCTTTGACTATATGGGTAGACACTTTCCATACCCTAGGTCAAACGGTGGGGATACAGTGAGGCGAAAGACCGTATCATATATAAATCGCATACAGAATGGATATATATATTTCCTTCTCATTTGGGGGTCTTGGCATGTTGCTAGATGTCAACCATGGTCATTGAAATCGAACGACCATTTGATCGAAGGATAATTTATGTTCGATTAAATTATCATGATTTATTTCATGTCCAACTTGAGGGTAACCCAAAAGGTCACACACAACAAAGTCGAAATCAATGGTTAACAGTGCACAGTACAAATTTAACAGCATATATGATTGTTGTAGGAATTATTCATAAGTGGTTCAATGTGTTTAATTATTGAACAGATCATTTATGAGGTTCCATAGTGGCTTAGGGATTGGTGAATGATGATAGGGGCACTTTGGGAATTGGAATAAATAAATAATAAATAAATATGAATAGTAATATGAATAGTAAATATTTTTTTTTATTTGTTATTTGTTTTGAATTCCAATTCGGCCCAAACTCTTATTAGGGTTTTATAATCTCATTAAACCACTAAATTAAGATCCAATGGCTAAGATTAAATTAGCTTTTTATCCCACATCGGATTCTTAATTAATTTTGTTGTCTTTGGAGCACTTATATAAACCCAAAGAATTCCTTACAAATTTTTGCACCAAACCTTTCATATCTTGGGTTTATATAAGTAAGCAACTCTAAAGTTTAAGAGTAAGCCACTGATTTTGAGGATCCTTAAGTCTAATTGACTAGAGGAACCTCGAGTTAAAAGTTTTGAGGTATTTGCTTAGGCTAGCACCAACTGCAAAATACCCGTGCACTCAAGACGTTGTTTTGCCGTTGAGTTTTGGCTTTGGTGTGTGCACCTTTGGAGGCCACAAACTTGGGTGGCTCTTTGGAACGTGGAAGAACTTGCTGAGTTCGAGAAAAGCTTGTAGATTGGAGGGAGGACTGGATGAGTCTTCGGTTCAAGTAAGTCTTTTTCTTTCTTTATTTTAATTAGAGTTCTTATGATAGTTATCATGTTTAGGTTTATATTCTTTGCATGTTTTATGAGTTTTTATGCTTAGAATATATAGTAACATGCCTATGCTTGTAGAATAATCAAAACAAATGGGTCTTGGGCAAAGAGATAGCGGCATCATAATTTGATTTATTAAATTTTCCGCTGCGCACTCGCGACCGCTTCCCAACATGACCTTCAAACACTTTAGCCGATAAGGTCTTTGTAAACGGATCAGCCAGGTTGTCTGCGGATGGAATATGCTTGACAACGACATCTCCTCTCTGCACTATCTCCCTGAAGAGGTCATATTTCCTCTCAATATGCTTACCTATCTTGTGGCTTCTTAGTTCTTTGGAGTTCGCCACTGCACCACTATTATCACAATAAAGTGTGAGTGGTTTATCCATATATAGAACAACTTCCAGATCTGCTAAGAACTTACGGAGCCAGACTGTTTCCTTAGCTGTTTCACAAGGTGCTACATATTCAGCCTCCATGGTGGAGTCAGCAATACAAGATTTCTTTATGCTCCTCCATACTATAGCCCCACCACCTAGGGTGAACACTGATCCAGATGTTGATTTCCTAGAATCGACATCCATCTAAAAATCAGAGTCAGTATATCCTCTCAAAATCATATACTGACTTGTATATACAAGCATATAATTTCTTGTTCTCCGAAGATACTTGAGAATATGTTTCACTGCTACCCAATGATCTAATCTTGGGTTGGATTGAAACCTACTGACTACTCCCACTACAAAATAGATGTCTGGTCTCGTGTATAACATATCATACATAAGACCTCCAACTGCTGAAACATATGGTATATGTCTCATCTCCTCAACAGCTTGAGGTGTCTTAGGAGACTGTTCCTTAGACAAATGAATTCCATGCTTGAAAGGTAAATTACATTTCTTGGAATTCTGCATACCAAATTGCACAAGAATCTTGTCGATATAGGATGATTGAGACATTGGTAACAGTTGTTTCTTGCGATCCCGAATGATCTGGATCTTAAGTACATAACTTGCCTCTCCCAAATCTTTTATTTGGAATTGGTTAGCTAGCCAGATTTTCACGTCCGATATTATCTTTACATCATTCCCAATGAGTAAAATATCATCGACGTATAACACAAGGAAAACCACCTTACCATAAATGATGAGTTTGTAGACACAAGACTCATCGATGTTATCCTCAAAGTTATAAGACTTGATCGTAGTATCAAACCTTATATTCCAAGATCTAGATGCTTGCTTGAGTCCATAAATGGACCTTTGCAACTTGATGTTGGGGTTTTAGCGTGGGCGCAGTGGAAGCTCGCTGTTCGGGCGAAATTATAACTTTAAAAACTTTTTAAGTTACCAAATAAATTATTCAATATCCAATATAAATAATTCATTCATATTTCACATAAACATATTTATTCGATATCAAATAACGACATAAATAGGTTAGAAACATCGCAAAACTTTTACGAAAATGTTTTTCCACAAAATGGCGTAAAACGCATTTTGTCCGAACCGACGTACCAAAACACATGGGGGCTACCCAGGTCAACCCAAATAGTACTTGGCCGGTTCAAGGGCTGCCCAAACAGTGACCAATTCACTGTTTGGATAGTAGACACCCGGTAAGCCCGAAACTCACCCGGTAACGCCGTTTTTCTCCGCTTTCGCATATTTCAACTCCGAAACAATTTCCGGAACTTGTTCCAATGCCCAAAACACATTCAATACATTTATACAACATACTTTTGATCGCCAAAAATACATAATTTCCAGATCTGATTTGATAACCAAAAATATCATTTTTCATGCTATAAATCCAATTTTCTCAATATTAATCATATTAATACTAACACCAACCAAAGCCACCACCTATGAAGAACTCAAGAATAATTATAGGAGTTACAAGAGTGGTCATAACACTCTATAATGACAACAAGTCATCAAATGACAAAATTTAATCAATATTACACTGATATCATCCAATCAAACTTCACATATGCATCTAGCCTCCAAATCCATCCTCCAAATTAAAAAGCCCCAAAATATAAGAAAGGAAGAAACCCTAGAACTATTCTAGATATTCAAGAATAAGAAACAAGCTTTCTACATTTAAGATTATTGAAGATTACCTCAAAATCTTGTAATTTCCTTAAACTTTTTCTTGAATTTCTTCACTTTCTTCCATGTATCTTCAAGAAAATTTTGGGAACTTTTTTATGGAGATAGGTTCAGCCATGGCTTCTAATGAATGGAGAAAATAAAATTTTCAACTTAACATGTAACCAATAATAATCAAACATATTGCATAATATTTATGTAATATTGAAATAATTTAATTATCTAGATATTTAACATTTAAACACCTAAATAATTAATTAATACGATTATTATTATATATATATTTTTTACATTAAATAATAAATACATATATTAATGGCATGTGTCAAAGTCGCATTTGATAAATAATTAATATGTATTAAATTAAATTTTGTATCAAATACAAATACACATTAATTATCAATTGACCGAAATGCCCCTAATACATGTATTTTCGTTTAACCGTTTAAATGATTCGAATTAACTCATTTAATCCGGTGAAGTATTATGAATAATCTATATTATTCATAATGCGTTGCCCAAGTGCTCAACGAGTACACTTCATATTGTGGGACTTACTAAGTTTAGGTTTATCCGTCACGAAATCCAATTTTATATCCATAATTCACCCACTCGTAAATTATGATGATCGCGGATAATCGCGCTAAACTATGCAAGTCGAGGTCATTGCAAACGTATAATCCCTCCGTCACAGGTTATCAATATTATACCGATGATATAGATAAGAACCTCAAATCCCTAAGGTATAATATAGTCGACTTTTAAATTTACGATCTCTAAATAACATTCAGAACTCGCTTCCAAAGTACACCACGACTATGGATTTACTAGATCACAAATACATACATGATACCTATGCCTTGTTACACAGGACTGGAAAATTCTATCTGACATTCACATGATATCATGAGCATGAGTCCAGACCCAACGAACAGACAGAGGTCTGATATAAATAGATCGGTGATGTGACTGCCATCAAAGTGTGGAGGATAACTCATATATCCACAGTGGTATCTCGAGTCGAAGGACCACTATGCTACTCGAATCTAGAAGATTCCTATTGACATTAGTGTACCATCTTTTAGGAAATCTTCGATGAGTTGTTCAATATTTATTAAATAAACACCTACATGTCTACACGAGTCTCCCAAGACTCATGGTTCATTGGGATAAACCATCGGACCAAGTCTCGATATATGACATGTACTGGTCTTAGCGGATTTTACTAACAAACCCGTGTCAGTAAATCTTGACCAGGAACATTATTTGATAATATACTTATAGTAGTGACACTTCCCAATGTCAATTACAAACTACTTTGTAACTGCGCATTACAAATATATTATCGGGTCTTTGTCTAATATATACATATCACTAAATCATATAGTTTCAATCTAATCGTAATTAGATCGAATATGTATATAAAAGCAAGAACTATTACCATAAAAAAGTAATATTATGGAAAAATGAATTGTTTGTATTCATGAATCAGACATAAATACGATCCGGATTGGCACTCGGAGCACCAACCCTAAAAATTTCTCCCACTTGCTCTAGTGCCAATCCACTGTATCATATACACATCTAAATATGTATTACATATGCATGGTCCTTTAAAGCTGACCTAGCACTCAAGAGGTAGGTAATAACAAGTAAGCCCGCTATAACATATTGAGTTTGTCCAACAAACCCAATCGTTTCCCTTAGCCAATATCATTCATATATTGTATAATCTAAGTTATACATCAATATGACTCAGATGCGACATTAGTATTGTGTTACAGCTACTGATTTGTCTATGTAGTTAGAAATCAAATCCAAATATTATGAGACAACCGCAAATACAATACTAATATCAAAACTTCTAATCTATAAGGTCACTATGCAACTTCATAAGTCAATACTTTATAAGTTACAACCAATTCCACTAATATAGTAGAATCAACTGTGACACTCCCACTGCATCTTTTCTGTCTCTATATGACATAGACTGTCTAACGTCATAATTAGACTCAAAACTAATTTGATCCTAATGGTTGCAGATTATAATCTCCATGAATAAGAAAATCGTTCTTAATATCTCAAAGATAACAAAGAACATGTTTTAAGACACTTATGATTAAATTGATATTTTTAATCGCACGTAATATAGTATTCATTATGCCATCATCCTATGATACATAAGATTGATTAGACATTCTAATCAATTTCTCTTTCGACAAAGGAATCACCATTTACGAAAGATAAATACTATATACAAGAGACACACTAACTGTCAAACAGTTATACTAACTATCGCACAGATAGTCTTGCTGTGTCCTTTATTAGATCATATTTAATGCACGACTAATGTGCGTAACTCACAAGTCTCTTGTTTTATATCATATATAAAACTTTATATCAAATATATCAGAGACTACTCCCACTGCTTTCATTAAGAAAAGAAGACTTAGGTAAATCTTTTACCTCACAAACATCTCATTATTACATTAATAATGATAATGTCTTTAGGATATATAACACTAGAAAGAAATATGTACGCTCCCACTAACTCTACTATCACATATGTATTCTCTATGCTTTGATAAAATCAGACAATGTGACTGTGAGTTACGCCTTAATATACAATAGATTGCTGAGTATAACATATCTCATTGTCATACTATAAAGGTCAAACCTTTAATAAGCCTACTTTGCTTTTTCTACTTAAACAATTTGCACATTTTATGAACGATTCATAACGAAAGCTCAACAAGTTCCAAACTAGATCGTAGTAAGCTATAAACAATCTTAGATTTATGGTTTAATGCTAACTTCTGAAATCGATATCAAATATCGCTCCCACTACAAGTTATAGGATAATTTTCTTCGATAAGAAAACTGCAGGACCATTAAGAATCAAATACTTCGCAAATGATTTTGACTGTTGGGATTTTGGGCGGCAATTCGGGTAACACAACGGAATGTCGGAAAATCAAAATTTTCCAATTTCAATAATTTTCTTGGGTAATTAAAATAAACTAATTTATCTTAATTACTCAATAGTTAAAAACTGAATTTTTTACCCAAAAATCAGATTTTTTTAGTAATTACCGTTTTGCCCCAAAACTTTGTATTTTAATCAATTTAGTCCAAAGTTGTCAAATATAATTCTAATTGATTCCGAATCTATCCTAAAATGATTTATACATGTCTTATATATGAAAATATAATTTGCAACTCAAAGAAACTGAATTTCCAAAATTTACCGAATGGTCCCTAAACTTTCAAGAATTTACAATTTGGTCTTTTTTTTTCAAAACATGCGAAATAAAACCAATCAAAATTGGCCAATTTATCCAATTAAAATAAGCCATTTAACTTACTTAATGAAGTAAACTAGATATTAAATATCTAATTAATTTAATTATTCAACATTTGAATAATCAAATAATTAAATACAAATATCTCAAATATATGTATTATATTTTTATTAAATAATCAAAATACATATATTAATAATAAATGTCAAATATCACAATTAGACATTTAATAAAAGGCCGAAAGATCTCAAAAGCATGTATC
Organism: Zanthoxylum bungeanum; assembly: GCA_019454045.1. NCBI lineage: Eukaryota > Viridiplantae > Streptophyta > Magnoliopsida > Sapindales > Rutaceae > Zanthoxylum > Zanthoxylum bungeanum. The sequence continues at coordinate 83,056 of SKCR01027624.1, forward strand.
TTCGTTTAACCGTTAAACAACTTATAAATAATCAGTATTATTTATAAAAGTTTCCCTAGTGCCCTAGGAGTATATTTCATTAGTGAGACTCTCTAGGTTCAAGCATATCCGTCATGAAATCCAATATCGTGTCTATAATCTACCCACCCGTAAATTATGACGAACACAGATAAAATCTCTGAACCATACATGTCGAGGTCACTACATACGTATAATCCTTCCGTCACAGGTATCCGGATTATCCCATAGATATAGGAATAAATGTCAAATCTCTATAGGTATAATCCCGTCGACGATTCTATTAGCAATCTCTTAAATAACACTTAGAACTGATTTCTACAGTGTACCACGGGCCCATGGATTTTAACAGATTGCTAATTCTATAATGGATACTGACACGTTCGAAAAAGTGGTCTTTTAACAGATTGCTAATTCCATAATGGATACTGACACGTTCGAAAAAGTGGTCTTTTACTCCCAAGTATAAGAGTGTCGAAGTAATAAAATAACCCGGTGAGTCCGGGGTCGATCCACAGAGAAGAGATTTAGCAAAATAGAATAATGAGCAGTGCGGAAAAGAAAAGTTTGATTTGTTGAAGTAGTTATGGACTTTTAGATTGAATTACAATAATAGAATGAAATGCTGGAGTTAGGGGATCCACTTTTAGTCTTTTAAACATTTAGAAATCTCGCTTTATTATAATTTACAAATTGCCATTGTTACCCACTTAATTTATTTCAAGAATTAATTATGCCAATAAAAAGAACCAGCCAAAAAGGCGGTAATCATTTCTATCAATAATTAGTACTACCAAGGTACTAAGCATGCCAAAAACATAAAACCAACCATAAAGACGGTGATACCGTTTGTCTATAACAATCCTACCAAAGTACTTAATTATTCCAAAATCGTATAAAACCATCCATATAGGTGGTAAAAGATAGAACCAGCTATATAGGCGGTGAAAAGATAAAACCAGCCATAAAGGCGGTGAAAAGATAAAACCAGCCATAAAGGCAGTAGACAGATTGTCAATAATTAATCTAGATTTAAATCAAGTTTTAATCTTTAGATTTCAATTTATTTATTATAATAGAAGCGAGTTTAATCTATGTTTTCATTATAAAAGTTTCACCCTTACCCCAACATAAAAGAAATTAGCTACTCATTTTTAATAAAACATACTTGTACTTTTGTTACTGAAAGAAAAGGACATTACAAAAAACTTTAAGTGTTGGAAAATTATGACCCATAGCATCACTATTTGTAAAAGACATGGGATTTTTGTACAAATTAACTATGTGACAAAGGAAATTGCTCTTTTATCATTTTGTAATTGGATTACTTGGATATATATAAATGATAAAATTCCATATGATTAGTACCAGATTAATAAGATATGAGATAGTATTAATCCATGAAAGGTTTAATCATTAAATATCCCTAGTCGTAGTATTATCGAGACTGGACATCGATTATGCGGAATAGGCTAGTATTACACTTATGCGCGTTATGGAAGCTTAACATCATAGTTCTCATATATTTAAGTATTGGATACTTATGCAAGTGTGATAGGAGGTTCTGTTAGCCGTTGGACCGGGAACAGCTTCGCTCTAGATAGACCCCTCAGAATCCCATTGGTAGTATGACTATGTGTCTATGGGAATCCGAATCAGGGTAGGTGTATGTGGTCTTAACCAGAGACTTGCATCGCTAATACTTGCGACAATAAGTATACTTTGGTTTTGGTCATCCGGAGCTTTAATAGGTTCCGTGTACGCCTCTTCTGGGTATACTGAGAATCATAGTGTATTGGGTGTGATGTCAAGATGGAAGTATCACTTCAGTCATATAGAGATGATGATCACCCAAGATATAGAACTAGTACTCTTAAATGCTGCAGTTATCGGGATAGTATGACTAGGTCATGATTATCTGATTACAGAGACTAGTTGCTAGTGATCTGATATATACTTCATATGGGGCATCCACAATTCCAGCCCTAGGCCTAGCATGTGACATCCGATACTGGATCGTATTAGGCAATACATTGTATACTACGCATGATAAAGATTATATATTCCTCGTTGAATATTTCTGGAGAATTGGGTAGGCACAGTGCTTTTCTAGAAGCCAACCATGTCTTGTAAATCGGTAAGAATATAGTACTAGGTACACACGTTTTCGGATAGTCCGATGAACGTATTTACTGCCAACATATCCAGGGATCTCTTGGGTCGCTTCCCAAAGATTCACCGATGACATTTGACTCGAACAGAATTAATCTGGGATTAGTTATGAGAGAGAAAATTAATCTGGGATTAATTACGGAAAGAATTAATCTGGGATTAAATTCGTACAAGATAGAGAACACGATTAATTTGGAATTAATCGGTAAAATAAATTTAATAGTTAAATTGGATTTTACTATTTAATTTATTTAATTGGGCTAAATAATATATCAGATATATTAATTGAAATTGGATTTCAATACGGAATTAAAATCGGATTTTAATTCAAGCGAACGAATTAATTTAGAATTAATTCGTAAGCGACTTTCGTAATAATTTTGTTAGGCATTATTATTTAATTAAATTGGATTTAATTACTTCACGACGGAAAATTCATTTAGTCGGATTAAACGAACCCGGGCCCAAAGTGTGTTGTGTAAGCCAACTTGAATTTGGAATTCAAAATTGGGTGGGACCCACAACTCACATCACTTTTCAAAGGTGATGGTGGTTGTTGGCAAAAGTAATTGGTTTTCACAAAACCACTTACTTTTAACCAACCTTGTTTTTGGAAAATAATTATTACAACTTGGTTTTGGAAACCAAATATAACACACACCTTTTTTTGAAACATGGAACTATTCACTCTCTCCCTCACTTCTCTCTTTGGCCGAATACACTTCTCTTTGGAAGAGAAAATTTTCTTTCATATTTTTGTTTCAATTTTTGGACAAAGCTAACACTTTGGGAGTCATAAAAATGTGATAGGGAAACTCACCCAAGAGTTTGGAACTCAAAAGGAGGGCTTGGAGCTTCTACATCCAACAAAAGGTTTTGAACTTCAACCGATCAATGTAAGTTTTTTCCGCAAACTTTCTTGATATATTCACACATGAATCATTTTTTAGAGATCCTTGGCATGTCTAGGACACTAACAATGGTATCAGAGCCATATCTAAGCATGATTTGAACCTAGGGTTTATAGACTTTAATTTGGGGATTTTTGCTTGGAGCTTATAATTTTCCAAATTGGTTGTTTGGTTATGGTTGGATGATGATAACTTGGAGTTATGCATGATTGGATTTTTGAAATTTGATTGGATCAAAGTTTCCCTAATTTTATCACCTTGGCCGATTGCACCCTAGAAAATGCTCATGGTGATTTTTTTGAATTTGACAATTGAATGTGTTAAATGGCATGGAATTGAATGTTAATTGTTGGTTTAATTGGATTGAAATCAAAATTGGATGTTATTTCATGTAATTGCCGTGGGATGTAGCATGTTGAAATGAGTTGATTTTGCCTCAATTTTGTGTTGGACATGAATTTGAGAAATAGAGCATGATTAATTGGATTAATTAGTGTTTTGGAAATATTAGATTAGTTGATTAATTGTGTTAATTACACTTTAATTAGATTAATATGTAATTTAGAATAATATATTAATTTAATTTGTTGTATTTAGGCTAATGGGCTTGGTTGGGCCAAGTTTGGTTTCGGACAATTGGGTTGGATCCAATTGGGCCTAAAACCATTTCCATAAAGTCCAAAATATGACATTGGGCATTTAATAATTTAATTGGGCCTTATGGGCCTAAATTGATTTTTGGCATAGGATGATTCCTAATTGGGCCTTGGCATCTTGGGTTGGATCCATAATTGCCAAAGCCTATGCCTAAAGAATTAATTGAAAGCCCATTGGACTTCAATTGAATTTGCATTGGATGCTAATTGGGCCTTTGAGACCCAATTAGATTGGATTTGGAATCCAAGTCTTTAAGGCACTAAAATAAGTGTAATTGTTTAATTTGGAATTAAACATGAATTAGTATTGAATACAATTTAAATTGGATTTGAAATTCTAGTTCCATATAATTCAAGAATACTTACTTGGAGTATTTATTCTTAAACGAGTTGGACTCGCGCAAATCAAACCGTTGTATGAACATTGGATGGTCACTAATCGAAGATCAATTAATTGGATTAGATTGATTGACAACATGTTTTGTATGAATACTTGGATCTATTTATTGAATAATGTATATCAGATGGATATTAGATGGGTGGGGGCAATTTTGGAAATTGTTGTAAATTTGGAATTTATTAAATTGGACCTGCGTGTCCAGCCTTTCACATTCTATTCTCTTTGTATTTCTCTTCTCACCAATTCCCCTCAATGTAAATGAGGTTTCTTTTAGTGTTATGTAATTGGGTAGAAGTATGTAAAGTGCTAGCGGGAGAGAAGAAGAGAGAGATTTGTTCTAGGAACAAATTATATTATATATCCATCCGCATATCATTATTAATTTTATTCGCGCCTTATTATGTTTTGAGAATGCATGTTTAAGGGTGCGTGATGAGACCTAATCAAAGATAATAAATTGATTTCATATTTACGTGAAAACCCTCATTAAATATTAAGCGTTTTCCTTCCATTGAGTGGTTCTTTCTGAAGATCCAAGATTGGCATTGGTTTGTTGGCCAAAGTCAAGATCATTGTCCATCGCAAATGTGTTAGAACCACGAAAACTTTGTTATATATCGCATTTCTTGGGCGGTTGTGACTTGTTGGGCAAAGTCAAGGTCACTTCTTGTTCATCGACGTGGATTACGAAGCTTTCCCACTGTCAATGGGTCATGCTTAACTGGAATCATTAAGCTTGTTGAGCCAAAGCCAAGGCTTAGTTGATTCAGAGGAAGTATACTGGATATATGTTTTGGACTTAGAGGTCCACCTACCGGATCTAGGAATTGGATGGGATCCAATTGATCTTAGAGATCTACCTAGTTAAGTTTCATACAACTTGTTGGCCAAAGTCAAGGTTGTGTGTTATTTAACGGGATCCTAACTCACTAGGAAACTGGGTTTCCCGAGTACTCCACAGAGGGTTAGAGGCTCGTCGAAAAATAGTGGGAAGCCAGTATTAAATTTGCAATTTCGTTTAATACGTGCTTACACGCGCTCTTTTATTTTATTTATCGTTGTTATAAATATATATATTAGTTGGACTAATATCTTTTATTACTTTCTTTGAACAGTTGGACTGTATTCAAACTACTCCATTTGTAGTTGGTTATATAGTTGGACTATAGTAACCATTGCATTTTGAGTGTACCCGAAATCATTGATTGGATAGTTGGACTATTGCAATCAAGATGGATGGAAAGATTAGCATTAGGGACATTATCATGGGCGACAATGTCTTTAACGGCTCCAAATTTCCAGATTGGGAGATGAATCTCAGGATAGTCCTAGGGGCTGAGAAGTTACTCTATGTCATAGAGAAACCTCTCGGGCCTGAGCCCGGAGTTGAGCAAATAATATATCATGAGCTTTGGAAGACTCTTCGTGATGATAACTTTAGTGCTCAATCCGTCATGTTTGCCGCAATGATTCCTCAATTTCATCGTCAGAACAAAGGATTGGATCTTTATAGTATGATGTTGAAATTGAAGGATCTTCACAGATCTGGCCTTAGATATGAGAAGTAGGAATTGCAAAAGAAGCTCTTTCGCTCGCATATATCAGAGGGTACATCTGTCGAGCACTATGTGTCACAGATGATTGCTAACATCAAACAGCTAGGTCAGTTGGGCATAACCTTCGAGGCTGAGACTTCTATAGATTTGATCTTACAGTCTCTGCCAAACTGCTGGGGCGGGTTCGTCATGAACTATAACATGATGAACCAAGAAAAGACTCTTGGAGAGTTGATGGTGATGCTGAAAGAAGCAGAGCCAGAGCTTCTGAAGGGTAAGAAGCGCGAGGCACACCTTACTTCGACATCCCAGAAGGCCAAGGCTTGGTTGAAGGCTTCTGGGGTGTGAAGAAAAGGAAGAAAAAGGGCAAGGCCAAATCATCACAGTCTTTTGGGAAGTCTAAGGACATATCCCAAGACGTCTACCTACATTGTGGCAAATAGGGTCATTGGAAGCGTGACTGCAATAAGTACAAGGCGGAGTTGAAGGAAGTGAAGACATGCAAGGCTCCGGCTTCATGTATGTTTGTTATAAACATGTCCACTACTAGTTTTAAAAATTGGATTTTTGATTCTGGATGTGGTACTTATATATGTACTGGTGTGCAGGATATGCTAATTAGCAGGATACTGGCTTCAGATGAGATTGACCTACGAGTCAGAAATGGGACGAGAGTCGCTATTTTGGCCGTTGGGACCTATATTTTGTATCTGCCCTTGGGGCATGTAATTACATTAGGTGACTATTATTTCGTACCTAGTTTGACTAGGAACATCATCTCTACATTTTATTTAACCCGTTTCGGGTATACCTTTGTATTCTGGAACACTGGGTGTTTTGTATATAAAGATAATATTTTGATATGTACAGCAGATGTTAATAATAGTCTTTATATTTTGAATATAAATGAATCCCAAACATATAACATGATAGACAAAAGGCTCAAATTGAGTAAAATAGATGAAACTCATCTGTGGCATTGTTGTATGGGACACATTAACAAAACTCGTATATCCACACTTTCGAAGATTGGATACTTGGACGAATTTGATCCTAATTCATATGACGTCTGCAAATCTTATTTATTAGGCAAAGTGCCTAAAATGCCTTTTAGCGGTAAATGTGTACGTGTTACCGAGCTGTTTGCCCTTGATCATAATGACGTATACGGGCCCATGTCTAGCTAGGCTAGAGGTGGTTATGAATACTTCGTAACCTTTACGGATGTTGCATCGCATTATAGTTATGTGTATCTTATGGTGGAAAATACTTGAGCAATGAGTTTCTCGATTACTTGAAAGAGTATGGTATTCTTTCACAGTGGACTCCTCCCGGAACACCTCTATTGAACGGTGTGTGCGAACGAAGAAACTGAACTTTGTTGGACATAGTAAGGTTAATGATGAGTCGTACTGAGCTACCAATTTCCTTCATGGGATACGCATTGAACAGTGCAATATTTATTTTGAATAAGTTTCCGTCAAATTCTGTTGGACAGACTCCATATGAAATATAGACAGGAAAGAAACCGGGTTTCTCATTCCTGAAGATTTGGGTATGCTGGGCATATATTAAACGTTTGGATGGTGCCAAACTAAAACCCAAATCGGATAAGTACCTATTTGCAATTGGTTATCCTAGGGAAACCAAATGATATTATTTCCACAACCCATAAGAGAACAAAATATTTGTTGCTCTCCATGCAGTTTTCCTTAGAGGAATTCCTAAATACAGTGGTAAGTAGGAGGAAAGTAGAACTCAATAAAAATCAGAGTGATACTCTTCCTGGCACCGATCCCCTCACGGAACATGAATAGTTCATCAAGGATGAGACTGTTCCACAATCTTCTTATACATAAGAACCGCGTAGGTCGGAGAGAGTCAGAAAACAACCTAAGAGGTATGGGTTTCTGATCTCATCTCATGTAGACATTAATATTATTGAGGATAATAAACCAGCTCCGTATGAGGTAGCGATACAAGGTATTGACTCCGCTTTATGGCAAGGTACAATGAAGTCCGAAATGGATTCCATGTATACAGCCAAGTTTGGACACTGGTTGATGTACCAGAAGGCATTGTGCCTATTGGTAGCAAATGAGTCTTTATGGTGAAGACAAACATGGATGGCAACAAACAAACGTACAAAGCTAGGCTTGTAGCGAAAGGGTATCGTCATCAACATGGTGTTGATTACGACGAAACTTTTTACCCGTTGCCATGATTAAATCCATTCGGATAATGCTTGCTATTGTTGTATATTTCGATTATGAAATATGGCAGATGGACGTCAAAACCGCTTTCCTTAACGGAAACCTTTTAGAGGATGTTTACATACAACAGCCTGACGGTTTTGTTGTGCCAAAACATGCAAACAAGGTTTGCAAGTTAAATCGATCCATTTATGGATTGAAACAAGCATTGCGTTCATGGAACCAATGTTTTGATGAGATCATAATGGTATATGGTTTCATTTAAAATGATGATGATTCTTGTGTATATAAGAAGGTTAGTGGGAGCGCACTGACATTGATTGTCCTATACATTGATGATGTATTGCTTCTTAGCAATGACATTCCCATACTAAAATCGGTGAAAGCTTTGTTTTCATTAAAATTCTCCATGAAATTCTTGGGAGAGACAACATTTATTCTAGGAATAAGGTTCTACTAGGATAGATCTAAAAGTTTTTGGCACTCTCCGAGAACTCGTACATTGACAAACATGTACGCGACCTGGTGTCTCATATGCTTTGAGCATCTACAGTCACTATCAGGCTGATCCAGGTGATGGTCTTTGGATTGATGTTAAGAACATCCTTTAGTATCTTAGACGAACTAATGATGCTTTCTTAATTTATGGAGATGGAGAACTTGAGGTGACTGGGATCATCGATGCAAGTTTCGAAACCGATAAAGACGACTATAAGTCGCAATATGGTACATATTTTGTTTGAACAATGGAACTGTGAGTTGGAAATCTTCCAAGCAAGATACTGTTGCCGATTCAACAACAAAAGCGGAATACATTGCTGCGGCTGAGGCAGCAAAAGAAGCATTTTGGATCTATAAAATTCCTAATTGGATTAGGAGTAGTTCTATTAGCAACTGAACTAAGCTACAACACAGGCTAAGGAATTACGGTCTCATCAATGATCCAAGTATGTAATTCGATGGTTTCATCTGATTCGTGAGATCGTACATCGTGGCGATGTAAAGATCGAAAAGATCATTTCAGATGATAACCATGCATATCCACTGACGAAAGCTATATCTCAGTAAACGTTTGAGCGACCCATACATACTTCAGGTGTTGGACACTTGAGTGATTGGCTATAGGCCAAGTGGGAGATTGTTGGACAATTATGACCCATAGCATCACTATTTGTAAAAGACATGGTGTTTTTGTACTAATTAACTATGTGACAAATGAAATTGCTCTTTTATCATTTTATAATTGGATTACTTGGATATATATAAATGATAAAAATCCATATGATTAGTACCAGATTAATAAGATATGAGACACTATTAATCCACGAAAGGTTTAATCATTAAATATCCCTAGTCGTAGTATTATCGAAACTGGACATCGATAATGCGGAATATGCTAGTATTACACTTGTACGTGTTATGGAAGCTTAACGGCATAGTTCTCATATATTTAAGTATTGGATACTTATGCAAGTGTGATATGAGGTTCTGTTATCCGTTGGACCGGGAAAAACTTCGCTCTGGATAGACCCCTCGGAATCCCATTGGTAGTATGACTATGTGTCTATAGGAATCCGAATCAGGGTAGGTGTATGTGGTCTTAACCTGAGACGTGCATCGCTAATACTTGCGACAATCAGTATACTTTGGTTTTGGTCGTCCGGAGCTTTAACAGGTTCTGTGTACGGCTCTTCTGGGTATACTGAGAATTGTAGTGTATTGGGTGTGATTTTAAGATGGAAGTATCACTTCAGTCATATGGAGATGATTATCACACATGATACAAACTAGTACTCTTAAATGCTGCAGCTATCGGGATCGTATGACTAGGTCATGATTATCCGATTACAGAGACTAGTTGCTAGTGATCTGATATATGCTTCGTACGGGGCATACATAATTCCAGCCCTAGGCCTAGCATGTGACATCCGATACTGGATCGTATTACGCAATACATTGTATACTACGCTTTATAAAGATTATATATTCTTCGTTGAATATTTCTGGAGAATTAGGTAGGCACGATGCTTTGCTAGAAGCCAACATTGTCTTATAAATCGGTAAGAACGTGGTACTGGGTACGCACATGTTCAGATAGTCCGATGACCGTATTTACTGCCAACATATCCAGGGATCTCTTGGGTCGCTTCCGAAAGATTCACCGATGATATTTGACTCGAACAAAATTAATCTAGGATTAATTATGAGAGAGAAAATTAATCTGGGATTAATTATGGAAAGAATTAATCTGGGATTAATTATGAGAGAGAAAATTAATCTGTGATTAATTACGGAAAGAATTAATCTGGGATTAAATTCGTACAAGAGAGAGAACACGATTAATTTGGAATTAATCGGTAAAATAAATTTAATAGTTAAATTGGGTTTTACTATTTAATTTATTTAATTGGGCTAAATAATATATCAGATATATTAATTGAAATTGGATTTCAATATGGAATTAAAATTGGATTTTAATTCAAGCGAATGAATTAATTTAGAATTAATTCGTAAGCGACTTTCGTAATAATTTTGCTAGGCATTATTATTTAATTACATTGGATTTAATTACGTCGCGATGGAAAATTCGTTTAGTTGGATTAAATGAACCCGGGCCCAAAGTGTGTTGTGTAAGCCAACTTGAATTTGGAATTCAAAATTGGGTGGGACCCACAACTCACATCACTTGTCAAAGGTGATGGTGGTAGTTGGCAAAAGTAATTGGTTTTCACAAAACCACTTACTTTTAAACAACCTTATTTTTGGAAATAATTATTACAACTTGGTTTTGGAAACCAAATATAACACACACTTGTTTTTTAAACATGTAACTATTCACTCTCTCACTCACTTCTCTCTTTGGCCGAATACACTTCTCTTTGGAAGAGAAACTTTTCTTTCATTTTTTGTTTCAATTTTTGGACAAAGCTAACACTTTGGGAGTCATAGAAAGGTGATAGGGAAACTCACACAAGAGTTTGGAACTCAAAAGGAGGGCTTGGAGCTTCTACATCCAACAAAAGGTTTTGAACTTCAACCGATCAATGTAAGTTTTTTCCTCAAACTTTCTTGATATATTCACACACGAATTTTTGTTTAGAGATCATTGGCATGTCTAGGACACTAACATTATGTAAATAAATAAACAAGAAACTCTCTCTCCAAGATTTATAGAGGAATCAGGAAAGAAAGTATGAAAATTTATGATGCCGGATGCTCCTATTTATAGGCAACTTTAGTAACGCGTCCCGACGCCAATTTCTTCTTGCATCGCGACGCGAGTGCATGTTGGGGACACGTATCAGAGAATGGTGAATCCACGTTAGGGACACGTGTTGTTGAGTCGGCGGTGTCTTTGTTTCATTAGGCGCGTCGCGACGTGCCGCATGCTCCACCGTCGCGACGTGAGTAGTGACATGATGGGGACACGTGTTGAAAGGAAGGAACGTCGCGACATGATGTAAAGTGCGTGTCGCGACACATAAGCTTATTTTGTTTTTGCCCTTTTTGAGTTTGGTTTGTCCTGCTAAGCTTCTGAGCAGTATATTACCTGACAAATAACATAAAATAACACAGTAAAAACAATCAAAGCATAACGTAAAATATTATTTCACAAAAGTGCCAATTTAAGGAGATTGGTGAAACTATCAATGTAAAATGATTAACTTATCGTATAATAAATATGCACTTTTTAGTTTTCATCACACCCTCAAACCAGCTTATTACTAGTCCCTAGTAATTTAAGCGGATTTTAAAAAGAGAAATTTTTATCTAAGTAAATAATTTTTTTCTTTCTTTCTAAATGATCAATAAATGACTTCTTCTGTACTTTTTATCATTCTTCCATGTACTCATAAAATAAGGTATTAATCAATATATTGTGCCCACAATATCACAAGTATTTGTTGAAAATAGAGTAATATTTTTGTCCTAAAATTATATTAGAGTTTACACTTTTTGGCAGTGAAAGTTTATTTATAAACATATCTTCAATCCATGTATCGAACTTTGGGCCAGTGACTCCCAAACCAGTTGGTTTTAGGGTACTAGGTGTTAAGACACCCCTACGGACTTTATTGCTCAGATCTCAGATAGAAAGTGTCCAAAACATATCTTCAATCCATGTATCGAACTTTGGGCCAGTGACTCCCAAACCAGTTGGTTTTAGGGCACTAGGTGTTAAGACACCCCTACAGACTTAATTGATCGGATCTCAGATAAAAAGTGTCTGATTCCCTTAAGCTTTTTTTTAACCCCTGTAACGAGCTTTGGGCCAGTAATTCCCAGACCAGTTGGCCTTAGGGTACTAAGTGTTAAGACACTCATACAGACTTAATTGCTCGAGTTAAAAAGGCTACGATGAAGAACTTAATTCAACTTTTTTTTGACATTATAAAAATTTCACTGCCTATAGGTGTTACCTCCAACAAACTAGAGAACTGAATATTACAAAATTTTAACTTACCACCCATGATCATATGTTACCATATTGTTGATAATATCTATCAGACGAGCATATAAAGATCAAATTTAATCAATGTTAAGGAGAATTCAGAAATTTAAATGATTCAAAATGAAAGGAACGATAAATAACTTGTTACGAATTAAATTGAGATGAGTCTCAGGAGTGAAAACGCCTTACACAGCCACCTCTGAACAATAATTGCACTTGGTTTAGAAAACAAACTTGTTGTTATTTTGTGTGTATATATATGGATATATATTCTTACACACAAAATAACAACAAAAATAAAAAAAAATTGAAAAAAAGACATCAATTAAACATGAAAATTATCTAGTAAACTATCCTCTCCCCCCAACCAAAATGAGACATTGTCCCCAATGTTTAAAGAAAGAAAAGTAGAGTTTAAAAGATATCACCTGGTTATTACGGAATTTACAGTTACAACTAAAGATTACAGATTAAGATCCAGGTTTACTTTGCACTTTTTGCCACGATCGTTACCAGACCAGTTCAACTTGGAAAGAATAGGGTCGATTCTTGGTACATAAACTAAGAGTTGGTCAATTAAATCATCATCTGTTCTTGCAATTAGGAAGATATCTCTTACCAGTTTTGAAATAAACCCATTTCTTTTGGCATTTTCAAGAAATACAAAAAGAAAATCGAAAAACCTATAACATTAAACAGCCCAATAGGTTTTTGGTGAATATTCAAGTTTTCCCATGACGAAATAATGAATATTTCTTCCAATGTTCCGAGCCCACCTGGTAAAGCAATGAAAGCATCAGTATGAACAGAAAATCGAAAAATACATTAACATTAAACAGCCTAATAGGTTTTTACAATAATATATACTAGTAGTTGTGATTGTGGCTCACATCTTCCTCTGGTTTTATGTCCAGTAACGACTTGAACGCCTTCTATGGGTCGGGGATAGGCTTCCCATCCAATTTTCTTATAAATTGGCAAACAGGGTCTTTTAAAGTCAGATTCCCGAGACTGTATGGTTGACTTTATTTATGAAATTGGGTGTGTAATCTGAGAATTTCACAATGAACATATCCACTATGATGCGTCTCAAGAGTCAATGATATATCATCAAAAGGGTCTTCACTCAGTCCATCCCTAATGAATTGTATATTATCTTCGCGATTATCAAACACCATTCCTAAAGAACGACAAGGAGTGTTGCACGTACAACTTGCACACTTATAACAAACACCTATTTGTTTAGCTTTTTGTTTTTTTGCATAGGTACTTTTCCCTGAACCAGACATGTAAGGAATGAAGGATTCAGGTGACTCATCTGCCAAACGAACCTTTGCTTCAATTACCCAACGAATATCACTAGGAATACCATGAATCACAAGAATTCTCATTCTTTTTGTGCGGGCTTTGTAAATTTTTGTCAGAGCATTTTGGGGAAGTGCAGGAAAATATTTATGGAGGGTTGTGAGAGTTTCTTCTATGTTTGGTTTGTAGGGTATCAATATTTTTAGGAAACTGAAATAACCGACTTTGAGTCACGGAGTCACGGTGTGAGATAGAAATAAATAAAACATGAATGCTGCAAGACTAAAAAAATGGAAATTACAGAAATATTAAATAGAACATGAAAGAAACTACATCAATCAAGGTATACTAGGTCTGACAGGGAAAAAGTTTCTTGAAATTTTGAGTACTCCAAAAAGGGTTTCAGACGCTTTCCATTTACTTTAAATACGTCACCATCCCTAGGATTCTTAATGTCAATACCCCCGTATGGGTAAACGTGTTTCACAATAAATGGGCCACTCCATTTGGATTTTAACTTTCCAGGAAATAAATGAAGACGGAAATTATAAAGCAAAACCTTTTGACCAACTTCAAATATATTTCGTGAAATTCGACTATCATGAAAGACTTTTGTTTTAGCTTTAAGAATTTTCATATTCTCATATTAATCATTCCTTAACTCTTCAAGTTCATTTAGTTGCAATTTACGTTCATGACAAACATTTTCAAGGTTTGAATTAAATGTTTTAATAGCCCAAAATGCTTTATGCTCAAGTTCTACAGGCAAATGACAAGGTTTTCTATAAACAAGACGATATGGGGATATTTCCAAAGATGTTTTGAAAGCTATTCGATATGCCCAGAGTGCATCACTTAGTCGAAGAGACCAATCTTTGCAATTTGGGTTTACCGTTTTTTCTAGAATTTGTTTAATTTCCCTATTTGCTAATTCTACTTGTCCGTTTGTCTGGGGGTGATAAGAGGTGGAAAATTTGTGTGTGACTCCATACTTTTTCATTAAGGATTCAAAGGGTCTATTACAAAAGTGTTTACCTCCATCACCTATGATGGCCCGAGGAATTCCAAATCGACTCAACAAGTTTTCTTTTAAAAATTTGATCACAGTTGTGTGATCATTGTTCCAACAAGGAATTGCCTCGACCCTTTTTGAAACATAGTCGACTGCAACTAAAATATATAAAAATCCAACCACATCATTATCAGCATCAGTTTTTCCGGGTATGGCACTCCGGGTATGGAGACATCAGATCAGTTTTGCCAGGTACGGCACTCCGGGTATGGAGATATCAGATCAGTTTTGCCAGGTACGGCACTCCGGGTAGGGAGACATCAGGTCAGTTTTGCCAGGTACGGCACTCCGGGTATGGAGACATCAGATCAGTCAGGTACGGCACTCCGAGTATGAAAACATCAGATCAGTTCTGCCAGATATAGCATTCTGGGGGCGAGGCCCACATAGCATCAGATCAGTTTCTGCCGGGTATGGCATTCTGGGGGGAAGGCCCACATAGCACAGATCAGTTTCTGCCGGGTATGGCATTCTGGGGGCGAGGCCCACATCACATCAGATCAGTTCTGCCGGGAATGGCACTCCGAGAATGGAGATATAGTCCGGGAATGGACAGCTCAAGAATGAGCACGCCGAGAATGGCACGCCGGGAATGGCACTCTGAGAATGGAGATATAGTCCGGGAATGGACAGCTAGAGAATGAGCACGCCGAGAATGGCACTCTGAGAATGGAAGATCAGCATCAGCATCAGTTTGGCCGGGTATGGCACTCTGGGGGCGAGGCCCACATCATCATCAATATCAGTTTTTCCGGGTATGTCACTCCGGGTATGGAGACATCAGTTTCAGTTTTGCTGGGTATGGAGACATCAGATCAGTTTCACCGGGTATGGAACTCCGGGTATGGAGACACATCATCATCAGCAGTTTAGGGGATGCGTCCAAGGGTCGAGGACCCACTACATCATCATTTTGAGGGTGAGGTCCCTATTGTCAGCGGTATTGGGATGCGTCCCAGGGTCGAGGTGCCTCCGTTGTCGGTTGTAGTTCTGGGATGCGTCCCAGGGTCGAGGACCCACTACATCATCAGTTCGAGGGCGAGGTCCCTATTGTCAGTGGTGTTGGGTCGAGGTGCCCCCGTTGTCGGTTGTAGTTCCGGGTCGAGGTGCCCAGGGTCGATGTGCCCACTACATCATTAGTTCGAGGGCGAGGTCCCTATTGTCAGCGGTGTTGGGTCGAGGTGCCCAGGGTCAAGGTGTCCCCTTTGTCGGTTGTAGTTCCGGGTCGAGGTGCCCAGGGTCGAGGTGCCCACTACATCATCAGTTCGAGGGCGAGGTCCCTATTATCAGCGGTGTTGGGTCGAGGTGCCCAGGGTCGAGGTGCCCCCGTTGTCGATTGTAGTTCCGAGTCGAGGTGCCCAGGGTCGAGGTGCCCACTACATCATCAGTTCGAGGGCGAGGTCCCTACTGACAGCGGTGTTGGGTCGAGGTGCCCAAGGTCGAGGTGCCCCCGTTGTCGGTTGCAGTTCCGAGATGCATCCCAGGGTCGAGGGCCCACTACATCATCATCACAGTTAACATTCAGTGGTTCGGGAACAAAGCCCAGAGGTCGAGGCACCTCACCACCATATCAACTTAGTTCGAAGCAACAGGCAAGTTAGTTGGTAGCTGGCGAGCCAGGTAAGTAAAAATGCATTGCATAACTTTGATAAGATTGTCACTGTTACATACTGCACAAGTCCCATCAAAGTGGGGGCGACTGTAGGCACTGCATTTTTGCATATAAGGCCCGATGATGAGTCTCGTATGGAGACACTACCTCTTTAGTTGAGGAAGCCGCGAGAAACAGACGTTGGAAGGGTAAAGTTGGAAATTAGCATTTTGTCAGATTTAACTCGCTTGTTTCGCTTCGGGTTCGCTTGTTGGACCTCTGTTTTTAAACACACCAAACCTAATCCAAAATATTTAAAACATTTAAAACACACGTCACAAATTAAACTTAAATTAAATTAAAACACATGTCACAAATTAAATTAAATTAAAATTAAATTAAAATCAAATTAAAACCAATTAAAACCAATTAAATTAAATTAAAATCTAAATAAATTCTAATTCCAAAATTAAATAGATCATTTCCAAGAAAATCCTAAACCTAGCTCACCACTATATAAAGAAACCCTAAAGCCTTTCTCCTCTCTCACCTCTCAACACTCACGGCCACAACAAAATAAACCTAACATGCAGTAGCTACCCTTCCTCTCTCTCGGCAGTGACCACAAACCAGAACAAAAGAGAATAAACAACTCAAACAGCCTTCTCTCCTTCATTCTGGACTCGGCGACGAAACCCTAGAAGACCTCACGCCACTCTCTTTCAACCAGACCTCACGCCTCTCCATTCAAAAACTCACTCACAGCACAAACGAACACATAGCCTCACGAATCAACCTTCAACAAGCAGCCCCCTTCATCGTGTTCTCACCCAGGAGCCATACACCTCACGCAAGCCTTCACTCCACTCATCAACCTTCAACACACAGCCTTCACGCATCTAAAACACTTCACACATAAGCCGAATAAACTAGCCCTCAATTGCCCTCAACCGACTGCACCCCTTCACCAACAAAAAATGCACTGCCCATCCTCACAGATTCAACAAACCCTAAACATACTCACGGCTTACTTTGATTCACACGGAGAAGGACAAACCCTAAAGCCCTCTCTCTTTTAAGCAGCCACACGCTTCACGCCTTCTTCTTTCTCAGACATTCAGCGGCTCTTAACCTTCCTCTAACTCTATATTCTCGGCCACACCTTAGAGAATCGACCATATCAACAAAAGGTGAAATCCTAACCAACGCATAAACACAGCTAATAACCAAAAACCCATCAACACCAGCCACCTTCAAAACCACCAAAATGGCCCTTCACTGATGAAAGAAAACAATAAACACCCAAACCCTAACAGTCCATCGCCGTGAACCCTAGACAACCTCCTTCTCTCATTCTCTCCATCAACCAACATGAAATCAGATTCCTAAAGCCCATTGAACCGTGAATAGTACTCGACAGCCTGCAAACAAAGCAACACACAGAAATGCAGTCCACACAAGGAAAAATAGCATGGCCACATCGCTTGTGTTTCTTGATCACAAGCTTACGGTAATGAGTTCAGTGGCCTGGCATTAGGTCAACTTCATCGAGAGTCTTCATGAGTTGTAGCAAGGTAACGTGGAGTCTGAATATGTAAGCCTGGAAGTGAGGCAGCGACATTGTAAGTCTGGACGTGTAAGAGAGATCTGGACGTGTAAGCCTGGAACGTGAAGTAGCAATATAGGCGTGAACCACTTGGATATGAAGCACCAACCAGCGAAGGAAAGACAATACAACAACACATGCAGCCACGTGAAGACTGAGCAACCCCACTGACCAAACCAAGGAAACAAGCCACACGTCCCTTAACTCCACCAGCCGACACATATCATAAATTCCCCAAAAACTGCACAAAAACCCTCTAAAAATTCATTAAAAACATTAGCCCTTTAGCCCGTAAAAACGCCCAAAACAGTCCCCTAAACAACCAAAACAGTGGCCTGAAAAACAGCAGCAAACAGCAGCGAAACGGAGTAAAAACAACAGCCCGAATAGCAAAACAGCGAAGAAAGACGTTGAGTCAGTGAACTGAAAGATTTGCGGATCATTCACCATTCCAACGGACGTGTAACGCCCTTTCGTGAGACGACAAAAGAGGTTAGACCTGAGGGCGCCCTTTTATTTATTATCTTTCGTTTATTTTATTTATTTTAAAAATATTATCGCATGAGAGTCGTTTGAGGCATGATATGATTGTTGGATGAGCGGAATATGTGTTCCCTTTTATGGTATATAGGATGGAAACCCGGACGTAAATTCCGTAGCCGAATCCGAATGGACGGTAGTGCGGTTTGTACTCGGGATACAACGCCACGTACCACTTAAGAGACATGTATTTCGTCTCATCCAAACTTGTGTTTGAGCATGTTGTAGTTCATAGGTCATTTATTTTCTATTAAAGCATGATTAGGTGGTAAGCATGTTATTCATCTTAAACATGATTTAGTCGATAGAAAGTTATTTCTTTATGCATTATTAGGTTGTTTTCACATTAGGGATTTAATTTATATTTATGCTTAGATTCTTATTTATTTTCCGCATTAGATAATTGAGCATGCTTGTGTGATGATTGCATGTTATTGCGTGTTTGCCATTATGACAACTTTGAAGTATGCGAACTTAGATATAGGTTCTCATTGTTATTATTATGCATGCGGACTTAGGCGTAGATTACCTTGAGCATGAATGTTGAATAGATTCGGTTAGTTTATTGCACAAATCACATCATCACAAGTGACATAAGTAAGAGACCATTTCGAACCCAACGGTTTGAGGTCTTCTATTGCGAGGGGTGAGTGCGGCCTTAAATCTTTGTCCCGGTTCACACCGGGTGGCGAATCCATGTTATTTCATACTCCCAACTAGGTCGTGAGTCTAGAACAGCGTCGTCAAGTTCTGTTGTCCCACACCACTCTTCGAAAGTGTGGATATATGAGTCTTTTCAATGTGTCCCATACAACAATGCCACAAATAAGTCTCATTTGATTCACTCAATTTGAGCTATTTTTTTGTCATGTTATATGTTTGAGATTCATTTATATTCTAAATATAAATACTGTTATTCACATCTAATGTGCTTATCTCAATATCATCTTTATAAATAAAACACTTACTGTTCTAGAATATAAAGGTATACCCGCAACGGGTTGAACTAGATATAGAGATAATGTTTCTATTCAGCTAGGTACATTATAACAGTCTCCTAATTTAAGTACATGCCCCAATGGCAGTTCCAAAACTTAGGTTTCTACGGCTAAAACAGCGACTCTCGTCCCGTTTCTGACTCGTAGGTTGATCTCATCTGAAGCCAGTCTCCTGCTCATTAGCAGATCCCGCACATCAGTACATATATTCATGTACCACATCTAGTATCAAAAATTTAGTTTTAAAACCAGTAGTGAACATGTTTATAACAAACATTCTTGAAGCCGGAACCTTGTCCCGCCTTCACATCTTTTATGTATGCCTTGTCCATACGGCAGTCACACTTCTAGTGACCCCGTTTGCCACAGTTTAGGCAGACAACTTGGGATATGTCCTTTTAAGAAGTTCTGGCTTTGCATAACGGATTGAACACTAAAGTTATCATCACAATGAGTCTTCCTAGGCTCACGTTCTACTATTCTCTCAACTCCGGGCTCAGGACCGAAAGGTTTTTCTATCAAATAGAATAACTTCTCAGCTCCCAGAACTATTGTGAGGTTCTATTCCCAATCTAAAAATTAAAGTCGTTAAAGACATTTTCCCCAGGATTATGTCATTTGATGCTAATCTTTCAGTCATCTTGATTTCTATAGTCCAACTATCCAATCAATGATTTCGGGTACAATTAAATGTAATGATTACTATAGTCTAAATATATAATCAACTGCAATTGATCGGTTACATTCAAATGTATTGATTACTATAGTCCAACTATATAACCAACCACAAATGAAGTAGTTTGAATACAGTACAACTGTTTAATTAAAACAACAATTGAATATCAGTCAAACTAATATATTTATAAATAATTAATGATGAAAAATGAAATGAGCGCGTATTGGCAAGTATTTAAACGAAATTGTAAATTTAATACTTGCCTCCCACTATTTTTCGGCGAGCCTCTAACCCTATGTGGAGTACTTGGGAAACCTAGTTTCCTAGTGGGCTAGGATCCCGTTAAATATCACTCAACCTTGACTTTGGCCAACAAGTTGTATGAAACTTAACTAGGTAGATCTCTAAGATCAATTGGATCCCATCCAATTCCTAGATCCATTAGGTGGACCTCCAAGTCCGGAACATATATCCAATATATCCAATATATTGCATAACATTTTTCCTCTTAATCAACTAAGCCTTGGCTTTGGCTCAAAAAGCTTAATGAAACCAGTTAAGCGTGACCCATTGACAGTGGGAAAGCTTCGTAATCTAGGTCGATGAACAAGAAGTGACCTTGACTTTGGCCACAACTTGCCCAAGACGTACGATATGGAACAATGCTTTCGTGATTCAAACACATCCGCGATGGACAAAGGTCTTGACTTTGGCCAACAAACCAATGCCAATCTTTGATCTTGAGAGAGAATCACTCAATGGAAGGAATAACGCTAAATATAAAATGAGGGTTTTTGTCGCGATTTGGCAACCAATTTATTATCTTTAATTAGGTCTCATCATACACCCTTAAGCATGCATTCTAAAAGCATAATAAGACACGAATAAAATTAATAATGATATGCGGATGGATATACAAAAAATTATTCCTAGAACAAATCTCTCATTTTCCTCTCTCCCGCTAGCACTATTCTTACTTCTACCCAATTACATAATACTTCTAAGGAAACCTCATTTATATTAACGAGATAAGGAGATAATAGGCTGGACACGCAGTTCTAAATTTATTACAACAATTTCCAAAATTTCCCTCACCCTTCTAATATCCATATGATATACATTATTCATTCATACATCCAAGTATTCACACAAAGAATGTTATTTAATCAATCTAATCCAATTAATTAATCTTTGAACTAATGACCATCCAATGTTCAAACAACGATTTGATTTGCGCGAGTCAAACTCGTTTAAGAATAAATACTCAAAGTAAGTATTCTTGAATTATATCGAACTACAATTTTAAATCCAATTTAAATTATATCCAACACTAATTCTTATTTAATTGCAAATTAAATAATTACACTTATTTATATGCCTTAAAGACTTGGATTCCAAATCCAATCTTAATGGGTCTCAAAGGCCCAATTAGTATCCAATACTATTTAATTAAAGTCCAATGGGCTTTCAATTAATTCTTTAGGCGTGGGCTTTGGCCATTATGGATCAAACCCAAAAGCCTTGGCCCATTTAGGAATCACCCTATGCCATATAATCAATTTTGACCCATTAGGCCCAATTAAATTATTAAAGGCTCAATAGTCTTATTTTGGACTTTATGGAAATGGTTTAGCCCAAATATAATCCAAGACTAAAATTTGGCCCAACCAAACCCATTAGCCCAATTACAACAAATTAAATTAATATGTCATTCCAAATTACACATTAATTCAATTGAAGTGTAATTAACACAATTAATTAATTAATATAGTATTTTCAAAACACTAATTAATCTAATTAATCATGCTTAACATTTTAATTTATGTCCAACACAAATTAAAGCACAATCAATCCATTCCAACATGCTTCATACTCACGACAATATATGAAATAACACCCAATTTTGATTTCAATCCAATTAAATCAACAATCAATATTAATTTCATGCTTTTAACATATCCAATTGCTAATTTTCAAAAAAAATCACCATGAGTCCTCCTAGGGTAGTAATCGGCCAAGCATGGATTTTGAGGATTTTTGATCTAATCAATTTATAACAAAATCAATGATGCACAAATCCAATTAAACATCATACAAGCTCAACCAAACCATCAAGTTAAGGAAAATACATACTCCAAGCATAAAATCCCAAATTAAAGTTTACAAACCCTAGAATCAAATCAAGCTTAGATCTCACTCTGATACCATTGTTAGTGTCCTAGACATGCCACGGGATCTCTAAGTGTGATTCATGTGTGAATAAAATCAAAAATAAGTTGCGGAGGACTTACATTGATCGGATTTGACTTTCAAAACTTTTATGGATGTTGAAGCTTCCAAGCTCATGGGTGAGTATCCCTATCACCTTTACTTGACTCCTTTATGTGCTACCAAGAACAAAAAGGAACAAATTTTATCTCCCAAGGAAAAGCAAATTTGCCCAAGAAAAAGGGAAGCAATCGGTTACTTGGTCAGCTATTCGGCCAAGTCTTCAAATGCAGGGGCCAATTCGGCCAAAATGAAAGATGAACCCGATTGCTTTTCTTTCGGCATTCTCAAAGAAAAAAAAAACAGAGAGCAATTTTTAATCTTCTAAAGACAGAGGCCAAAATCGGCCAAAGCTGCAAGTAAGAGGCTAAAATGCCTTTTTGCTTTCTTTCGGCCTTGACTTCAAAAGTCAGAGAGCCATATGCTTTTTATTTCTAAAAAAAAAAAAGCAACGTAGCTCTTTGCCAATTCAAAAAGAACAAAAAAAAATGGCCACTTACCTTTTTCTTTCTAAAAGAAAATGAAAAATTGCTTTTGTCGGCAAATAATAAAAGAAGTCAGTGGCACTTCTTCAAAAGTGGGAAAAAAGATAATAATGAAATTCCAAAAATTCATTAATTGTTTTCTTATTGTTGGTGAGTTAGTAAATCTAATTTAAATGGTCCCAACAACTTCTATCAACAAATGACTAGATGTTGTATGTAAGTGGGTCCTACCTCATTGAATTCAAAATTCAAATTACTTACACAACACACTTTTGGGTTCGGGTTCATTTTATCCGATTAAACGAATTTTCCGTCGCGACTTAATTAAATCCGATTTAATTAAATAATAATGTCTAGAAAATTATTACGAAAGTCGCTTACGAATTAATTCTAAATTAATTCGTTCCCCCGAATTAAAATCCAATTTTAATTCCGCTTTAAAATCCAATTTCAATTAATATATTTAATATATTATTTTAGACCAATTTAAATAAATTAAATAGTAAAATCCAATTTCACCATTAAATTTACTTTGCCGATTAATTCCAAATTAATCGCGTTCTCTCTTCTTCATAAATTAATCCCATATCAATTTTTGCCACAATTAATCCCAGATTAATTCTTTCTCTGATAATTAATCCCAGGTTAATTATTTTCCTAATTAATTCCACATTAATTTTCTCCCTCTTAATTAATCCCAGATTAATATTGTTCGAGTCAAATATCATCGGTGAATCTTTGGGATGCGACCCAAGAGATCCCTGGATATGTTGGTAGTAAATACGGTCATCGGACTATCCGAACACGTGCGTACCCAATACCAAGTACTTACCGATTTACAAAACATGGTTGGCTTCTAGCAAAGCACCGTGCCTACCCAATTCTCCAGAAATATTCTGCTACGAAATATATGATCTTTGTCAGTCGTAGTATACGTAGTATTGCGCATTACGATCCAGTATAAGATGTCACATGCTAGGCCTGGGGCTGGAGTTGTATCTGCCCCGTACGAAGCATATATCGGATCACTAGCAACTAGTCTCTTTATTATCGGAAAGTCATGACCTAGTCATACTTCCCCGATGGCTATAACACTTAGAGTACCAGTTATGTATCCCTGCGTGATCATCATCTCCAAATGACTGAAGTGATACTTCCATCATGACATCACACCCCAATACACTACGATTCTCAGTATACCCAGAAGAGGCGTACACAGAACCTGTTAAAGCCCCAGACGACCAAAACCAAAGTAAGCTGATTGTCGCAAGTATTAGCGATGCAAGTCTCAGGTTAAGACCAAATACACCTACCCTGATTCGGACTCCCCTAGACACATAGTCATACTACCAATGGGATTCCGAGGGGTCTATCCAGAGCGAAGCTGTTTCCGTACCATCGGTAAACAGAACCTCCTATTACACTTGCATGAGTATCCAATACCCAAATATATGAGAACTATGTCGTTACGCTTCCATAACATGCACAAGTGTAATACTAGCATATTCCGCATTATCGATGTCCAGTCTCGATAATACTACGACTAGGGATATTTAATGATTAAACCTTAGTGGATTAATACTGTCTCATAACTTATTAATCTGGTACTAATCATATGGACTTTTATCATTTATATATCCAGGTAATCCAATTACAAATGATAAAAGAACAATTTCCTTTGTCACATAGTTAATTTGTACAACACCACCATGTGTCTCTACAAATAGTGATGCTATGGGTCATAATTATCCAACATTTTTTTGTTTACAAATGAGTGGCCCAAAATTTGCCACATCACTCAATTCTAGTTTATTCCCGAATTTTACTGTCGGAGCCACGAAAACCATGATTTGTGACCCACTTATGATTTGAATTTGGAAACCTGTCCAACATGGAAGTTGTAGGTCTCGGTCTTTGCTTTCGGACGATATATAATTCATAAAAATCGGAGATCATATGAAAACGTTATGGCCCGAATACTAAGGGCTATTTGGAATGGAATATCGAACAAATTTCGTATCGAACTGCAAGGAATTTGCCGAATGTCCAAAAAGTAATTTCATGGGCATATACATGCTTGAAACATGATTCATATCACGTATTATGCCACCTTTAGCATAGCAGCCGTTGGAATTTCCGGGGTGCTAAATTACAGTCTCGGGAATCTGACTTTAAAAGACTTTGTCTACAGATTTATAAGAAAATTGGATGGGAAGCATATCCTCGACCCATAAATGTGTTGGACAATTATGACCCATAGCATCACTATTTGTACAGATCATGGTGTTTTTGTACAAATTAACTATGTGACAAAGGAAATTGCCCAGTTATCATTTGTAATTAGATTACCAAGATATATAAATGATAGAAGGTCCTTATGATTAGTTCCGGATTGAGATGATTTGAGACAGTATCAATCCACGAAGGTTTAATCATTAAATATCCCTAGTCAGAGTATTATCGAGATTGGATATCGATAATGCGTAAAAGACTAGTATTACACTTGTGCGCGTTGTGGGAGCATAACTGTATAGTTCTCATATATTTGGGTATATGATACTCATGCAAGTGTAATAGGAGGTTGTGTTTATCGATGATATGGAAACAGCTTCGCTCTGGATAGACCCCTCGGAATTCCATTAGTAGTATGACTATGTGTCTATGGAAGTCCGAATCAAGGTAGGTGTATTTGGTCTTAACCTGAGACTTGCACCGCTAATACTTGCGACAATCAATATACTTTGGTTTTGGTCATCCAGGGCTTTAACAGGTTCTGTGTACGCCTCTTCTGGATATATTGAGAATCGTAGTGTATTGGGTGTGATGTCAAGATGAAGTATCACTCCAGTCATAGTGGAGATGATGATCACGTAGGATACGGAACTGGTGCTCTTATGTACTGCAGTCATCGGGATAATATGACTAGGTCATGATTATCCGATTATAGAGACTAGTTACCAGATATCTGATATGTGCTTCGTACAGGGCATACACAATTCCAGCCCCAGGCCTAGCATGTGACATCCGATACTGGATCGTAATATGCAATACTACGTATACTACGCCTGATATAGATCACATATTCCTTTAAGAATATTTCTGGAGAATTGGGTAGGCACGATGCTTTGCTAGAAGCCAACC
Source organism: Zanthoxylum bungeanum (assembly GCA_019454045.1). Classification (NCBI taxonomy): domain Eukaryota; kingdom Viridiplantae; phylum Streptophyta; class Magnoliopsida; order Sapindales; family Rutaceae; genus Zanthoxylum; species Zanthoxylum bungeanum. The sequence continues at coordinate 109,117 of SKCR01027624.1, forward strand.
ATGTCTTGTAAATCGTAAAAACGTAGTACTAGGTACGTACGTGTTCGGATAGTCCGACGACCAGATTTACTGCCAACATATCCGGGGATCTCATGGGTCGTTTCCCGAAGATTCACCGATGGCGTATGACTCGCACTTTATTAATCTGGGATTAATTATAAGAGAGAAAATTAATCTGGGATTAATTATGGAGATATTTTATCTGGGATAAAATACTATTTAAAGAGAGAGAACGATTAATTTGGAATTAATCGATAAAATAATATATTCGATATATTATACGAAATTAGATTTCGACGGGAATTGAAATTAGATTTTAATTCGGGCGAACGAGTTAATTTAGAATTAATTCGTTAGCGACGTGAATAGTAATTTTGCTAAGCACAATTATTTAATTAAATTTGATTTAATTACGTCGCAACGGAAAATTCGTTAATTCGGAATTAGCGAACCCGAGCCCGGGAGTGTTTGCGGGCCCACTCGCATTTCGAATTCAAGTGCGGCCCACAAGTCACATCAAGCGTCAAATCACTAGTCAATCAAGTGATGGATGTCTTGTCACTTTGAGTGATTGACAACTAGTCACTATTCATGATTGATGGTGGTGGTTGGATGGCTTTAATGCCATTTATCATTTTTGAATTTGGTATATCATTTGACTTTCTTTTTGAAACAAAATCAACCAACACTATTCTTCTTCCTCTCTCTCTCCACCCACGCCCAATGGTCTATTTTTCTCTCTTTTGGTTCATCTTTGCCGAGAACCACAAGGAACAAAATGGAAAATTTGTGGCAAATTTTCCAATGCTAGCACATGAAGAGTCATCCAAGGTGATAGGGAAACATACTCATAAGCATGAAATCACAACATAAAGCTTGGAGCTTGGAGATTGGAGATCCATCCATGGAGTTGGCCGAATTTGGAGGAGCAAAAAAACAGTCCAAAACCGTGAGCTTCAAGGGAGCAAAAGCTTTGTTGTTCCTCGCATCGCAAAATCCGATCATTGTAAGTATGATTCCGCCATTCTTCTTTGAGTATTCACACATGTTTAATTGCTTGAATTGATCTTGGGACTAATCTAGAAACCCAACAATGGTATCTTGAGCCATTTTGAGCATGAAATTGAAATTAGGGTAAAATTGGGTAAAAATGATTTGAGCATGTTTTGATGAAATTGATTGTTGATATATGCTTGAATGATGATAACATGGTGTTATGCATGATCAATTTGATGAAAATTAGATTGGATCAATTTTTCCCCAAATTTGAGGCTTGGCCGAAAATTGAGTGTTGCCCTAAGTCATGGTGATTTTTGATTTTGATCATTGGATGAGTTGAAATCATTTGGGAAATGTTGATTTAGGATTTAATTGGATTGAATTCGGAATCGGACATGAAAAACCCTAAATTGCCGTGAGTGATAGCATGGAAAATGATATGATTTTTGATTCAATTGTGTTGGACATAAGTTGATGATGATAAGCATAATTAATTGAGTAAATTAGTGTTTTGGAAATTTTAATTTGGTTAATTAATTATGGCTATACACTTTGGTTAATTTAATTATGAATTTTGGAATTTTGGAATTAAATTAATTGGGCTTATTTTGGAATTGGGCTTGTAAAGTTGTAATTGGGCTTAATGGGCTTGGTTGGGCCAAGTTTGGTTTAGGCTAATTGGTTGGATCCAATTGGGCCCAAAACCATATCCATAAAGTCCAAATATAAATAATGGACCTTTAATTTTAATTGGGCCTAATGGGCCTAAATTGATTTCTTGGCAAATAAGGGTGATTCCTTAAATGGGCTTTGGTATTTGGGTTTGACCCATATTGACCAAAGTCCATGCCTTATGAAATTAATTAAAAGCCCATTGGACTTTAATTAAATTGACATTGGATGTTAATTGGGCTTTGAGACCCGTAACGATTAGATTTAGAATCTAAGTCGTAAAGGCACATTAAAAAGTGTAATTATTTAATTTAGAATTAAATATAGAATTAGTATTAAATACAAATTAAATTGGATTTAATGTTGTAGTTTAATATAATTCAAGAATTCGTACTTTGAGTACTTATTCGCAAAACGAGTCGGACTCGCGCAAAATCAAATCGTTGTTTGAACATTGGATGGTCATTAATTTTCAGATTAATTAATTGGATTAGATTGATTGATAACATGCTTGTGTGAATACATGGATGCGATGTATGAATAATGTATATCGGATGGATATTAGATGGGTGAGGGCAATTTTGGAAATTGTTGTAATAAATTTAGAATTTATTAATTGGACCTGCATATCCAGCCTATTACCTCTTGACTCTTTGTATTTCTCTTCTCACCTATTCCCCTCAATGTAAATGAGGTTTCTTTAGAAGTGTTATGTAATCGGGTATAAGTAATACTTGTGCTAGCGGGAGAGAGGAAATGGAGAGATTTGTTCTAGGAATAATGTGTTAAGTATCCATCCGCATATCATTATTATTTTATTTATACGCGCCTTATTATGTTTTTAGAATGCATGTTTAAGGGTGTATGATGATGAGACCTAACAAAGATAATTAATTGGTTTCCAATTATGCGAAAAAACCCTCACAATATATTAAGAGTTTTTCCTTCCATTGAGTGATTCTTACTCAAGATCCAAGATTGGCACTGGTTTGTTGGCCAAAGTCAAGACCTTTGTCCATCGCGGATGTGTTTTAATCATGAAGGCTTTGTTCCATATCGGTGTCTTGTCCAAGTTGTGATTTGTTGGCCAAAGTCAAGATCATTTCTTGTCCATCGACATCGATTACGAAGCTTTCCATGGTCAATGGGTTCCGCTTAACTGGGATCATTAAGTTTGTTGTGCCAAATCCAATACTTAGTTGATTCAGAGGAAAAAGGTTAGGGAATATATTGGATATATTAGCATATATAAGATATATGTTTCGGACTTGGATGTCCACCCACTGGATCTAGGAATTGGATGGGATCCAATTGATCTTAGAGATCTACCTAGTTAATTATCATACAATTTGTCGGCCAAAGTCAAGATTGTGTGTTATTTAATGGGATCCTAGCCCACTAGGAAACTAGGTTTCCCGAGTACTCCACAGAGGGTTAGAGGCTCGCCAAAAAATAGTGGGAGGTAAGTATTAAATTTGCAATATTCGTTTAGTTACTTGCCAATACGCGCTCATTTCATTTTTCGTCAATATAAATTAATATATTAGTTGGACTAATATTTAATCGTTGTTTTAATTAAACAGTTGGACTGTATTCAAACTACTTCAATTAATAGTTGATTTTATAATTGGATTATAGTAATCAATATAATTGAATTTAACCTATTAAATTATAGTTGATTATATAGTTAGACTATAGTAATCATTATAATCAATAGTACCTAAAATCGTTGATTCGATAGTTGGACTATTGGAATCAAGATAAATGAAAGATTAGTGTTTAAAATATAAACCTGGTTGAAAATGTTTTTAAACGACTTTAATTTTCAAATTGGGAATAAAATCTCAGGATAGACCTGGAGACCGAGAAGTTACTTTATTTGATAGAGTGACGTCTCGAGCCTAAGCCCGGAGTTGAGCAAATAGTAGAGCATGATCTTTGGAAGATTCATGTGATGATAAATTTAGTGCTAAATCCGTCATGCTTGCCAAATAGACTCCTTAATTTCTTAATCAGAACTAAGGATTGGATCCTTATAGTATGATATTGAAATTGAAGGATCTTCATAGATCTATCCTTAGATCTTAGAAGTACTAAATTGCAATAGTAAACTCTTGGAGAGTTAATGGCTATACTCAAGGAGACAAATCCAGAGTTTGCAATGGGCAAGAAGAGCAATGTGCATCTTACTTCGACATCCTAGAAGACCAAGGCTTGGCCAAAGGCTTCTGGGGGTGGAAAAGGGGCAAAGGCAAAATCATTATAATCTTCTGGGAAGACGTAAGACATATCCCAAGATGTCTACCTAAACTGTGGCAAACAGGGTGACTGGAAGCGTGACTGCCTTATGGACAAGGCAGACATGAAGGAAGAGAAGACGGGCAAAGCTTCGACTTCAAGTATGTTTGTCATAAACATGTTCAGTACTAGTATTAAAATTGGATTTTAGATACTGAGTGTGGTACAAAAATATGTACTGATGTACAGTATCTGCTAATTAGCAGGACACTGACTTCAGTTGAGATTTATCTGCGAGTCAGAAATGGGATGACAGTCGCTGTTTTAACCGTAGATACCTAAGTTTAGGAACTACCCTATGGGTGTGTACTTAAATTAGGAAACTGTTACAATGTAACTAGTTTGACTAACACGCTAAGGTGGAACTGGAATGGTTTAGAACTGTTTTGGTTAAATTTTTGACCTCACTTTTGACCAATTGACAACACTTTTGTTTTAAAAAAAAAATCAGAATTGTTGAGAAAGTTGTGGAATTCTCTAGATAGGTCCGGATTTACTATTCATCCGAACTTGTGATCTACGTTTTTGACTTACTTCTGATCCAAATTTGGAAAAATTTCCAATGTGAAAGTTGTAGGTCTTGATCTCATCTTTCCGACGATATAAAATTCATAAAAATTGGAGTTTGTTTATGAAAGTTACGGCCTAAACATCATGTGTTGTACGTAGGTTGAACATCGTAACATCTAATATCGGATTCTCAAAGAATTTAACGATGGTCATCTCATGAAAGTATAAGTTTCCAATCATAATTTATATTATGTGACACTCGTCTCATAGTGTATCAGTATTCAGAATTCCCGATCATTACAAATTCTCCCCCCTTAAATAGGATTCGTCCTCGAATCCTTCTTAGGGCTCAACTCGTAGACCTGTCCTGGCCGATGCCAGGATATCCATGTCTCTGGCTATCCATTTGCTAAGATCTTAATATTAAATTCTCAGGAAATCTGTTATCATAATTGTGCATTCTGCTCCAAAGTTCATGGGCCTTAATGCATAACATCTTGAGTTCCTAACAAAAAGTTAATTCCTTAATCTTACTTTATGATCCTCTGCTAATCTCGCTGCATATGTCATCATACTACCCCTACCTCTTATGTTTCACAGAACTTTATTTCTAAAACTTCCAATTATATACAACGTCATTTATCTTCATCTATCTTCAAGAGTTTTCATTTCCAAAATTGTGCCATATTTGTAGTATGTCCTCTTGTTCATCTTTGCTTTATTCTGACTTCACAACCCCTTTAATACCTCTTCCTATGACAAAACTAACTTTAAAATATTCTTAGTAACTTTTGTTACTTTCCATGTTTAAAGTGTTCCCATAATCTTTCATGTTCTCACCCATAACCTTCACTTTCTCTTAATCTGTGTATACTTCAAGTTCTTCAGCTATTCTATTTAAATGACTTTATAGGATGTACCTTATCTTAACATTTATTACCTGATCTCAACCAACTATTTGACCTCCTCAGTTTTCCGCCTTACTAAACCTTCTGCTCTTATAAGCTTTCTCTTTTGAGTCCTCACATTTATGACTGTCTCTGCTTTTTGGTCTTCATGATTTATAACTAACCTTTCCAAATACTTTTATTGTCCATTGATGTTTCTCATAATTTTGATGTTATATCAGGGTAGCTTTCTCTCTGGTGATTCTTCTTGATTGGCTAAGGAGTTCTGGGGCAAGGTATCTATACTAAGTCTGATTATACACAATTTTATGCTAAAGCTATGTTCTTTATTACTATGTTAACACAAGTTATATTGTTCTGCTTTACTCTTCTGCACTTTTGATTACTTTGCCAGCACGATCCAGTTACTATTTTTTACACGACTTGTTCTTTATGCTAAGATGCATTACTTGTAAATCTTACCATTACTCGAGGTTCATTTACGCATATTATACCTTGATGATTTATTCACTGTGGCTAAGGCAATCCCAAACCCATGGTGGTTTATATAAACTATGGTTAGCTACTTCTCAGAGATCACAAGAATCAAAACATAATAAACTTTGGTTCTAGTCCAACGCTTGAGAGCTACCAAGTATTTTTCTTATATTGTCATCTTACCTTGATGGTTCTTCTTTCAAATCTTACGGTTAGTGTTCTTTTCATTTTTGTCATACTTAATTATATGCCTAAAACTTTTGTAATATAAAGGTTCGATACCCCTCATAGGTTTATATATTTTATGGGACCACTTTGAGGAGAATATCGTGGTCCATCTCTGCTGTCGCGATCTATCAAGGGTTGGGAGGGTGGGGATCGATCTTGATGCCTTCTTGGTGGTGGTAATCTCATCCACTACCCATGTTGTGATTGCGTGTTCTGTTCATCTATAAGTCTGAGACTCTCATGTTGCTAGTTCTCGTTCCCACACTAAGATACTTGTAGAACACAGAAATCGGCGACGCTGTTCTAGGCTCGCGGCCTAGTTGGGAGTACAAAGTAGCCCGCATGGGACTAAACCGGAGAAATAAAATGGAGTCGCCACCCAGTGTGAACTGGGAAATTATTTAAGGCCGCACTCACCCCTCGCAAGGGAAGACCTCAAACCGTTGGGTTCAGAATGGTCCCTTACTTATGTCATTTGTAATGAATGGATTTGTGCAATTTTAACTAAGTCTACTAAACATACATTTGCGAAAATAATCTATATTCCTATATGGCCTAAATATAAGTTTGCATGCTTTAAAAATGAGTTCTCATAACGGAAAACATATGATATCACATAATAATCATAAATAAAGACCTAAACGTAAATCAAATTCCTATTGCGAAAGAAAATAACTAAGTCATTCATAAAGAAATAACGTACTAAAACTAAATCATACTAAAAAAATAAAATAACATTCTAACGGCCTAATCATGCTTGAATACAAGGTTGGATGAAACGAAATATGTGAATCTCTTAAGTGGTATGTGGCGTTGTATCCCGAGTGCAAACCGCAATACCGTCCATTCGGATTCGGCTACGGAATTTATGTCCGAGTTTCCATCCGATATACCACAAGAGATAACACATATTTCGTCCATCCGGAATCACATCATACACCAATCCACAATTCTCATGCAAAATAAAGTAAAAAAAAATAACTAAAAATAAAGGATAACAAATAAAATAGGTGCCCTTAGGTCTAACCTCTTTTTTCGTTTCTAAAAAGTGCGGTATACGGTCTTCGGAAGGGTTGATGCTCCGCAACTCCTCCGGTTTATTGGTTTGGCACTTTCCTTCGCTGTTTCACTGTTTAGGTCGCTGTTTTCACTTCGTTTCACTGCGGTTTCTAGTCAAGGTTTAAGCTTACCGTTTTGTGGTAATGCGGGCTGTTTTGGCTTGCAGTTTGCGAGTTTTGCGGGACAGTTTAGTGATAAAACTGTGCAGTTTTCACGGTAAAAAAACTGGGTAGTTTTGCGGGTTTTTGGCAGTTTTTTGTGCTAATTTACTGGCAATTTTTGTGGTATTTCAGGGGGGCAGAATGGCGTGTTTGGAGGGCTGTATTTTCGGTAATTTATTGGCAGATTTGGGGAGTGCTCCACATGATTTGCTGGGCTATTTTAGGAGGCAGAATTCGGTGATTTACTGGCACTTTAGGGAGGTTGTTTTTCGGTGATATTGGAGGCTATTTGGGGAGGCAATTTTCAGTGATGTGTAGGCAGTTTAGGGAATCAGAATGGCGTGATTTGCTGAGCTGTTTGAGTGCAGTTTAGGCGTGAGGTGCAAGGGGCGTTTGAGTGCAATTGGCGTGAACAAAGAGAGTGATTTCCTAGGCGATGTGGGATTCTGGGAGAGAGGGGCTGCTTAGCGTGAGTTTGGGTGTGAGTAAGGGTGGGGATTTCCTAGGCGATGTGGGACAAAGTGAAGGGGTGATTTATTTCTATTTTGGGCGTGAGATGAAGGCTTATTCCAGGGGTGTTTTGACGTGAACAAAGGCTTATTTGAGTGGCTGATTTGGCATGGACAAGGGCTGACTTCAGAGGTACTTTTGCTTGAATGGAAGACTTGTTCTTAGGGGCTGCTGGAAAATGATCTTTAGGCATGAAGGGAGAGGAGTTTTGAGGGTGTTTTTGTGTTGTCTATCTGCTATGAAAGTGCTAGGGGTTTCAAAGGGGTATAAGGGTTCTTTATATAGGCAAATGAAGGTGCATTTATTGGGTAGGCTAACATTAATGAGGGTTATTAATTGGGTGGCTAACTTTGTTGAAAAAAAATGGAAAGAGGATGGATTTGTCATTGGGCGTGGGGTGCTAGGTTTAATGGTGTGGGGTTTGCTTGATTAAATGGTGATGGGAGGCTATTAAATGGCTTGGAAAACTTTGTTGAAAATGGGGGGTAAGGTAATTTGGAGGTCAATGACGTGGGGCATGCTTGGTGGAAGGTTAATTTGGTTGTTTGAATAGTTAGTGGAGGGGTAAATGAGTGGAGTTTGGTTGCATGGCTTTGCATGGGAGATGGTTCACGTGAAAAGGGGCAAATAAGGCGTGAAGGTTGTGTGGGGAGTGAATGGCATGAAGGCTTGTTGCATGGTGGATGGACGTGAGGTGTGGTGAAGGGCAATGGATGCGTGAAAGAGCGTTTAATTTATGTGTTGGCCGAGAGTGAGCAAGGAAGAATAGGGTTTTGGGCCAATGGTGATTTTGAAACGGAGGTCCAACGAGCAATCCCAAAACTAAACGAGCGAATAAAGTCCAACAAAACGTCAATTCTTGACTTTTCCCTTCCGATGTCCGTTTCCCGCGACTTCCGCGGCGTAAGAGGTAGTGCCTCCGCACGAGGCTCATCATCGGGACTTATATGCAAAAATGCATTGCCTACAGTCGCCACAACTTTGATGGGACTTGTGCAGTGTGTGACAATGAAAGTCCTATCAAAGTCAAGAAATGCATTTTTACTTATCTTGCTCGCCGGCTGCCACCTGACTTGCCTGTTGCTTCGAACGGTGTTGATAATGCAGTGGGCCTCGACCCTGGGACGTATCCCAATAACTGCGACTGATGTGTGGGCCTCGACCCTGGGACGCATCCCAAAACTGATACTGATGATGTCGGCCTCAACCCTGGGACTCATCTCAAAAACTGTTACTGATGATGTGGTCCATTCCCGAACTGTTATTGTGAGGTAGTCCATTCCCGAACATTGCTCCATTCTCGGAATGTCATTCCTGACTTGTTCATTCCCGAACCTTGCTCCATTCTTGGATTTCCATTCTCGGCTTGTTCATTCTTGAACTCTGTTCCATTCTTGGAGTGCCATTCTCGACTTGTTCATTCTTGAACCTTGCTCCATTCTCGGATTATCATTCTCGGCTTCTTCATTCTCGAACTCTGCTCCATTCTCGGATTTCCATTCTCGGCTTGTTCATTCTCGAACTCTGCTCCATTCTCGGATTGCCATTCTCGGCTTGTTCATTCTCGAACCCTGCTCCATTCTCGGATTGCCATTCTCGGCTTGTTCATTCTCGAACCCTGTTCCATTCTCGGATTGCCATTCTCGGCTTGTTCATTCTCGAACCCTGTTCCATTCTCAGATTTCCATTCTCGGCTTGTTTATTCTCGAACCCTGCTTCATTCTCGGATTGCCATTCTCGGCTTGTTTAGACTCCTAGTGTGTGTGTGCCACGGCTCTTTCACAGCTTAATCCTTAAGTAGGCCAACTTGATGATTTTGTCTCGGAGAATCGGACCAGTGGGTCTAACCAATCTAGATGTCTTGATCACACTCTGTGATTACTTCGTCATACTCAACATGATATGGTCTTTTTTTTTATTGTCTCTTTCTTTTCATTTTGAACTTTTTTTTTCTTTTAATTTTTTTTCTCTTTTCTTTCTTTTTCTTTCTTTGACTAGTCATCTCACCAACTACTCAGGCTTCTACTGTCGAGATCCTGTAATCAAGTGCTCGTGAGTCTAGCCAAGATCAATCTCTTCAGAATACCGGATGAGAGCACATCTCGCACTTATTGTTTCTAAGGTTCCTCCCTACAACAAACAATATCATCACCGGACATATGCTTAACCATCAAAGACTTCTCTCTCTCTCTCTCTCTCTCTTCTTATTCTTTTTTTTTTTTTTCATTCACTCACTCCATGGAATTCTCCATTTCAACCGCTGATAATGTGGGCTTCGCCCCCTGAGATCCTTTCCCGTAACTCATACTAATATGGGCCTCAACCCTGGGATTCCTCCCCGAAACTGGTTCATTCCTGAAACTGATACTGATTCATTTCTGAAACTGATACTTATTCATTCCTGAAACTGTACTGTTGATGTTTCCGTTTGGCTTGTCTTCGCCGCTTTTTTTTTCTTTGAAACTTGTGAATACAAAACAAAACACAAAATAATGCAAGTACGTTACGTGTATGCATGCATGCATGGATGAATTTTCTATTTCGTTGGGTTAGGTCTTCCACCGGTTCCCTTGATGATTGCTCGGTTTTCTCTTCCTTAGGCAAAATACAACTTCAATCTGTCCATGTTGATCGGCTCGGTGAACTCATTCCCTTCCGAATCTGACAGTCTCACTGCCCCATTTCCCATTACCTTCTTGAATACGTATGGCCCTTCCCAATTAGATCTGAACTTTCCTTTCGGGTCCATCGTTAACGGCTTTGACTGCTTAAATACCAGATTCCCCTATCTGATCTTAGTAGGACACACCTTTTGTTGAATGCCCGGGCAAATCTCTTCTACTATAACTGCATATAATGTAAGGACTTCATTGTTTTCTTATCGAGCAATACCAACTGTTCAAATCTCTGCGAGGCCCATTCTTGTTCAGGTGACTCTGCTTCTGCTAATACCCGCATGGACTTTATCTCAACTTCCACCGGCGGTACTGTTTCCATTGCTTTTCGAGCTTCTTCTTTTCTTAAACACTTTAGCTGATTGCCATTCGCTTGTCTTTTGTATAGTTCTTCCTTCAAACACATATATTGAGAAGCTAACTCCTGAATGATTATCTTGTTCTTCTTGAAAGGTGGAGACTCAAGTAAGTAATTGAAATGCACATCTTTATTATTATTAAGAAAAAGGTTCGAACAAGTAGACAAAATCAATGTCTCTATTAGAAAATGCGGGATTGCAATCAAATAAACTAGGACGAACGGTCTCATCATCTGCAGCATTGCCTTCTTCTTTGGCCTATGGTTCCTCACAGTTGTCATTCCCTATCCCTATGAAAGAAACTGGTTGGTCGAGAGTTTGGAGGACAAAGCTTTCGGGCAAGCCGAAGTTAATCATATAGGTGGGTGGTGGAACAGAGTGGTAGTTTGGTATAGGGTTTCTACGTGTATGGGGTTGTTCTTTTTCTGGGTCGGGTATTTTGTGGGAATCTATGAGGTCCTGGATTTCATGCCTAAGACGGGTGCAGTTGTCGGTGTCATGGCCATGTTGCTGGTGGAAGTAACAATAAAGGTTCATGTTTATGTGTGGCGGTGGAGGGTGTGGAAGTGGTTTTCCTTCTAAGGGTTTTAAGAGTCATTGTCCCTTCAACTTTTCAAACACCTTTGACAAAATCTTCCCCAGGTTAGAGAAATACTGGTTCCTAAAGGCAGCAACCCCGGCAGTAGCAGGCTTGGTCGTAGAATGCCCCCAAAATTCCTTCTATTCTGGCCATAAAACTTTCTATTTTCCGCTTCTTCTTCTTCGATGTTCATGACAGTCTCCCTCAGCTATCGGAAATATGCAATCATGGAGGTCATCCTCCTTAACTTTCCATAGATTGAGGGCTTAGTGCCCTTGATGATCATCTTTATCTGGTCATTCTCTGAGGGCCGAGTCTGCATCTTTAAAAGCTGGCTTCTCCAGCGATCCACATAGTCTTTGAAGCTCTCCTCCGGCTTCTGCTTGGTGTTCTCCAAATCACGGAGCGACAATTCAATCTCCAAGTCTGTAACATACTGTTTCAAAAAGGCGTCTGCCAGTTCCCTCCAATCTTCTTTAACCTTTCTTTCAAGGCTATGGTACCACACTACAGGTGCCCCCTCAAGCGACATCCCAAACATCTTCTGAACTTGGCGCTGTGACAGGCCTACTGAACTCATTACCGAGACATATTGCCGGAAATGGACCCTCGGATCCTCATTCCCATTGAATTTGGCTATGTCGGGCATCTTAAACTGAGCTGGCAGCTGCTCTTCAAAGGTCATCGCCTCATAGTCCAATAAGTCCTCATGTTTACCCTTCAGCTTACGGGTAACCGACTCCACCTGATCACGGAGTTTATGTAATTCATCCTGAGACCCGGCTACTCTTCTCGTGGCATATTCAGCCATGTCATTATCAAAGATAGGGATATCATCATTCAATCTGTTCGGAGGCTCTTCACGCCTCTCATTCTCATAGCTTCCCCCAGCACGGGGCACAACCATATTAGCCATGGTAGTGGTCAAAGCTTGCAGTTGCTCGGTAACTTTACCGAGATTGGCTTCCAGCTGACCCATACGAGATGCTTCGTTAATGGATTCACTCATGTTTGCTAGCGGCCTTTTGATGAGTCTTCCATCTTCCCTAACCCAACGGGTATCTATGATGGCTTTTTAAACACAAGGGTTAGCATGATGCGTGTATGCATGAGGTGCATGGGATGCGTGTGATGTATGGAATATATAAGTCGGCCTATTGTCATTTTAAAGCATTCAATCACGTTATTGCAAGGTGTAAACTTGTCCCAGTTGAAAAGGCCCAACAAGTTTATATTTTTGCGATAACATGGCTAAACAACTTCAAATAATAAGAGGCCTAAACTTAAAATGGTACATCAACATTTTAGAAGCTTTTGGACCAATTGTCAAAGGACATGAACTCGTCTTAGTTTAAATGGCCCAACAAGTTCATATCTCTTGACAAAAGGTCCAACTGAATCCAAATGATGATGGTCCTAAACACAAACATAAAGAAATAATTTCTATGGGTCATATAACTATGGTTCACATGTGGGTTTACGGAGTGTAAACAAAGGCTCTTGCTGACAAAGGATTGCCCACAACTAGGACTCCCCACTCAAGGGTTCAAACGACCAAGTGAGCACACCTTTTTAATACCTTATGGTACGTGCCAACGAGTTACGGTATGTGACTAACTGTCAAATGGATTTCTTATTGTAGATTCCCCAGAGGGAGGATGGAGCGAACTCTCTTAAATACCCAAGCCTCTTAGGTTCTTATCGCCTTGGTGACAGGAATGAACAATAAGTCCTCCAAATTAGTATATCACAGTGAGCTACGGGTGAATGATTATCTAGGTGCCTTCACAGTTTTTCCTTACAGAAAGGTAGTGAATGAAGGAAGACACCAAACCATCACCTAGCCTTAATAATTGCCTTTGATTAAACTCATTTCAACCCACGGTAGACATGGTTAACTACAGCACAAATCACAAACATTACAAGACATTATTTCGGGGCCGATTCTCTATCCCAGTGGAGTCGCTAGACTGTAGAACACAGAAATCGGCGACGCTGTTCCAGGCTCGCGGCCTAGTTTGGAGTACGGAGTATCCCGCGGGGGACTAAACCAGAGAAATAAAATGGAGTCACCACCTAGTGTGAACTGGGAAATGATTTAAGGCCGCACTCACCCCTCGCAAGGGAAGACCTCAAACCATTGGGTTTGGAATGGTCCCTTACTTATGTCATTTGTAATGAATGGATTTGTGCAATTTTAACTAAATCTACTCAACATACATTTGCGAAAATAATCTATATTCCTATAAGGCCTAAATCTAAGTTTGCATGTTTTAAAAATGAGTTCTCATAACGGCAAACATACGATATCACATAATAATCATAAATATCAACCTAAACGTAAATCAAATTCCTATTACGAAAGAAAATAACTAAGTCATGCATAAAGAAATAACGTACTAAAACTAAATCATACTAAAAAATTAAATAACATTCTAACGGCCTAATCATGCTTGAATACAAGGTTGGATGATGATTAATCCTTAAGTAGGCCAACTTGATGATTTTGTCTCGGAGAATCGGACCAGTGGGTCTAACCAATCTAGATGTCTTGATCACACTCTGTGATTACTTCGTCATACTCAACATGATATGGTCTTCTTCTTTTTTTCTTGTCTCTTTATTTTCATTTTGAACTTTTTTTTTCTTTTCATTCTTTTTTTTTCTTTCTTTTTCTTTCTTTGACTAGTCATCTCACCAACTACTCAGGCTTCTACTGTCGAGATCCTGTAATCAAGTGCTCGTGAGTCTAGCCAAGATCAATCCCTTCAGAATACCGGATGAGAGCACATCTCGTACTTATTGTTTCTAAGGTTCCTCCCTACAATAAACAATATCATCACCGGACATATGATTAACCATCAAAGACTTCACTCTCTCTCTCTCTCTCTTCTTATTCTTTTTTCTTTTCTTTTTTTTTTCATTCACTCACTCCATGGAATTCTCCATTTCAACCGCTGATAATGTGGGCTTCGCCCCCTGAGATCCTTTCCCGGAACTCATACTAATATGGGCCTCAACCTTGGGATTCCTCCCCGAAACTGGTTCATTCCTGAAAATGATACTGATTCATTTCTGAAACTGATACTTATTCATTCCTGAAACTGTACTGTTGATGTTTCCGTTTGGCTTGTCTTCGCCGCTTTTTTTTTCTTTGAAACTTGTGAATACAAAACAACACAAAATAATACAAGTATGTTACGTGTATGCATGCATGCATGGATGAATTTTCTATTTCGTTGGGTTAGGTCTTCCGCCGGTTCCCTTGATGATTACTCAGTTTTCTCTTCCTTAGGCAAAATACAGCTTCAATCTGTCCATGTTGATCGGCTAGGTGAACTCATTCCCTTCCGAATCTGACAGTCTCACTGCCCCATTTCCCATTACCTTCTTGACTACGTATGGCTCTTCCCAGTTAGATCTGAACTTTCCTTTCGGGTCCATCGTTAACGGCTTTGACTGCTTAAATACCAGATTCCCCTCTCTGATCTTAGTAGGATGCACCTTTTGTTGAATGCCCGGGCCAATCTCTTCTGCTATAACTGCATATAATGTAAGGACTTCGTTATTTTCTTATCGAGCAATACCAACTGTTCAAATCTCTGCGAGGCCCATTCTTGTTCAGGTGACTCTGCTTCTGCTAATACCCCCGCATGGACTGTATCTCAACTTCCACCGGCGGTACTGTTTCCATTACTTTTTGAGCTTCTTCTTTTCTTAAACACTTTATCTGATTGCCATTCGCTTGTCTTTTGTATAGTTCTTCTTTCAAACTCATATATTGAGAAGCTAACTCCTGAATGATTATCTTGTTCTTCTTGAAAGGTAGAGACTCAAGTAAGTAAGTGAAATGCACATCTTTATTATTATTAAGAAAAAGGTTCGAACAAGTAGACAAAATCAATGTCTCTATTAGAAAATGCGGGATTGCAATCAAATAAACTAGGACGAACAGTCTTATCATCCGCAGCATTGCCTTCTTCTTCGGCCTAAGGTTCCTCACCGTTGTCATTCCCTATCCCCATGAAAGAAACTGGGTGGTCGAGAGTTTGGAGGACAAAGCTTTTGGGCAAGCCGGAGTTAATCATATAGGTGGGTGGTGGAACGGAGTGGTAGTTTGGTAGAGGGTTTCTACGTGTGTGGGGTTGTTCTTTTTCTAGGTCGGGTATTTTGTGGGAATCTATGAGGTCCTGGATTTCATGCCTGAGACGGGTGTAGTTGTCGGTGTCATGGCCATGTTGCTGGTGGAAGTAACAATAAAGGTTCACGTTTATGTGTGGCAGTGGAGGGTGTGGAAGTGGTTTTCCTTCTAAGGGTTTTAAGAGTCATTGTCCCTTCAACTTTTCAAACACCTTTGACAAAGGCTTCCCCAGGTTAGAGAAATGCCGGTTCCTGATGGCAGCAACCCCGCGACAGTAGCAGGCTTGGTCTTAGAATGCCCCCAAAATTCCTTCTATTCTGGCCATAAAACTTTCTATTTTCCGCTTCTTCTTCTTCGATGTTCATGACAGTCTCCCTCAGCTATCGGAAATATGCAATCATGGAGGTCATCCTCCTTAACTTGCCATAGATTGAGGGCTTAGTGCCATTGATGATCATCTTTATCTGGTTATTCTCTAAGGGCCGAGTCTGCATATTTAAAAGCTGGCTTCTCCAACGATCCATATAGTCTTTGAAGCTCTCCTCCGGCTTCTGCTTGGTGTTCTCCAAATCACGGAGCGACAAGTCAATCTCCAAGTCTGTAACATACTGTTTCAAAAAGGCGTCTGCCAGTTCCCTCCAATCTTCTTTAACCTTTCTTTCAAGGCTATGGTACCACACTACAGGTGCCCCCTCAAGCGACATCCCAAACATCTTCTGAACTTGGCGCTGTGACAGGCCTACTGAACTCATTACCGAGACATATTGCCGGAAATGGACCCTCGGATCCCCATTCCCATTGAATTTGGCTATGTCGGGCATCTTAAACTGAGCTGGCAGCTGCTCTTCAAAGGTCATCGCCTCATAGTCCAATAAGTCTTCATGTTTACCCTTCAGCTTACGGGTAACCGACTCCACCTGATCAAGGAGTTTATGTAATTCATCCTGAGACCCGGCTACTCTTCTCGTGGCATATTCAGCCATGTCATCATCAAAGATAGGGATATCATCATTCAATCTGTTCGGAGGCTCTTCACGCCTCTCATTCTCATAGCTTCCCCCAGCATGGGGCACAACCATATTAGCTATGGTAGTGGTCAAAGCTTGCAGTTGCTCGGTAACTTTACCGAGATTGGCTTCCAGCTGACCCATACGAGATGCTTCGTTAATGGATTCACTCATGTTTGCTAGCGGCCTTTTGATGAGTCTTCCCTCTTCCCTAACCCAACGGGTATCTATGATGGCTTTTTAAACACAAGGGTTAGCATGATGCGTGTATGCATGAGGTGCATGAGATGTGTGTGATGTATGGAATATATAAGTCGGCCTATTGTCATTTTAAAGCATTCAATCACGTTATTGCAAGGTATAAACTTGTCCCAGTTGAAAAGGCCCAACAAGTTTATACTTTTGCGATAACATGGCTAAACAACTTCAAATAATAAGAGGCCTAAACACAAAATGGCACATCGACATTTTAGAAGCTTTTAGACCAATTGTCAAAGGACATGAATTCTACACATGTATTGGAAGACGATGGAGAGAAATAAATTTTGAGGAACTAGGAACACTAGAAGAAGAAAAACATGAGGAGACACCGAAATTGGAGTTAAAGACATTGCTAGAAGGATTGAAGTATGCATATCTTGGAGATGAACAAACTTACCATGAGGTAATTTCTTCTTCTCTCACAAGCAACCAGGAAGGTAAATTGTTAAATATGTTGAGAGAACATAAACTGGCAATTGGATGGACTTTAAAAGACATAAAAGGTATTAATCGTTTGATCTGCATACATAGAATATATTTATAAGATAATAATAGGACATATCGTCAACCCCAAAGAAGATTGAACCCTCACATGAAAGAAGTGCTAAAAACTGAATTCCTTAAACTTCTTGATGTAGACATTATCTACCATATCTCCAATAGTAAGTGAGTAAGTTCTACAAAAATTATGCCTAAAAAGTCTGGAATGACGGTCGTAAAGAATGATAAAGGACAATCAATTCCAACTTGAATCTCATCTAGTTTACTTATGTGAATTGACTATAGAAAACTAAACGACGACACTAGAAAATATCATTTTTCCTTTACCATTTAATGACCAAATTTTAGAAAGAGTAGCAGGACACCCTTACTATTACTTTCTTGATAGTTACTCAGGTTATTATCAAATTCCCACTACTTTAGAAGACTAGGAAAAAACCACATTCACATGTCCCTTTGGAACATTTGCATTTAGGAACATATCTTTTGGACTTTGTAATGCACCAGCAACATTCCAACGATGCATGTTAACCATATTTAGTGACATGGTTGAACACTATTTATAGGTCTTTATGGATGATATAACTATTTTTGGTAACTTATTTGATAATTGCTTGAATAATTTAGAAAATATTTTGAAAAGATATGAAGAAAAATGAATTATGTTAAACTGGGAAAAATATCATTTCATGACTAATTTAGGAATTGTTTAGCGTCACGTTATGTCATCTAAAGGTACTGAGGTTGACAAGGAAAAAATAAAGGTAATCACTAAATTGTCAACAACAAAACCTGTCAGGGAAATCCGTTCCTTCTTAGGACTTGCAGGATTTTATAGGAGGTTCATTAAAAAAATTAGTACCATATCCAGATCACTATGTAACCTCCTATTAAAAGATGCAACATTTGAATGGACAAAAGAATGTTAAAAATCATTTGAAATGATTATCAGACTTTTAACTTCTGCTTCTATTATGCAATCCCCTGAATTGTCTTTGCCTTTTGAGCTAATGTGTGATGCCAGTGATTATGCAGAGGGCGCAATATTAGGATAGAGAAAGGAAAGTAAGCCGTATATAATTTATTATGCAAGTAGAACTTTAAACAGTGCACAAATGAATTACACTATCACGGAAAATGAACTACTTGTTGTAATATTTGCATTGGATAAATTTTGATCATATTTAATTGGTTCCTCAACCGTTGTTTATTCTGACCTTGCTGTTGTAAGATTTTTGATGTCTAAACATGATGCAAAGCCATATTACTACGGTGGATTTTACTGCTTTAAGAATTCAATCTCACAATCATTGACAAAAAAAAAAGCCGAGAATATGGTTGCAGATCATTTATAGAGACTCACAAATGAGTCATCGATTGACACAACTCCTATCAATGACTTTTTTCCTGGTGATTTTTTTATTTTCTATAAATACAATACCTTGGTATGCTAAAATTGTCAATTATCTTGCAACAAGAAAAATACCTACATTGGAGCCATCAAGACAATAAGAAATTATTTACCAAAGACAAAAGATTCTATCGGGACGATCCGTATTTGTTCAAGTATTGCCCTGATCAAATTTTCCGACGATGCATACCAAATAATGAGATAAGTGGTGTTATTTAGTTTTTTCAGTTTGAAGCATGTAGAGGTCACTTCTCATCTAAGAAAACCGCTGAAAAAATCTTGCAGCATGGATTTTATTTGCCCACCATTTTTAAAGACAGATATGTTTTCTACAAAACCTATGAAAATTGTCAAAAGTTGGGATCTAGTTCAAAAAGAACATGATGCCTTTAAATCCTATCATTGTCATCGAAATCTTTGATTGTTGGGGAATAGATTTCATGGGTCCATTTCCACCATCATTTAGATTTTTATATATTTTAGTTGCATTCGATTATGTCTCAAAATGGGTTGAGGCTATTCCTTGTTGAAACAATGATCACAAAACTGTGATTAAATTTTTAAAAGAAAATATGTTAAGTCGATTTGGAATCCCTTGGGCTACTATAAGTGATGGAGCTAAATACTTTTGTAACAAGCCTTTTGAGTCTTTAATAAAAAAAAGTATGGAATTATACATAAAGTTTCTACCTCCTATTACCCTCAAACAAATGGTCAAATTGAACTAGAAAATAGGGAAATCAAATAAATTTTGGAAAAAACGGTCAATCCAAATCGCAAAGATTGGTCTCTTTGACTGACTAGTGCACTTTGGGCATACCGAAAAAATTTCAAAACTCTTTAGGAATGTCTCTTTATCGTCTAGTTTATGGAAAACCTTGTCATTTTTGTAGAACTGGAGCATAAGGCATATTGGGCTATTAAAGCATTGAATTCAAACCTTGAAAATGTCAATCATGAACGTAAATTACAATTAAATGAACTTGAAGAGTTAAGGAATGATTCATATGAGATTTCAAAAATTCTTAAAGATAAAAATAAGGCCTCTCATAATAGTCGAATTTCACGAAAAACATTTGAAATTCGTCAAAAAAATTTGCTTTATAATTATTGTCTTCATTTATTTCCTGGAAAATTGAAATCCAAATGGAGTGGCCCATTTATTGTGAAACACGTTTACCTATATGGAGCTATTGACATTGAGAATTCTAGGGACGATGATATATTTAAAGTGAATGGACAACGTCTGAAATTATTTTTGGAGTGTTCAATTTTCAAGAATCTCTTTTCCTTTCAATCCCAGTGTACTGTGATTGATGTATTTCAAGCAGTTATTTTCTTTTCTTTTCTTTTGTATTTGTCTAATTCCCATTTTTTCTTGAGTTTTGCAGCAAATATTTTTCTTTTTGTCAGATTTTTTCACCTTGGTTAAACAACGAATAACAGTACTCTGTGACTCTAAGTCGGTTCCTTCAGTTTCCTAAAATTACTGAAACCCTACAATCAAGGCATGGAAGAAACTCTCACAAAACTCCACCAATATTTTCCTTCTCTCCCTGAAAATGCTCTGATGAAAATTTAAAAAGCAGACACCGAAAGAATGAGGCTTCTTATGATCAATGGTATTCCTAGTGATATTCATTGAGTAATTGAAGTAAGGGTTCACTTGGCAGGTGAGTCATCTGACTCTTTTATTTCTTACATGCTTGGTTTAGGGAAAAACACATATACTACGAAACGAAGAGCTAAACAATTAGGTGTTTGCTATAAATGTGCATGATGGACGTGCAACACTCGTTGTCATTCTTTAGGAATGGTGTACGATAATCGAGAAGATAAAATTCAATTCATTAGAGATGGCTTGACTAAGGAGTCTTTATTTGATATATAATTGACTCTTGAGACATATCGTAGTGGACATGTTCATCGAGTAATTCGCAATTTGCATACACAATTTCAAAAAGAAAGACAATTATATAGTCTCGGGAATCTAACTTTTAAAGACCTTGTTTGTCAATTTATAAGAAAATCAGATGGGAAGCATATCATCGACCCGTAGAGGGCGTACAAGCGGTTACTGGACGTAAAACCTGAGGAAGATGTGAGCCATAATCACAACTACCAGTATACATTGTTTCAATTTGTTGCTTTGATTTCCTTAACTTTAAATTACTATTTTAATTTACTGTTTTAATTTTCTTTACTTTAATTTTGTCGACAGTATCTAAACTTTTTGACTTTCACAATCTATTTTACTGTTTATTTGATAATTATCATTTTGCAGGTACTAGTGCTTTACCCTTTTTCAGGATCCATAAATACAGCTCGTCATTTCTCTCATCAACACATCCATATAAGAGAGGGATCAAAAAATGGAGAAAACTTCAAGACCACGAGTCACTAATATCCGTGTGTTTTGTGGGACTAGCCCTGGAACTAAACCAGATTTTGTTGAAGCTGTAAAAGAATTGGGTAGAGTTATGGTGGAAAGAAACATGCACTTAGTATACGGCGGTGGCAATCTTGGATTTATGGGATGTGTTTCAAAGGATGTGCAAGAATGTGATAGTCAAGTTTTGAGAATCATTCCAAAACCTTTGGTAGAAGAAAACCTCATCGAAAAATCAAATTGGGAAGAATACATTGTCTCAGGTATGTCTTAAAGACTTAATGAAATGATTAATCATGCTGACGTTTTTATTGCTTTATCAGGTGGGCTGGGAATATTGGAGGAAATATTCACAGTTGCGTCATGGGCAAACTTGAACATTCACCGAAAACCCATTGGACAACTTAATATTGATAATGTTTTCGATTTTCTTTTAGTATTTCTTGAGGATGCCAAAAGACTTGGGTTTATTTCGAAACCGGTAAAAGTTATAGTCCTAACTGCAAGAAAAATGGATGAATTAACTAACCAATTCTTAGCTTTTGAACCAAAAATCGACCTCATTCTTTCCAAGTTGAACTGGTCTAATAAAGATCAAGGCAAGAAGCGTAGAGTGGACTTGAATCTTAATCTGTAATTTTTTTCTTTTAAATAGTCGTAGATTCAATTTCCAATTCCACACTAATCAGGTGATGTCTTCTAAACTCTACTTTTTCTTATTCAAACATTGGGGACAACATCTCAATTTGGTTGGGATGGGGACAATTGACTAGATAGTTTTCGTTTTTATATTTCATTGTTTTATTTTTCTTTAAAAAAATATTTTCATTTTTGTGTTGTTGTTTTGTTTTTGCTTTGTTGTTATTTTGTGTGAAAAAAAAATTATTTTGTGTTTATTTTTGTTGTTATTTTGTATGTAAAAAAATATTTTGTGTTGATTTTCTTTTATGTTTTTTTTCAAAAAAAAACTACACACAAACCAATGATAAATTTTTGACTAACCAGACGGAATTATTGTTCAAAGATGATTGTGTAAGGAGTTTTCACTACTGAGACACTTCTGAGACGCATCTCAATGTTTCGTAACAAGTTATTTTTGTTCATTTCTTTTTAAATCAGTTAAATTTGTGAATTCTCCATAATATTGATTAAATTTGGTCTTCATAAGCTCATTTGAAAAGTATTATCAACATATACGGTAACATGTGATCGTGGGTTATAAGTGAAAATTTTGTAATATATAATTCTCTACTTTGTTGGAGGTAGCACCTAATAGCAGTGGAATTTGTGTTTTTATTCAAAAAACTAACCATGGTTTTACTTATTAACCGGACATCTTGCCTCAGAAAGCAGTGATTGTTCGAGTAAAACTGTAGAGTTTGAATTAGTTTAAAAAATGATAATAATAATAATAATAATCAAGCTTTTACTTAGTAACCAGACATCTTATCTTAATAAGCATTGATTGTTCGCGTAAAATGGTAAAATTTGAGTTGTTTTATTAAAAAATAAACAAAAATATAAATAAAAAAAAATTGTGTGTAAATAAGTTTGATTTCGTAGCATCTCTAACTCGAGCAATTAAGTCTGTATGAGTGTTTTAACATTTAGTACCCTAAGGCCAACTGGTCTGAGAGTCACTGACCCAAAGCTCGTTACAATGGTTAAAGAGAAAGCTTAAGGAAATCAGACACTTCTTCTTTTTAGCATCTGATATCCGAGTAATGATGTCTGTTGGGGTGTCTTAACACCTAGTGCCCTAAAACCAACTGGTTGGGTAGTCATTGGCCCAAAGCTCTTCACAAGGGTTAAATATTTATTATTATTACAAAAAAATATTTAAATGAATTGTCATGGCCAAAACGTGTGAATTCTGACATAGCTTTAGGAAAAAATATTATCCTCTTTTCAACAAATCTTGTGTTTATGGAAGAATGGTAAAAAGTAAAAGAGAATTTACTTATTTGATTATTTAGAAAGAAAGAAAACAATTATCAACTTGGATAAGAATTTTTCTTTTAAGTTTTCGCTTAAATTAATATGGACTAGTAATAAGCTGGTTGGGGGTGTGATGAACACTAAAAAGTGTACATTTAATAAAGAGAAAATAATCATTTTACATTTATAGTTTCATTAATTCCCTTAATTTAGTACACTTGTGAAATAATATTTAAATATATATTTTATATATTTTTATTACAATTTTTATTTCTTATGTAGGTGAAATAATAATTTGGATGCATAACTAAAAAAATGTACTTGACAATTGGATTTTAGAGGCTAGAAACTTAAAAGGGCGTTCTAATAGTGTACAATTTCATAAATTCTAACTTTGTACAATTTTCGTATTTTATCCAAAACTTTTTACTTCGATATCGAATTAAGGCGATTCTAGTTCAAGATGAAAAAAGACTCAAATATCTATAACTTTACTATTTACAAGATTTTCTAGTTTTGAAATTTTCAAGGCCGAAATTGATGAAAAATCTAAAGTGTGTTATATGTAATTATTAAAGACATAAACAAAAAAATGAAAAAAAAAAAATGAAAAGGTGGGGAAATGAGAATCCACATTTCGGTGGTGTAACACCCCACCAGAGGTAAACTGCTACATGCATGAGACATGATTAACCTATCTCCATAAGCCTCTAAATTTACAGAAAATTAGGCATGATGTATCCTAAAACTAGACAACCTTGATCAAAGTCCAGCATCAAACAGAATCTAAGAAAACATCAAACAAACAAAAGGACCTCAGGTCCACACAAAACACATCAATATCATATCATAAGGACTTCGTTTCCGCATCATCTATCAATAATCAAGGGCTCTGTGCCCACAACATCGTAAGCAATCAAAATATTTACTTAATATATATACAAATAGCGTGCTCAGCACGACAAATAAAATATTGATCACAGATCCTGGACCTCTAAAACTCTTCCAATGACACTTGTGAGGGTGACTGCCGCTTGGGTGATCTGCGTCTCGAGCATGACTTCCAAAGCTTTCATGGTTGACCAATCTGGAAGCCAACTTGCAAAACTAGCAAACTGGTTTGGTGTGAGTTTTAAAACTCAGTAAGTAACCATTCTAGTATTACAACAAACAAGTCAAACATAAACTATCAACAAACAAATCAAACATATCAGTAGTTTATCAGAATTACTAAACTGTTATAAGTTTAGATTTATCAACTTTTATTATCCTTTATACTTTACCATGACAAATTCTCATATATGTCAATTTATTAGCCAAACATTCAAATCTCGCAAACCATCATCCCAAACATCATAGAACAAGTCATTTTAATTCAAATATATTTCCATCATATGAGACGTGGAGTCAGATTTATTATACTTTATTACGATTAAGCATCTTTCAAATATTATTAAATCGATAAAACAAACATACTTTCTTCAATTCAAAACATACTTCCTTTAATTCAACACATAATTTATTCTATTCAAAACTTACTTTCTTATATTCGGTTACAAACTATATTCAATACCAAAACAACTTACTTCAATGCCAAAACAATCTTTCTTTAACCTTCTTTAACCATGATAACTTTAAAGTAGCTTAACACTTGGGATTCATTTGCATTCACACCTATCGTAGTACATTTCTCTTATATACATGCAAATATAATTTCATAATTCTTACACATATACGTACATACCAATACAACGTAGAAAACATGCTTTATAACATCTGATATTCACATCGGTTTCAAATCATCCATTCCTTTCATATAAGCATACATGATCCATAAATATCACGAGTTCTATCATACACATACATAACTCAGACATATTTACAAACATCATGCAACCAACCACGAAGTACACATAACAATCGATACATCAAAGATCACACCATTCAACAATACATACATATGACTGGCTTACACACACAATGCTCGTATGAGACTCATTACATATTTTAGAATAGGTATGAGATGAATTTCGTCTGAATGGATTCCTAACCAGCTCGACTACTATACCATGACAACATTAACCAATTAAACATATATACATGCATACATATCACGACACACCAAACTCATCCCACGACTTCTCATACACAAGCACATCCATAACAAACACTCCAAAACATCATTCAAACACTCATATACATACATATTCATACGAATATACATATTATTACGAATGCAAATGCCATATCTTTCATTCACCAATCAAACATACTTAGTTTCATATTTCCTATTAGGAAACCTTTGATACATAACTTATTAATTAAACATTTTCATTCAAGAAGTGTTTAGCTTACTCTCATTCCTTATTATACTTAACCATTTCAATCTTTATACAAATAACTCACATGTATAAGTCAATAATAACTTATTCATATTGCATACACATACATAAACTAATGCTAATTCAGAAATCATGATTTGCTCCATTTACCAATTTCGTATATCCAATCTATACATATCTTACCATCATATGCATATACAAATACATGTTCATATACTTATACATTGACGTATTCCTTTACATACACGCATTCATATCATTACAGGTTCATACCTTACGTACATCCATACATACGCATAAACATTAAGCTCATCAAGTATTTCACTTCATATCAAAGCATTGACAAACATCCATACCTATGGCGATCGATAAACTTAACTATATATGCTCTCGAACTCTTTCTTATGAGTATCTCTAACTATCATTGTATTAGCATAAACACTTCAATCATTTATATATATATATACATACATTTATATATAAACACAAATCAACAAATTAAGTACTCCTCGCATGAGTTACTTACCTAGCTTCGTAAATTCTCCACAATGCTGATTAAATTTGATCTTTATATGTTCATTTGACAGGTATTATCAACATACACGATAATATATGAACATGGGTTGTAAGTGAAAATTTTGTAATATTCAGTTCTCTAGTTTTTTGGTGATAGCTCCTAAAAGCAGTGGAATTTGTATTTATATTAAAAAAAAATTGAAATTAATCATGCTTTTACTTAGTAATCGGACATCTTACCTCAGCAAGTATTGATTGTTCTCGTCAAACGGTAGAGCCTTAGTTAATTTAAAAAAATGATGATGATAATAATAATTAAGTTTCTACTTAGTAACCAGACATCTTGCCTCAGTAAACATTGATTATTCACATCAAACGATAGAGCTTTTAACATTTAAAATCTGAGTAATTAAGTCTGTAGGGGTATCTTAACACCTAGTGCCCTAAAGCCAACTATTTTGGGAATCACTGGCCAAAACCCGTTACAAGGGTTGAAGATGTATTCAAAAAAATTGTATTTATAAATAAATTTCAATTGCCAAAAATGTGTGAATTCTGATATAACTTTAGGACAAAAATATTACTCTTTTTTCAACTACACTTGTGAATATTGTAGGGATAATGAATTGATTAATACCTTGTTAATTGTGTATATAGAGAATGATATAAAGTACAGGAGAATTTACTTATTTAGTAATTTAGAAGGAAAGAAAACAACTACTAACTTGGATAAGAATTTCACTTATTAGTTTTCGCTTAGATTACTAGGGACTAGTAATAAGCTGATTGGGGGTGTGATTGGGACTAAGAAGTGCATATTTATTGAGAGAATAAAATATCATTTTACACTTGTGGTTCACTAATCCCCTTAATTTAGCACGTTTATGTAATAATATTTACATTTATGTTTTATATTTTGTTATTGTGATTTTTATCTTTTATGTAGGTAAAATATTACTTTGGATACATATACATTTGGATTTTGGCGGCTAGAAATTTAATAGGGTATTCTGACAGTGTATAACTTCGGAAATTCCAGCCTTGTGCAATGCTCGTATTTTGGCCATAATTGTTTACTCCGAATCGGATTAAGGTGATTCAAGTTCCAGATGAAAGAAGACTCAAAGATCTACAACTTTGATGATCATAAGATTTTTGAATTCTGAAGTTTTCAAGACCGAAATTGATGAAGAATACAAACTATGTTAAATATCAAATCTTAAAAAAAATTAAAGAAAAAAATAACATTAGTCAATTTCATGTTTGGTGGAGTGTTTTGTGGAGTTTTTGTGGAGTGTTTGGTGGAGAAATTGGTGGAAGTCTTTTCTTTGCCTATGAATTGAAGCCATAATTTCATTTTCGATTTCACACTTTCTTTGATTTCTCTCAAGGAATTGAAGATTGTATCTTGTGTGTTTAATTTCTTGTAATGTCTTTTAATTTTAGTAATAAAATTATGTATGTTTTTAATTACAGTATGAGTAGCTAATTACTTTCCGCTGGAGAAATGGGTGAAACTTTTATTATCTAAAGTTTAGATTAATCTCACTTATATTATAATATATAAATAGTAATGAATAATGAATAATTGAGAACTGGACTAATTATTGACAAACTGTTCTACCGCCTATATGGCTGGTTTTATACGATTTCGTCATAATTTAGTACCTAACTGAACTTGTTATCGATGAACGGTATCACCACCTTTATGGTTAGTTTTATGTTTTTGGCATATTTAGTACCTTGGCAGGACTAGTTATCGACAGAAATGACTACCGTTTTTATGGTTGGTTTTATATGTTTTGGCATAGTTAATTTTGGAAGTTAAATTAATTAGATTATAATGATCATTTATATACTATAAAAAGTGAGATTTCTAAATATAAAATATTAAAAGCGGATCTCATAACCCAAACATTTTATTTTATTGTTGTCATCTAATTCAAATTCTCCAAACAACTTTAAACAAATCAAATTTTTTTCTTTTCATTTAAATTATTATTTGACCATACTGTTGGACAATTATGACCCATAACGTCACTATTTGTACAGATCATGGTGTTGTTATACAAATTAACTATGTGACAAAGAAGATTCCTCTCTTATCATTTGTGATTAGATCACCTAGATGTATAAATGATAGGAGGTCCCTATGATTTGTTCCTGGATTGATAATGATATGAGACAGTATCAGTCCACGAAGGATAAATCATTAAATATCCATAGTCAGAGTATTATCGAGATTGGACATCGATAAATATGTAAAAGACTAGTATTACACTTGTGCGCGTTGTGAGGGCATAACGGCATAGTTCTTATATATTTGGGTATAGGATACTCATGCAAATGTAATAGAAGGTTGTGTTTTACCGATGGTACGGGAAACAGCTTCGCTCTGGATAGACCCCCTCGGAATTCCATTGGTAGTATGACTATGTGTCTATGGAAGTCCGATATCATGGTAGGTGAATTTGGTCTTAACCTGAGACTTGCACCGCTAATACTTGCGACAATCAATATACCTTGGTTGCGGTCGTCCAGGGCTTTAACAGGTTCTGTGTACGCCTATGCTGGGTATATTGAGAATCGTAGTGTGTTGGTGTGATGTCAAGACGGAAGTATCACTCCAGTCATATGGAGATGATGGTCACGTAGGATACGGTACTAGTACTCTTAAGTACTGCAGTCATCGGGATAAAATGACAAGGTCATGTTTATCTGATTATAGAGACTAGTTACTAGACATCCGACATGTGCTTCGTACATGGCAGATACAATTCAAGCTCCAGGCCTAGCACGTGATCATCCGATACTGGATCGACATACGCAATACTACATATACTACGCCTGATATAGATCCTTTATTTCTGTAAGGATATTTCTGGAGAATTGGGTAGGCATGGCGCTTTGATAGAAGCCAACCTTGTCTTGTAAATCGGTATAAACGTAGTACGAGGTACTTACGTGTTCGGACAGTCCGACGGCCGAATTTACTGCCAACATATCCGGGGATCTCATTGGTCGTTTCCCTAAGATTCACCGATGACGTATGACTCACACTTTTATTAATCTGGGATTAATTGGAAGAGAGAGAAAATTAATCTGGGATTAATTGCGGAGATATGTTATCTGGGATAAATTATCATTAAAAAGAGAGATAATGATTAATTTGGAATTAATCGATTAAATTAATATATTCGATATATTAATCGAAATTGGATTTCGACGCGGAATTGAAATTAGATTTTAATTCGGGCGAACGAATTAATTTAGAATTAATTCGTTAGCGATGTGAATAGTGATTTTGCTAGGCGTAATCATTTAATTACGTCGCAACGGAAAATTCGTTAATTTGGAATTAGCGAACCCGAGCCCGGGATTGTTTGCGAGCGCATTCGCATTTCGAATTCGAGTGCGGCACGCAAGTCAAATCAATCGTCAAATCATTAGTCACATCAAGGGTCAAATCAAATGTCACTTTGAGTGATGTGACAAGTTGTCACTTGATTGAGTGATGTGAGTGATATAAGTTGATGAAAGTGGTTGAAGCCTTTGATGGCTTTGACTTTTGGAGGCAAAAATTTGGTATTTGATTTTTGGAATATCTATTACCAATTTTTTTGTAACAATTACACTAACACTCTCTTTCTTCTTCTCTTTTTTACACGCCCAAAGTGGGCTCTTCTTCTCTCTTATTCTGCTCACTGCCATGAGATAAGGGAAGCCAAAGTGCTTGATTTTTGTGGCAAAAATCAAGAGAGCTAGCACTCCGAGAGACATACGAAGGTGATAGGGAAGTCCACCCATGAGTTGGGAATCGTTTGACGAAGCTTGGAGCTTGTTCAAGGAGCATCAATGGCCGAATCTTGGAGGGCAGTGGTAGTGAACTGCCCTGACCATGACAGTGAGCGAAATCAAGTTTTGTTCGTCGTAGCGTCGCTCAACCGATCGATGTGAGTATTCCGCAACTTCGTTGATTTGTATTCGCACTTATTTCATGCTTGTTTAATGATATTGGGACCTTAGAAAACTCCAACAATGGTATCTTGAGCAAGGTTGAGCATGAAATTGATTTAGGGCTTAAAATTGGGTAAAATATTTTTGAGCATGATTTGGATGAATTGGATGTTTGAGTCTGCTTAATACATGTTTAATTGATGTTTGATTTGATCAATTTCAAGAAAATTGATTTGGAACAATTTTCCCTAAAATTGGATGTGTTGGCCGAATGGTTGATGATCCCAAATGTCTTGGAATTTTGTTTTTTGATTCATTGGATGACTTGAAAAACAATTGGGAAAATTGATTTAGTTTTTGATTGGATTGAATTCGGAATTAATTTGAAAATTTCCCCATTGCTGAGAGTTTGAGAAGCCCTATTGTCTTGGTGATTTTGATTTTTTGATTCATTGGATGAGTTAGAAATCAATTAGGAATTTTGATTTAATGTTTAATTTGATTCAATTGGATTGGATTTGAAATTGGATATAAATTTCCCATTGGCCAAGAGTTTATGTAGCATGTTTGGGTTTGATTTTTGTTAAATTATGTTGGACATGTTTTAATGTTAATTAGCATAATTAATTAGGCTAATTGATGTTTTAGAAATGTTAATTGGGTAATTAATTATGTTATGCACTTTGTGTAATTAAATTGGGAATTTGGAATTTTTGTAATTAAATTATGTTGGGCCTTCAAATTGGATTTGGGCTTGTTAAGTTGTTATTGGGCTTATTGGGCTTGGTTGTACCAAGATGGGTTTAGGCAAAATTGGTTGGATCCAATTGGGCCCAAAACCGCATCCATAAAGCCCAAATGTGACTAATGGACCTTTAAAGTTTAATTGGGCATAATTGGCCTAAATTGATTTCTAGGCTTATGGGGTAACTCCCGGATTGGACTTTGGTTATTGGGTTCGACCCGAGTTGACCAAAAGTCCACGCCTTAAGAAATTAATTAAAAGCCCATTGGACTTTAATTAAATTGACGTTGGATGTTAATTGGGCTTTGAGACCCGTAACGATTAAATTTGGAATTTAAGTCGTAAAAGGTTTATTAATAAAGTGTAATATTTAATTTGGAATTAAATAGCGAATTAGAATTAAATACAAATTGAATTGGATTTAATTGTGTAGTTTAATTTAATTCGAGAATTCGTACTTTCAGTACTTATTCGCAAAACGAGTTTGACTCTCGCAAAATCAAATCATTGTTTGAACATTGGATGGTCACTAATTATCAGATTAATTAATTTGATTAGATTGATTGATAACATGCTTGTGTGAATACATGGTTGCGATGCATGAATAATGTATATCGGATGGATATTAGATGGGTGGGACAATTTTAGAAATTGTTGTAATAAATTTGATTTATTAATTGGACCTGCGTGTCCAGCCTTATACCTCCTTATTCTTTGTATTCTCTTCTCACATATTCCCCTCAATGTAAATGAGGTTTCTTTAGAAGTGTAGTGTAACGGGTAGAAGAAATATTTGTGCTAGCGGGAGAGAGAAAATGAGAGATTTGATCTAGGATCAATGTGTAAAATATCCATCCGCATATCATTATTATTTTTCATATGCGCTTTATTATGTGTTTAGAATGCATGTTTAAGGGTGTATGATGATGAGACCTTAATAAAGATAATAAATTGATTGCCAATTTGCACTCGAAAAACCCTCGCAAAATATTAAGCGTTTTTCCTTCCATTGAGTGATTCTTACTCAAGATCTAAGACTAGCATTGACTTGTTGGCCAAAGTCAAGGCCTTTGTCCGTCGAGGATGTGTTTGAATCACGAGAGCTTTGTTCCATATCAGTGTCTTGTCCAAGTTATGGTTTGTTGGCCAAAGTCAAGACCACTTCTTGTTCATCGACATTGATTACGAAGCTTTCCATGGTCAATGGGTCGCGCTTAACTGGGATCACTAAGTTTGTTGTGCCAAAGCCAATGCTTAGTTGATTCAGAGGAAAAGGTTAGGCAATACATTGGATGTATTGGCATATATAAGATATATGTTTCGGACTTGGATGTCCCCCTACTGGATCTAGGAATTGGATTGGATCCAATCGATCTTGGAGATCTACCTAGTTAATTATCATACAATTTGTTGGCCAAAGTCAAGATTGTGTGATATTTAACGGGATCCTAGCCCACTAGGAAACACAGTTTCCCGAGTACTCGACAGAGGGTTAGAGGCTCGCCGAAAAATAGTGGGAGGCAAGAATTGAATTTGCAATATTCGTTTAATTACTTGCCATACGCGCTCAAACAAATATAATTCGTCAAATCAAATAAATGTTAGTTGGACTAATATTTAAATGTTGTTTTAATAAACAGTTGGACTGTATTCAAACTATTCATTTATAGTTGATTTTATAATTGGATTATAGTAATCAATATAATTGATTTTAATCTATTAAATTATAGATGATTAAATAGTTGGACTATTGTAATCATTATAATAAATAGTACCTAAATCGTTGATTAAATAGTTGGACTATTAGAATCAAGATAAAATTGAAAGATTGACATTTAAAACATAATCATATGGAAAATGTATTTAAATGGTTTAATTTTCAAATTGGGAATAAATTTCAGGATGGTCCTGGAAAAACTAATAAGTTACTTTATTTGATAAAATAACGTATTAGGCCTAAGCCTGTAATTAAGCAAATAGTAGAGCATAATCTTTGGAAGATTTATGTAATGATAATTTTAATGTTTAATCCATTAAGCTTGTCGTAATAGACTCCTTAATTTCTGAATCAGAACTAAGGATTAGATCCTTAAAGTATGATACTGAAATTGAAGGATCTTCATAGATCTTATTAGATCTTAGAAGCACTAAATTGCAATAGTAAACTCTTGGAGAGTTAATGACTATTCTCAAGGAGACAAAGTCAAAATTTGCAATATGGCAAGTAGCGCAAGGCGCACCTTACTTCGATATTCTAGAAACCTGAGGCTTGGCCAAAGGCTTCTGGAGTATTGAAAAGGGCAAAGGCAAAATCATTATAATCTTCTAAGAAGATAAAAGGACATATCCCAAAATGTCTGCCTAAATTGTGGCAAACGGGATCGCAGAAGCGTGACTGCAGTTTGGACAAAGCAGACATGAAGGAATTAAAGACAGGGCAAGGCTCTGACTTTAAATATGATTGTCATTGTTATGTTCATTACTAGTATTAAAATTAGATTTTAAATACTTAGTGTGATACATAAAATATATATACTGATGTTCAGAATCTGCTATGAGCAGGATTAGGAAGCTGTTATAATGTAACTAGTTTGACAAGAAACATTATCTTTGTATCAGTGTTTAACCCGCTGCGGGTGAACCTTTATATTCTAGAACACTAAAGTATTTTATTATATAAAGATGATATTGAGATAAGCACATTAGATGTGAATAACAGAATTTATATTTTTGAATATAAATAAATCTCAAACGTATAACATGACAAACAAATAGCTCATACTGATTTGATCAGATGAAACATATTGTGGCATTGTTGTCTGGGACACAATTAAACAAGACTCGTATATCCACACTTTCGAAGAGTGGGTACTAGGACTAATTTGATTTCATTCAAATAAAGTCTACGAATCTAGTTTATTGGGCAAAGTGCCTAAAACACATTTACTCGGTAAGAGTGTAAAAGCCACCTATTTGTTAGCCCTAGTTCATAGTGAAGTAAGTGGGCCCATTTCTAGCTAGGCTAGAGGTGGATATGAATATTTCGTGATCTTTACGGATATGGCATCGCGTTATGGTTATGTGTTTCTTTTGAAGAACACAAATCAGAAACTTTTATAGTTTCGACACGAAATAGACAAACAGATCGGCTAAAGTATTAAACCGTCACGGTGAGACCGTAATGGAAAATACTTAAGCAATAAGTTTCTAATATACTTGAAAGAGTATAGTATTCTTTCAATAAGGACTCCTCCTGAAACATGTCAGTTTGACGGTGTGTCCGAACCGATAAACCGAATTTTGTTGGACATGATAAGGTTAATCATGAGTCGCTCTGAGCTATCATTTCCTTCAATGGATAAGCATTAACAGTGCAGAACTTATTTAGAATAAGGTTCCATAAAAATCTGTTTGACAGATTTCATATTAGATATGAACAGGAGAGAAACCAGGTTTCTCATTCCTGAATATTTTGGTATGCTGGGCATATGTTTGGATGATACCAAACTAAAACCCAAATTGGATAAGTGTTTAATTGTAGGTTATCCTAGGGATACCAAACTATAGAACTTATACATCTCACCAGAGAACAATTAGATTGTTGCTCGCCATGCAGTTTTCCTAAGAGGAATACCGATATGCAGTGGAAAGTGGGAGGATAGTAAAACTCGATGAAAATCGGAGTAATACTATTCAAGGCATCGATTCCTAATGGAACATAAATAGTTCATCAAGGATGAAACTATTCTAATAATCTTCGAATACACAAGAACCACGTAAGTCGGAGAGAGTCAGAAAATAACCTGGGTATGGGTTTCTGATCATACATCATAAAGATGTCTATCTTATTAGGGTATACCAACTGACTACGTATGAGGAAGTGATATAAGGTATTGACTCCCTATTATGACAAAGTGTTGAGTTCGAAATGGATTCCATGTATATCAACTTAGTTTGGATACTAGTTGTTGTACCGCAAGGCATTGTGCCTAATGGTACTATATGAGTCTTCAAGGAAGACATACATGGAAGGCAACTAACCAACGTACTAAGCTAGGCTTGTAGCGGAAAGGTATTGTTATCAACATTGTGTTGATTACGATTCAACCTTTTACCTGTTTCCATGGTAAATCCATTTGGATAACGCTTTCTAACGCTGTATGTTTCATTAATGAAATATGTCAGCTGAATGGCAAAATCGCTTTCCTAAAAAGGAAACCTTTTGGAGGATGTTTACAACATCCTGACGGTTTTGTCGTACCAAAACTAGCAAACAAGGTTTGCAGGTTATTCGATCCATGTTTGGATTGAAGCAAGCATTAGGTTCTTGGAATTATCGTTTTGATGTAATCATAATAGTTTATGATTTAATTCAAAACGAAAATGATTCTTGTGTATATAAGAAGGTTAGTGGGAGCGCACTGACAATAAATGTCCTATAAATAATGATAATATGTCATTTCTTGGAAATGATATTCCCATAAAATAATCGGTGAAAGCTTGGCTTTCGAGAAAACTCCCTGTGAAATCGTACATTGAAAAATGTACGCGAGCTGGTGTCTCATACGCTTTGAGCATATGGATTCACAGACAGGCCAATCCGAGTGATAGTCACTGGATTGATATTAAGAACATCCGTTAGTTTCTTAGAGATCTAATGATGATGTCTTAATCTATGGAGATGGAGAACTTGAAGTGACTGGGATCACTACAGCAAGTTTCCTAACCGATAAAACGATTATAAATCGTAAACGGTACTATACAGTTTGAATAACGGTACAGTGAGCTGGAAATCTTCCAAGCAAGATATTGTTACCGAATAAACAACAAATGCGGGTTATTGCTGTAGCTGAGGCAGCAATAGAAGCCTTCTGGGTCGACAACAAATCTAATTAGATTAGATATAATTATGTTAGCAGCTGAGCTAGGCTGCAGCACAGGCTAAAGAATTAATGGTCTCATCAACGATCCAGATACATACTTTGATATTCATTCGATTCGTTCGGATCATACATCGTGGCGATTTGATGATCATATAAATCGCATCAGACGATAATCATGCAAATCCGCTGACGAAAGCCTTTTCTCAGCAGTTTGAGCCAATCGTACATAGTTCGGGTGTCAGTAACTCGAGTGACTGGCTATAGGCCAAGTGGGAGATTGTTGGACAATTATGACCCATAGCGTCACTATTTGTACAGATCATGGTGTTGTTGTACAAATTAACTATGTGACAAACGAGATTGTTCTCTTATCATTTGTGATTAGATCACCTAGATGTATAAATGATAGGAGGTCCCTATGATTTTTTTCCTGGATTGAGAATGATATGAGACAGTATCAGTCCACGAAGGATAAATCATTAAATATCCCTAGTCAGAGTATTATCGAGATTGGACATCAATAAATACGTAAAAGACTAGTATTACACTTGTGCGCGTTGTGGGGGCATAACGGTATAGTTTTCTTATATTTGGGTATAGGATACTCATGCAAGTGTAATAGGAGGTTGTGTTTTACCGATGGTACGGGAAACAGCTTCGCTCTGGATAGACCCCCTCAGAATTCCGTTGGTAGTATGACTATGTGTCTAGGGAAGTCCGATATCAGGGTAGGTGTATTTGGTCTTAAACTGAGACTTGCACCGCTAATACTTGCGACAATCAATATACCTTGGTTGCGGTCGTCCAGGGCTTTAACAGGTTCTGTGTACGCCTATGCTGGGTATATTGAGAATCGTAGTGTGTTGGGTATGATGTCAAGACGGAAGTATCACTCCTGTCATATGAAGATGATGGTCATGTAGGATACGGTACTAGTACTCTTAAGTACTGCAGTCATCGGGATAAAATGACAAGGTCATGTTTATCCGATTATAGAGACTAGTTACCAGACATCCGACATGTGCTTCGTATGGGGCAGACACAATTTCAGGCCCAGGCCTAGCACGTGATCATCTGATACTGGATCGACATACGCAATACTACGTATACTACGCCTGATATAGATCATTTATTCTTGTAAGGATATTTCTGGAGAATTGGGTAGGCATGGCGCTTTGCTAGAAGCCAACCTTGTCTTGTAAATCGGTATAAACGTAGTACGAGGTACTTACGTGTTCAGAGAGTCCGACGACCGAATTTACTGCCAACATATCCAGGGATCTCATGGGTCGCTTCCCGAAGATTCACCAATGACGTATGACTCGCACTTTTATTAATCTGGGATTAATTAGAAGAGAGAGAAAATTAATCTGGGATTAATTGCGGAGATATTTTATCTGGGATAAATTATCTTTAAAAATAGAGATAACGATTAATTTGGAATTAATCGATTAAATTAATATATTCGATATATTAATCGAAATTGGATTTCGACCCGGAATTGAAATTAGATTTTAATTCGGGCGAACGAATTAATTTAGAATTAATTCGTTAGCGACGTGAATAGTGATTTCGCTAGGCGTAATCATTTAATTACGTCGCAACAGAAAATTCGTTAATTTGGAATTAGCGAACCCGAGCCCGGGATTGTTTACGAGCGCATTCGCATTTCGAATTCGAGTGCAGCACGCAAGTCAAATCAAGCGTCAAATCAATGTCACTTTTAGTGATGTGACAAGTTGTCACTTGATTGAGTGATGTGAGTGATGTAAGTTGATGGGAGTGGTTGAAGCCTTTGATGACTTTGACTTTTGGAGGCAAAAATTTGGTATTTGATTTTTGGAATATATGTTACCAATTTTTTTTGTAACAATTACACTAACACTATCTTTCTTCTTCTCTTTTTTACACGCCCAAAGTGGGCTCTTCTCTCTTATTCTGCTCACTGTCGTGAGCTAAGGGAAGCCAAAGTGCTTGATTTTTATGGCAAAAATCAAGAGAGCCAGCTCTCCGAGAGACATGCGAAGGTGATAGGGAAGTCCACCCATGAGCCGGGAATCGTTTGACGAAGCTTGGAGCTTGTTCAATGAGCATCAATGGCCGAATCTTGGAGGGCAGTGGCAGTGAACTGCCGTGACCATGACAGTGAGTGAAATCAAGTTTTGTTCGTCGTAGCGTCGCTCAACCGATCGATGTGAGTATTTCGCAACTTCATTGATTTGCATTCTCACTTATTTCATGTTTGTTTAATGATCTTGGGACCTTAGCAAACACCAACACATACTAAATCTATTCCCGGTGGATTGACCCCGGACTTACCAGGTTATTTTATTACTTCAACACTCTTATACTTGGGAATAAAGAACCACTTTTTGAGCATATCAAGTTTTAGACACCGTTGCCGGGGAATACAATTTAGTAAATAGAATAATAATTTTTTCTTTCTTTTTATTTATTTATTTATTTTTATTTTTAATTTTAATTTTCTTTTGTCAGTTTTGCAGGTTGCATGATACATTGGACTCGATCATCTAGTGGAAGAATAATTAGAGAATTGAAATGGAAATCCACTTACCCGAATTCAAAATCCAATTGATCAGGAAGAAAATGAGTCTCAGCATGGCGATCTTAATCATCCAATGACACTCAGAGAATTATGAATCCTACCTGGACGGGATCACCATCTTGCATTGCTTTCCCCCCGGATGCATCACGTTTCAATTTCAAACCAGGTATCATCCAACTTTTACCCACATTCAACGGTCTTGAATCAGAAAATTCTTATCAGCACTTGAGGGAATTCGAAGAGGTATGTAATACTTGCACATATCAAAATTACAGCATAAATATAATTCGACTTAATTTTTTCCCATTTTCTTTAAAGGATAAAGCTAAAATTTGGCTGCAAAACCTTAGGTCGGGATCCATTAGAACATGGGATGATTTGCAAGAACTATTTCTAAAAAAATTATTTCCCCCTCACAGGATAAATTCCTTTAAGAGGAGAATCACAACTTTCACTCAAGATTCGGGGAAAACACTTTGCCAATGTTGGGAGAGATTTAAAGAGACATTAAATATTTGTCCACATCACGGGTTTGAAACATGGAGGCTGGTTGCCTATTTCTATGAGGGGTTAACACCCCAAGGTAGACAAGTAGTGGAAATGATGTGTAATGGTGAGTTTGGAGATAAAAATATCGAAGATGAATTAGATTACCTAGAACACATAGCAGATAATGCACAACAATAGGACGCAGTTGGCACTTATAAGTCATCTGTAAAACCACAACCATCTGGTAGAGGTATGTTTAACCTTAGGGATGATCATGACCTTTCTGCTAAGTATGCATCTCTAGCTAAAAAAGTTGAGGCATTAGAATTGAGGAAGAGTGATCATGTCAAGTATGTTCAAAAAGTCACTTGTCAAATCTGTAATTCAAATGAACATGTCACACAAATTTGCCCAACCTTGCCAGTCCTGCAAGAATGTCTCCATGACCAAATTAGTTCCATAAACACTTTCAATAGACCAAATCCAAACCCATACTCCCAAACCTACAATTCTGATTGGAGAAACCATCCAAACTTCAATTGGAGGAATGATAACCAAGCAAAACCATCACACCAACCTCCCCATGTATGCAAGAATTTCCAAAATTCCCAGAATTATGCATCATATGTCCCACAACCTAGGAAAACCCTTGAGGATACCTTGCATGCATTCATTAAGAAACATGAAGCCATCAATAACCAACATGTGCAAACATTGATTGATCTGAAAGATATTTTTTCCAAAATCATATATGTTTTAACCATTAATAAGAAAGGTAAGTTTCCTGCACAACCATAACCAAACCCCAAGAGTCATCAAAACCTTTACGAGGGTAGTTCTGGTAGTCAACATATTGACCAAGTCAAATCCATTAATATTCTTCATAATGGTAAGGTTATCCACAAACCTAATTTTGAACCTCTTGAAATTGAAAATAAATCAGGTCCATAGGGTAAGGAATAGGAAAATGAACCAGTACCTATCGTTGATGAAAACAATTTGTCACATACACCACCGTTTCCTCAAGCATTAAGAACAAAGAAATTGAACCATTCCCCAGAGATTTATGAAATATTCAAACAGGTAAAGGTCAATATTCTTTTGTTAGATGCCATCCGATATATACCATCTTATGCCAAATTTCTGAAAGACTTGTGCACCGTTAAACGAAGACATCAGGTAAAAAAGAAAGCTTTTCTAGCTGAACAGGTAAGCTCCATTCTCTCCACCGATAATACTTTCAAATATAAAGACCCTGGTTGTCCGATTATTTCATGTATTATTGGAGAAAAAAAAAATTGAACATGCTTTGCTTAACCTTGGAGCCAATGTAAATTTGCTTCCATTTTCGGTTACTAATAACTTACTATTGGCGAGTTAAAACCAACTTCAACTACTCTATTACTTTCCGATAGATCAGTCAAAGTACCGAAAAGAATTGTAGAAGATGTGTTAATTCAAGTCGATAAATTCATATATCATGTGGATTTTATTGTTTTAAAAACACAACCTGAAGAAAGCAATTATAAGCCAGTTCTTGTAATACTTGGTCTTCCATTTTTAGCAATAGCTAACGCTTTAATAAATTGAAAGAATGGAATCATGAATTTGTCATTTGGCAATATGATGTTGAAACTTAATATTTTTGACATGTGCAAACAACCATACGATGAGGACAATGAAGACGAGAGCATGGATCTAATTGAACCAATTATGGAGGAATATTTTCAGGGAAGTTTATCTGATCCTACATAAATTTATACATCTAATTTTCTTGATTCCAGTATACAATTAGATTCAAATAATCTTAATGATTTTTTACTTGATTCTACACAAGTACTGGAAGAAGATGGAGATAATCAAAATTTTGAGGAACTAGGAATACTGGAAGAGGAAAAACATGAGGAAATACCAAATTTGGAATTGAAACCTTTGCCAGGAGAATTGAAGAATGAATTTCTTGGAGATGAACAAACTTATCATATGGGAAGTTCTTAATATCTCACAAGTGATCAAGAAGGACATATATCTTCATACTTGAACCATCACGGCATGGAAGAAACTCTTGCAAAACTCCACAATCATTTTCCCTTTCTCCCTCAAAATGTTCTGATGAAAATTTACAAAGCACTCATCGAAAGAATGAGGATTCTTATGAACCATGGTATTCCTATTGATATTCATTGGGTAATTGAGACAAGGGTTCGCTTGGCAGGTGAGTCATCTGATTCTTTCATTTCTCACATACCTGGTTTAGGGAAAAGTACATATGCTAAGAAATAAAGAGCTAAAAAAGTAGGTGTTTGTTATAAATGTGCACGCTGGTCATGTAACACTCATTGTCATTCTTTAGGAATGGTGTCTGATAATCGTGAAGATAAAATTCAATTCATTAGATATTACTTGAGTAAGAAGTCTTTAGACGATATATCATTGACTCTTGAGACACATCCTAGTGGACATGTTTATCGAATAATTCACAATTTGCATACACAATTTCAAAAAGAAAGACAATATTATAGTCTCGAGAATCTGGCTTTAAAAGACATTGTTTGCCAATTTATAAGAAAATTGGATGTGAAGCATATCCCCGACCCATTGAGGGCGTTCAAGTCGTTACTGGACGTAAAAGAGGAAGATGTGAGCCATAATCACAACTATCTGTACATATTGCTTCAATTATTGTTTTGATTTACTTTAATTTACTGTTTTGATTTCCTTTACTTTAATTTTCATCGACAGTATCCAAACTTTTTACTTTCATGATCTATTTTATTGTTCATCTGACAATTGTCATTTTGCAGGTACTAATGCATTTATTACTCACCCTTTTTCAGGATCTATAAATTCAGCTCGTCATTTTTCTCTTCAACACATTCAGATAAGAGAGAACAAAAATGGAGACAACTTCAAGAAGATGAGTGATTAATATCTGTGTGTTTTATGGAACTAGCTCTCGAACTAAACTAGAATTTATTGAGGCTGCAAAAGAATTAGGTAGAGTTATGGTAGAAAGAAACATGCACTTAGTATATGGCTTTGGCAATCTTGGATTGACGAGATGTGTTTCAAAGGCCGTACAAGATGGTGACAGTCAAGTTTTGGGGATCATTCCAAAACCTTTGACAGAGGATAACATCATCGGAAAATCAAATGGAGAGGAATGCATTATTTCCGGTATGTCTGAAAGACTTATTGAAATGATCAATCATGCTGACGCTTTTATTGCTTTACCATGTGGGTTGGGCATATTGGAAGAAATATTCATAGTGGCATCATGGGCGAACTTGAACATTCAACAAAAACCCATTGGATTGTTTAATGTTGATGGATTTTTCGATTTTCTTTTTGTATTTCTTGAAGATGCTAGAAGAAATAAGTTTATTTCAAAACTGGTAAAAGATATCTTCCTAACTGCAAGAAAAAATGATAATTTAATTGACCAACTTTTAGCTTATGAACCAACAATCGACCTTATTCTTTCCACATTGAACTGGTATGGTAACGATCATGGCAAGAAGTGCAGAGTAAACCTGGATCTTAATCTGTAATTTTTCTTTTAGTTGCAGATTCAATTGTCAATTCCACACTAACCCAGTGATGTTTTCTAAACTCTACTTCTTCTTATTCAGACATTGGGGACAATGTCTCAATTTGATTAGGGGAGAGGATAATTGACTTGTGTGTTTTTGCTTTATGTTTCATTGTTGTGTTTTTGTTTTTGTTTCGTTGATATTTTGCGTGTAAGAAAAACACTAAAATGTTTTATTTTGATTTTATTTTGTGTTTTAAACTACACACAAACTAACAACAAATTTTTGACTAACCAAGTGAAATTGTTGTTCGGAGATAGCTGTGTAAGGAGTTTTCGCTCCTGATACGTATCTCAGTCTAATTCGTAACAACTTATTTTTTGTTTATTTCCTTTTAAATTATTTAAATTTACAAATTCTCCATAATTTTGATTAAATTTGATCTTTATATGCTCATTTGACAGATATTATCAACATACACAGTAACATATGAACATGAGTTGTAAGTGAAAATTTTGTAATATTCAGTTCTCTAGTTTATTGGAGGTAGCACCTAAAAGCAATGAAATTTATATTTATATTAAAAAATAAAATTAACCATGCTTTTACCGGACATCTTGCCTCAGTAAGCATTGATTGTTCACGTCAAACGGTAGAGCCTTAGTTAATTTAAAAAAAATGATGATGATGATAATTAAGTTTCTACTTAGTAATCGGACATTTTGCCTCAGTAAGCATTGATTGTTCGCGTCAAACGGTAGAGCTTTTAACATTTTAAATCCGAGTAATTAAGTCTGTAGGGGTGTCTTAACACCTCGTGCCCTAAAACCTACTGGTTTGGGAGTCACTGGCCCGAAGCTCGTTGCAAGGATTGAAGATGTATTAAAAAAAATTACATTTATAAATAAATTTCCATTACCAAAAATGTGTGAATTCTGATATAAATTTAGGACAAAAATATTACTCTTTTTTCAACTACACTTGTGAATATTGTGGGCACAATAAATTGATTAATACCTTGTTAATTGTGTATATAGAGAATCGTATAAAATACATGAGAATTTACTTATTTAGTAATTTAGAAAGAAAGAAAACAACTACTAACTTGGATAAGAATTTCACTTTTTAGTTTTCGCTTAGATTATTAATGACTAGAAATAAAGTGGTTGGGGGTGTGATTGAGACTAAAAAGTACATATTTATTGAGAGAATAAAATATCAATTTACACTTGTGATTTCACTAATCCCCTTAACTTAGCACGTTTATGTAATAATATTTTTTTTTTTTTTTTATTTTTTATTGTGATTTTTATCTTTTATGTAGGTAAAATAATACTTTGGATACACATCTAGAAAA
Source organism: Zanthoxylum bungeanum (assembly GCA_019454045.1). Classification (NCBI taxonomy): domain Eukaryota; kingdom Viridiplantae; phylum Streptophyta; class Magnoliopsida; order Sapindales; family Rutaceae; genus Zanthoxylum; species Zanthoxylum bungeanum. The sequence continues at coordinate 152,589 of SKCR01027624.1, forward strand.
ATGGACTTGACTTTTGGATTTTGGAGGCCAGAAATTTAATAGGGTGTTCTAACAGTGTACAACTTCGGAAATTCCAACCCTGTGCAATATTAAGATTTTGGCCATAACGTTTTACTCTTTTATTGGATTAAGGTGATTCAAGTTCCAGATGAAAGAATACTCAAAGATCTACAACTTTGATGTTCATAAGATTTTCGAATTCTGACGTTTTCAAGACCGAAATTGACAAAGAATCCAGAGTGTGTTAAATATCAAATCTTTAAAAAATAATAATAATAATAATAACATTTGTCAATTTCTCCACCAAACATGAGTGTTTTGTGGAGTGTTTGGTGGAGTGTTTGGTGGAGAAATTGGTGGAAGCTTTTTCCTTGCCTATAAATTGAAGCCATAACTTCATTTTTCATTTCATATTTTCTTTGATTTCTCTTAAGGAATTGAAGATTATATCTTGTGTGTTTAATTTCTTGAAATGTCTTTTAGTTTTAGTAATAAAACTATGTATGTTTTTAATTACAGTATGAGTAGCTAATTACTTTCCGCTGGGGGGAATTGGTGAAACTTTTATTAGTTAAAGTTTAGATTAATCTTACTTATATTATAATATATAAATAATAATGAATAATAATTAATTGAGATCTGGACTAATTATTGACAAACTATTTTACCGCATATATGGTTGATGTTAGATGATTTCGGCATACTTTAGTACCTAACTGGATTTGTTATAGACGAACGGTATTGATAGAGTTGGTGCTTGGAGTGTCAATCCGAATTGTACATTTTATTATTTATTAATAAAATAACTACATTTTTCATTTCATACCCTATTAATGGTATAGTCATTACGCGTACTAAATTGATGAATCGTTATGCTAAGAATAACATCGACCTTAGAATAGTTTTGACACTAGGTGTAAACTATTCTTAAAGTAAATATTCCTAGTCGTTGGTTTTGGAATACGGTTGAATTCCTATAACCTATAAGACTAGCACATGTCATATATTGGAATTGGAGTTCCAATGGTTTAACGCGATTGACCATGAGTTTTGGAAACTCGTATAGACATGTGGGTATTCGTTGGAGCGAATACTGAATGACTCACATGTGATTCCTAATAGTTGGAAGTACACACCACCGTCAATAGGAATCTCCTCGAGTCGAGTAGCTTATGTAATCCTTTGACTATAGGATAGCATTTATTTTGTGTGAGATCCTCCACACTTAGATGCCATGTATGTCAGAAACCTTTCATGATCTGGCCTCTAGATGTTCGTTGGGTGTGGACCGATGCACTCAGTAATCAAATACTGATTATTTACTTTGACCTAATTGGATTAATTGGATTAATTCAATAATTACATAAAGGGCTTAATTGTAAAATCATAACTATCTCTACCATTTGAAGATATTATGGTAATTGTAAGTATGTAATAATAGGTGGTTTTGGCTTGATTTAATTGGATTAAATCAAGGTGGCAAACATTTAACTAATCCATTTCTTAATCCTTGGCTTGATTTAATTGGATTAAATCTAAGTGGGAGACAATTGAGATTAGTCACACCTAATTATACATATTTGGACAAATTAGATTAAGCCCACTTAAAAGTTGATTACAACTTTTCTTAATTAAAAATTGTCTAAGTTTTGCTATAAATAGCAAGCTTTAGGAAGGTTTTAATTACAAGTTCAAATACAAGCATAAGCAAATTCTTGAGAGATTAGCCTAAGTTAGAGAAGTGTTTAGAGAAGCTTGTGAGGTCTCTACAACATTTCATCTAGGAGAAATCAAGATTGGATCTTGAAGAGAAGCTTGGAAGCATTGGAAACAAGATTGGATCTTGAAGTTAAGCTTGCACACCTTGGAGGTTCTTCAACAATTTCAACAAGGAGAAGTAGATTGGATCTTGCATCAAGCTTACTAGGTAATGTTTGATCTTCTCCAAAGCTATATTTATTTGTGTATTAGATGCATGGTCACATAGCTTAATGTTGAATAAGGCTAATCAATTGTGTTAGGATACTTTAGAAGTATAAACAAAACATGCTTGTAATTAGGTCAAAGATGTTCATGTTGGACATGGAACAATTAATTAGAGTTTGGAACTCTAGATTAAAGCTTAGAGCTATGGCTACCATTCTAGATTCACTTGACCACCTTTAGGTGGACTAGAATTGTTCACGGGATATTTCGTAATTGGGATTCTAAAATGGTTTGTGTAATGGATTCAAAATTTACGCTAATGCGTATTTAGAATAAATTTATGTTTTTGGAAAAATATTTGATATTTTGAAAAACTAGATTTTTATTCTATAACATGTGTTTATGTTGGTTTTGAAATTAAAAATTAATATTGGGTATTTTTGAAGTGTTTAGGGAAGACCGAAATAGATTAGGGTCAAAGACCATAATCCATTCAGCTCACTGGAATGTGAGCTGAATGCAAAAGGAAATGAAAAAAAAAAAAAAATAGCAGCACCTGGGCGCTATAGTGCGCGCGCGAGCACCGATTTTGTTTTGCTTCGTTTGGGAGCTTCCAGACTCCTAATCAGTCCCGGTTTTTTCCTATACACTCGTAATTGAATGTAGTATTTCATTAAATGATTTAAAATTACACCCATAATTGATATCTCCGCTGCTCGGGGCACCGATCCGACCCTAGGGGTTCCACAACTGCCCCAACAGGTATCACCGTCTTTATGGTTGGTTTTATGTTTTTGGCATATTTAGTACCTTGGCAGGACTAGTTATCGACAGAAATGACTATCGCCTTTTTGGCCGATTTTATATATTTTGGCATAGTTAATTCTGGAAGGAAATTAATTGGGTTATAATGATCATTTATATATTATAAAAAGTGAGATTTTTAAATATAAAATATTAAAAGTGGATCCTATAACCCTAGCATTTTTTTTATTGTTGTCATCTAATTCAAATTCTCCAAACAACTTCAAACAAATCAAATATTTTTTTCTTTTCATTTAAATTATTATTTTACTATACTAAATCTATTCACTGTGGATCGACCCCGGACTTATCGAGTTATTTTATTACTTCGACACTTTTATATTTGGGAATAAATAACCACTTTGTAAGTGTGTCAGATACATCCAAACATTTAACGAAAACCTTGAAATTAGTGACTTTTTACCCCGGAGGTCTTACCGAGATTTCAAGGCAATAAACAGACTCCAAACGATCCCACGAACGTGTGGGAATCGACGGACTTTCGATCGGAGTTACTGTTCACTGTGGGTCACTATTCAAATAATCTTCCTCCCTCGTTTCACGTGCAATCATGCACGGAACGGAAAATCAGTCACCGTCAACTTGTAGTACTCTCCGAGAGCTTTGATTTTGCGGATGGCTCGGGCCTTGAAATGAAGCGACAAGCCGGGAGCGAGAAACTCAAGCTCGCATATTTCCCTCTCTCCTACGGCCATTTATCGGTGATACGGGGCTGTCGCCGGCCACCACAAGGAGGAGGGGTGGCCGACGCACCCCTATGGCTGGTTGCGCCGGCCAACGGTGGCCAGCATACCTCCGGCATGCCCATGGGAACACAAAACATGTTTGGGGTCGTGGGGTGCATTTAGAGGATGTTTAATATGTTCTGCCATTTTTGCAATAAGAAGAAACTCTGGGATATTTATAAGAAAGTTTATGAAATTTACGTTTAGACCAACATCAAATTGCAATCAGGCCCCTATCATGGGGCTTCCTCGGTAATTCACATTTTTTATCAGATTCAAATTTCGAAAAGTATTCAACACGAAAGTTGTTCGTCTCAGAAAAACCAGTTTGATGGTTCAAGAATCAGCTCAATCAGAGTTCGTTTGCTATTCTAATAGCCGAAACAACAAACTCTTACATATATAACGATATAATCAGAAATCGTGTAACTGGTTCTCAGAACCATGCGTTTTCCAATGCGATAAAACTTCACTTTAAAATATTCCGTTCTATTTTTCAACACATATACTTTTATTTTAAAATACCATCACATTCCAAATGCTTAACTTTAATTCGGAAACAGTCCAATATTGTTCCGAAAACTCGGGTTATTACAGGTGGATTGTCAATTCCCACCAATTATACTAATTTACAAATTAGCATGGAGGGTGTTGAGCCCTCTACGATAAATAGAGGTGTTCAACACCCTAGAAAATCAGCCTAAGAATCCATAGTTTTCTCTGAAAAATTGTGGAATTTCAGCTTTTATGTGTTTTATTTTTTTAAGCTTTCTTGTAATTTTTTTCTTTCAGTAATAAAATTATGTGTGTTTTTAAAAAAAAAAATACTATCAATAGCTAATTTCATTCTGCTATGGTAAAATGTGAAACTTTTAATATAATAATATTGATTAATCTTACATATATTATAATATATGAATTTTAATCTAAAGACTAATATTTAATTTAAATCTGGATTAATTATTGACAAAATTTGTTACCACCTATATGACTGGTTTTATTTATTTGACATAATTGAGTACCTAATTGGACTTGTTATAGACAAATGTTATAACTGTCTTTATGGCTGGTAGACCCGGCCACAGTTTCGGTTCCGAACCAAAATCGAACCAGAACCGAACCGATTGGAATCGACCAATTTTGATTCCGACCAGTTCCGATTTCAGAACTGGAATCAATTTTTTCGGTTCGATTAGGATTCACCCCTAGCCGAATCTAACGGAACCGAACAGTTCCAACTGGATCCATTGGAACCGTTGAGGCCCAATGGTTACTAACCGTTGGGCAGGGCAGGCCCAGTGGCTAGTAGCCGTTGGCTCCCTGCCCAAAAAAGGTTTTATTTTTTAAAATCTAATTACTAAATTATCTTTAATAACATTAATAAAACAGTTAGTTTTAGCGACATTTTAGGTATCACAAAAATAATCCAAAAATGTATAAATTTGGGTTATTTTTTATTTTTTTCAACACATCAATTCTCAATTCTCTCAATTTCTTTAATTCTCTCATTCTCAATTCTCTCATCCTCAATTTCACATTCTTAATTCTCTCATTCTTAAATATTTCTTTCACAAAAAATGACAAGCTCATCTGAGAACGCCATGTCCAATGTGCCAACCCAAAAGAGCGGCCAAAATATCGGTATACAGAGAAGATAAGTTAAGTCTCGATCCTCTGATATTTTCAAAAATTATTTTCATTTAGTCAATACTGAAAATGAAGGTCCAATAGCAATATGTAACTATTGTGGTGTATCTTAAAAATTTACTGGTGGCTATGGCAATATAAACAAGCACTTGTATAGACATCATGCCGCTGAAATTGGATTTGATATAACACAAACTCAAATGGGCAGGTACGCATCGTCCAGTAGAGGTACGAGTTCTTTAAATTTATTTAAATATTCTGATGCTAAAAATAGAGAAGAATTTACGGAATTTACTTGTATGACACATCTTTCTTTAAGTTTTGGTGACAAAATTGATTTTACTAAATATATTCGAAATGCTTTAAATCATGCTACCTGTAAAATGACTATAAATACAACAAAACGTCAAAATTTTAAATTATACAAAGATGGTAAAATTATTTTAAATGAACTGTTTAAAGATATTAAAGGTCGTCTTTCTATTTGTTCTGATATTTGGAGTAACCATTGGCAAACACACTCATACATGGGTGTGACTTGTCATTGGATTGATGCATCATGGAACATGCAAAAATGACTTATTGTATTTAGAGTATTTGATGAGCAACATACTGCTGATTAAAGTAATTTTTGATGAATATAATTTAATAAGTAAAATTTTAACAATTGGTTTTGACAATGCATCTGCAAATACTGCATCAATTAGAGATTTAAAATAAATATGCCAATCAATTTTGGGGGTCAATTTTTTCATGTTCATTGCACATGCCATGTTCTTAATTTATGTGTTCAAGATGGTCTGACTTTTTTAGCACCTTAGATTGATCCTATTAAGATTGCACTTAATTGTATTTTGTCATATTCTTAAGTAAGGAGGGAATGAGCCAAGTTTTGTAAAATAAATGATGTTAAATCGGTAAAATTTTCACGAGATATTCCCACACGTTGGAATTCAACTTATTTTCTTTTAAGTCAAGCTTTCCAATACAAGATGTATTATGTAATTTGTTTCCCAAAATGTTCAACATATCACAATTTTTACTAGTCAATGAGATATTTGTGAAAAAAATTTAAAAGTTTTAAAAGTTTTTAATAATGCTACAAATATTTTTAGCGGAGTTTATTATCCTACAACAAATTTATTTATTGTTGAAAATTTGAATATTGTTAGTACTCTATATGAGCATGCTGAAAGTTATGATCCTAATGATATTATTTTAATTGAAGCTATTGCTATTTTAAAGAGAAAATTATGATGGAGTTGGTGCTTGGAGTGCCAATTCGAATTATATATTTTATTATTTATTAATAAAATAACTATATTTTAATTTCATACCTTCTTAATGGTATTTTCATTATGCGTATTAGATTGATGTATAGATATGCTAAGAATGACGTCGACCTTATAATAGTTTTGACACTAGGTGTAAACTATTCTCAAAGTAAATATTCATAGTCGATGGTTTTGGAATACAGTCGAATTCCTATAACCTAGAAGACTAGCACATGTCGTATATTGGAATTGGAGTTCCAATGGTTTAACCCGATGTACCATGAGTTTTGGAAACTCGTATAGACATGTAGGTATTCGTTGAAGCGAATACTGAATGACGCATAGGTGATTCCTAAACGATGGAATTACACACCACCGTCAATAAGAATCACCTCGAGTCGAGTACCATATGTAATCCTTTGACTATAGGATATCATTGATTTTGTGTGAGATCCTACACACTTTGATGCCATGTATGTCAGAAACCTTTCATGGTTTGGCCTCTAGATGTTCATTGGGTGTGGTCCGATGTACTCAGTAATCAAGTGCAAAGCAAGATAGGATTCGTCGCCCCTATGTGTACCATAAGGGGTTTACGTATCTATATGAGTAAAGTCAAGATTCTTAAATCTTAGGCCAAAGTCGATCACCTATGGTGGATCACATCAGTTATGAAGAATCATGGACATGTCAACATCAGATGTGTGCCTCGAAAACTTGACGGTATATTCTATGTTTCTTAAGCACAACTCAGATAGCCTACGACGGAGGGATTATTAAACATATGTGATAACTTTGATTTGTATAATTCAAAAAGGTCGTTCGTGTTCTTTGCGAATTCGGAGGTGGCTGAATTGCGCACATATTAGCTAGGCTTATATGACGAACGTGTCTGAACTTAGAGAGTCCCTATATTAAGTGTACTCGTTGAGCACTTGGGTAGCCGATTAATTTTGATAAAAGATAATAGTCGATATTATAATTATCAACCAAGATAATCAAGTGTTATTGGATAACACTGATTATTTACTTTGACCTATTTGGATTAGTTGGATTAATTCAAAATTACACAAATGGCTTAATTATAAATTCATAAATATCTCTACCATTTGAGGATATTTTGGTATTTCCAAATTTGTATTAATATGTGTAGATCTATATGTCTTGATTTAATTAGATTAAATCAAAGTGATAGACATTGAACTAATCCATTATGTAAATATTGTCTTGATTTAATTTATTTAAAAGTGGTAGACAATGGGATTAGTCACACCTAATTATGAATATTTGGATGAATGTAATTAAGAATACCTAATATTTGATAAGACATTTATTGATTAAAAATTGCCTAAGTTTTGCTATAAATAGCAAGCTTTAGGAAAGTTTTAATTAAGCTTAAGCAAGGTAAAAATTTGTGAAAGCTATACACAAGTATTTCTTAGAGAAAAATAACCAAAGTTAGAGAAGTGTTTAGAGAAGCTTGTGAGGTCTCTATAATATTTCATCTAGGATAAATCAATATTGGATCTTAGAGTGAAGCTTGCTAGCATTGGAATCAAAGTTGGATCTTGAAGAAAAGCTTGCAACACTTTGGAAGTTATCCTACCATTTAAACAAAGAGAAGGAAGTTGGATCTTTTCTTCAAGCTTGCTAGATAAGTTTGAAATTCTCTTACGTTATGAAATATGTATTGGATGCATGATCACATAACTTAATGTTGAAATAAGGCTAATAAATTATGTTAGGATACTTTAGAAGTATAAACACAACATATTTGTAATTAGGTCAAATATATTCATGTTGGACATGAAACAATTAATAAGAGTTTATAACTCAAGATTAAAAGCTTAGAGCTAAGGCTACTATTCTAGAATCACTTGACCACTTTTAGGTGAACTAGAATTGTTCATGAGACATTTCTTAATGGGATTTTAAAATTGGTTTATTATTATATTCAAAATTTACGCAAGTGCGTATTTAGAATAAATTTATGTTTTGTTAAAATATTTATTATTTTGAAAAACTTAATTTTTATTCTATAACATGTGTTGATGTTGGTTTTGATGTTAAAATTAATTTCGGGTGTTTTGAAAGTGTTTAAGAAATTCGAAAACAATTAAAACAAAAAAAAAATATGCCCAGATCGCGCTACAGTGCGCGCGGCACTATAGCGTGCGCGTCGCGCGTCATGCGCACTGAATTTGTTTTTCTTATTCTGGAGTTTCCGGACTCCGATTCAGTCTCAGTTTTTTCCTATACACTCGTAATGAAATATAGTATTTCATTAAAAAATTTAAAATTACACCCATGCTAGATATCCATGGGTTAGACCCATTTACCACTGCGTTAGACACCGATCCGACCCTAGGGGTTCCACAACTGTCCCAACAGAATGATATCAGTAGCAAGGCTTAACCACACAACACATGTTGCATGTTAGACATTTATTTGAATCTATGCCTATGTATTTTAATTTAATTATGCATAAATCATATTGGATATGTTGCATGTTTTAAATTAAAATTTTGACATAATTTTATTAATGACTTGATTGTCATAAATCTCTCATGATTAGCTGATTACTTTATTTTAAGTAAATATATTAGTAATGTTGGAGCATTATTAGAAGGTCTGTCTTGTCAATACAGAGATGAATGAGTTCTTACTACTTATATTCAATATCTCATTAGTGTGAGGGTATAAGTGCTCGGAACTTAGGTCACTCTGGTAAAATATTAGATGTAGAGTGATGGGTTCAGGCAGTCACTCAATATCATCATTAGTGTGAGGGTGTACATACAAAGCTCATTTGTGCACATTGATAAGTAAACACCTAGAACACGTCTTAATCCAATATTATCATTAGTGTGAGGATAAGAAATGGCTCAGGGCCCAACTAGGAGTCACATGATGTGATTGACTTGTAAGGTCTACCTAATGAGTTTATAAAGGCCAAGATCATCATTAACGTGAGGCTGGAGTAAATGTCATGGGATCCACTTCCCGCTATGAAATTTTGATAGTCAAATTTCTATTTTCCGTTAAGGGAGATTATATAATTACGTAAAGTAGTGGGAGGGCACTAATAGATTTAAAATTCCATAATCAATTAGTGTTATCACTTTTGAAATGAAAAATGTTCTGCTACTACTCAAAAATATTGTGTTGTAAATGGTTGCCGCTAATCCATTGATGAAAATTTGGATTCCAATAAGCTAAAAGGAGCCGAGAACTATTTAGAATGGGAAATGAACATGAGCCTTGTCTTGGAGTATGAAAAGTTGACTTATGTCACGATCAATCCACTGCATATTGGTATTGATCCTAACTCCACTCCATAAGAGCGAGAAACTTTTGATAGATGGAAGGATGATAACCTGAAGGTGAAATCCTACATCTTGGGATCGATGGTTCCAGATTTGCTGAGACAGTACATTGAAGTACCAGATGCTTGGAGCATCATGCGAACACTAAGAAGTTGTTCGAGGCAAACCAAAAGATGGAACTTTATCAAAGGTCTAAGGAATTGTTATGTGCTGAACTCGAGGAGTGAGGAGATGTCAATACACATGTTTTGAACATGATAGACCAGATTCGATATCTGGAACGACAAAATTTTGATAGTCAAATTTCTATTTTCCGTTAAGGGAGATTACATAATTACGTAAAGTAGTGGGATGGCACTAATAGATTTAAAATTCTATAATCAATTAGTGTTTGAAATGAAAAATGTTCTGCTACTACTCAAAAATATTGTGTTGTAGATGGCTACCGCTAATCCATTGATGAAAATTTGGATTCCAATAAGCTAAAAGAAGCCGAGAACTATTTAGAATGGGAAATGAACATGCTCCTTGTCTTGGAGTATGAAAAGTTGACTTATGTCACGATCAATCCACTGCATATTGGTATCGATCCTGACTTCACTCCAGAAGAGCGAGAAACTTTTGACAGATGGAAGGATGATAACCTGAAGGTGAAATCCTACATCTTGGGATCGATGGTTCCAGATTTGCTGAGACAGTATATTAAAGTACCAGATGCTTGGAGCATCATGCGAACACTGAAGAAGTTGTTCGAGGCAAATCAAAAGATGGAACTTTATCAAATGTCTAAGGAATTGTTCTGTGTTGAACTCGAGGAGGGAGGAGATGTCAATACAAATGTTTTAAATTTGATAGACCAGATTCGATATTTGGAATGACAAAATTTTGATAGTCAAATTTCTATTTTCCGTTAAGGGAGATTACATAATTACGTAAAGTAGTGGGAGGGCACTAAAAGATTTAAAAGTCCATAATCAATTAGTGTTATCACTATTCAAATGAAAAATGTTCCGCTACTACTCAAAAATATTGTGTTGTAGATGGATGCCGCTAATCCATTGATGAAAATTTGGATTCCAATAAGCTAAAAGGAGCTGAGAACTATTTAGAATGGGAAATGAACATGCACCTTGTCTTGGAGTATGAAAAGTTGACTTATGTCACGATCAATCCACTGCATATTGGTATCGATCCTGACTCCACTCCAGAAGAGCGAGAAACTTTTGATAGATAGAAGGATGATAACCTGAAGGTGAAATCCTACATCTTGGGATCGATGGTTCCAGATTTGCTGAGACAGTACATTGAAGTACCAGATACGTGAAGCATCATGTGAACACTGAGAAGTTGTTCGAGGCAAACCAAAAGATGGAACTTTATCAAAGGTCTAAGGAATTGTTCTGTGCTGAACTCGAGGAGGGAGGAGATGTCAATACATAAGTTTTGAACATGATAGACCAGATTCGATATCTGGAACGACAGGACATTGTGTTTGATGAAAGGCTGGGTCGTAATTTGATTCTGACTTCTTTGTTTGGTTCTTATGCTGGCTTTGTATTAAATTTCCATATGCATTCTATACAAGCCACATACGAAGAACTTCATAACATGCTACGCACGGCGGAGCAAGATTTGAAGAAAGGCAACCCCACACTGTATCTCTATGTAAGGGATATGCCCTATACCCAACTTGTGGATGGGCTATATGTACATGTATTTGTAATATTTTCATTAATTAATAAAATGGCAATCTTTATTATACGTGTCTTACATAACTTATATGAATCATCAACACTGTAATAAAGCCCTTGGAGTAATAAGACGATAGCTTCCACGCCTTATGAGAATCATTACTCTTAAATGTTCGTAGTCATAGTTTTATGAATAATCTGGGCTTTCACAAAGCGGAGAGACTAGCATGATGATATGATCCGCCCTTAAGTGGGGTAGCCGATCTCATAGGCTACTAGCGGAGATCCGTCCTCTTGGGGTATCACATGGATGCACGAGTTGCTCGTGTCCATCAAACTGACTGCCGAAAGTTTTCATATGGAGTGTTTATCCCATGTGTCTGTGAGAACTTTCATGTATCGATTATATGACTAGTCCTTAGACTTGAGGTCTTTACAATCGTATATGTGGATCAAATAACTTTGACATTCTCATTCCCCAGTTCAAAAGATCTGGTCATAAGGGTATGATTGAGTCATTTATTGAAACACATGAAGTTTGTAAAGATACAACAGAGAATCGCCACTCTCTCGGATAATATTTTCTTATAAGAGTAGTATTCCAGTTCACGGGTTGATATATGTGATCAATGCTTGAGACTGTGGCCACAGCGGAAGAATCATTTGAGATTCTTGGGTTAGCACGATTCATGACACTATCAACATCATACCTTTGACCATATGGGTAGACACTTTCGGTACCCTAGGTCAATAGGTGGGGATACAGTGAGGCGAGGGACCGTATCATATGTAAATCGCATATAGAATGGGTATATATATATATTTCCTTCTCATTTGGGGGCCTTGGCATGTTACTAGATGTCAATCTTGGTCATTGAAATCTAACGACCATCTGATCGGAGGATAATTTATGTTCGATTAAATTATCACGATTCATTTCATGTCCAACTTGAAAGGAACCCAAAAGGTCACACACAACAAAGTCGAAATCAATGGTTAACAGTGCACAGTACAAATATAACAGCATATATGATTGCTGTAGAAATTGTTCATAAATGGTTCAATGTATTTAATTATTGAATAGATCATTTATAAGGTTCCATAGTGGCTTAGGGATTGGTGAATGACGATGAGGGCACTTTGGGAATTGGAATAAAAAAAAATTTAGTATTCATGTGAATAGTAACGTGAATAGTATTTTTTTTTTTTGTTATTTGTTTTGAATTCCAATTCGGCCCAAACTCTAATTATGGTTTTATAATCTCATTAAACCACTAAATTAAGATCTCATGGCTAAGATTAATTTAGCTTTTATCCCACATCGGATTGTTAATTAATTTTGTTGTATTTGGAGCACTATATAAACACAAAGAATTCTTTACAAATTTGCTGCACCAAACCTTTCATATCTTGGGTTTATATAAGTGAGCAACTCTAAAGTTTAAGAGTAAGCCACTGATTTTAAGGATCCTTAAGTCTAATTGACTAGAGGAAGCTCGAGTTAAAATTTTTGAGGTATTTGCCTAGGCTAGCACCAAGGGCAAAATACACGTGCACTCAGGGCGTAGTCTTGCTGTTGAGTTTTGGCTTTGGTGTGTTCATCTTTGGAGGCCACACACTTGGGTGGCTCTTTGGAACGTGGAAGAACTTGCTGAGTTCGAGAAAAGCTTGTAGATTGGAGGGAGGACTGGAGGAGTCTACGGTTCAAGTAAGTCTTTTTCTTTCTTTATTTTATTTAGAGTTCTTATGATAGTTAGCATATTTAGGTTTATGTTCTTTGCATGTTTTATGCGTTTTATGCTTAGAATATATAGTAAAATGCCTAGACTTGTAGAATAATCAAAACAAATGGGTCTTGGGCAAAGGGAAAGTGGCAAAATAATTTTGATTTTCCGATGCGCACTCGCGGCCGCTTCCCAACAGTGGTATCAGCGCGTCGTTTTTGTTTTGATTAGTTTTCACTCGTTTGAACTGGAAATTGGGTGTTTAAAAGCTCGTTGGAAAGCTAACACCCTGAACTTAATTTTAGGCACAAGTTTTGCATGATTTGGCTAAGATTTGAATTGTGAAATTGCATTTAAAGTTCACGCGTCTGTAGAAAAATGTGAATAGTAAATTTATTTGAATAAAATAAAATGCAATATCATAATTAAATATTAATCAATGTTATTTAATGAGTAAAATAATTCCAACATATTAAAACTCATATGCTTGATAATTCTATGTATGATTAGAATTGGCATGATTATTTTAGGGTGCAAGCATCTAGAGACTTTCTAATAAATAGAGAGTGTATTGATTATCCCTTAGCTAAGTAATTTTTTCGTGATGAATTTAGAGATTTATTCCTTTAAGGCTAATAAATATAAATCACTTGTTTATAATAAAAGACATTATAAAAGATACAAGTGGGTTGGGACCAAGGGGTTAATAAAACTTTCCAAACTAAAGTTAATTTAACCAAATCTATTACTAGAGTTAGATAATGATTTGGTGTCTTGCTTCACTCACTACCTTTTTTATAGCCAAAAGGAAAAACTGTGAAGACATCTAGATAATCATTTACTCAAAGCTTACGTTAAAACATATTTAAATTTTTGGACTAATTTGGAGGATCTATTGTTTATTCCTGTCACCAAGGCAATAAGAGCCTAAGAGGTAAGGGTATTTAAGAGAGTTCGCTCCACCCTCCCTCTGGGGAATTTTCAATTGAGGAATCCATTTGACAGTTATTCACTTAAACTTGCTAAAATCCTCAATAATAATTTAAGTCTAAAATTTGCCTCCCATTGTAAAGTATAGACCCAAAGGGCTTAAACCGTATTGGCAGGACTAGGCTTTACCAGACTGACCAATACCAATTTGTCCATAAATCGTACTATTGACAATGGTTTGACTTTTTTGAGTCATAACAGCGACCCTTAGGCGTGGTCTTATAACTTAGTGACAAAGATTGGGTGTCTACAATGACTAGCATAAGCTATGGCATGTTTGATTGCCCAACCCAATGATCAAAGAATTGTGATTTATATCATAAATTGGTTGGGAACCTTTCTAATTATCATATTTTATAACGACCGACCCTAGTCGGAGTAATGAAATGATGATAATGGGATCATTGCCCATAAGAAATCCATCATATTGGGATTGATGCGATTTGCTTAAAATTTAAAACAATTGAGTGGGAGCAACTTCATAATATTAAAAGCTCATGTTATTATGAAACATTAATGAAACCATATTCCTAATTTTAACATTTTCTCTTAACAGGTGGGTTAAAATATTTCACAAACATTCAAATGGCAAACAGAGTATCACTTCGTTCCATCCTTGATGAGCATAAGCTCAAATGGGACAACTACAATGACTGGTTTAGAAACCTTAAAATTGTCTAATGACAAGAAAAGATTTTCTATTTCTTGAAAGACCATTTCCCCTGAACCCGTAGAAGATGCTGACCAAGATACATTTGATGCTTGGAAGAAACATGTCGATGATGATTAACAAGCAGTTTGCATAATGCTTGGCTCTATTTCGGGCGAACTTCAGAAAGCTCACGAAGATATGGATGCTCAAACCATCATCTTTCACTTTAAGGAGTTGTATGCAACTTTCGTTCATACCGTGAGATTCCAAGTGTCATGTGTCTTATTCCAAACAAGGAATAATGAAGGATCTGTTAGTGGACATGTGATTAAGATGATTGGCCACAATGAAAAATTGGCCAACCTCGGGTTCATCATGGATCATGAGATAGGTCACGATCTAATTCTCCAGTCCTTACCAAAAGAATTCTCTAACTTTATTATGCAGTTTCATCTGTCTTATAAAGAAGCTACTTTAGCAGAATTGCACAATCTGATAAAGGAAGCAGAGAAATACTTGAAACCGGAGCTTAAAACCTCTGTCATGCTTACGGGTACGGACCTGAAGCCACGAGGCCCAAAGAAAAATAAGGCCAAGGACAAGGCTCCAGATCACCTAAAGCCCAATGGTAAGGTGGAGAAGAAAAAAGGGAATTGTTTCTTTTGTGAAAGAAGGGTCATTAGAAGAAAGACTGCAGATCCTTGAAAGCCAAGGAAGCTATGGAAGCCCAAGAGGCCAAGAAGCCCAATGTTTCAGGTATGTTGTATATTATTGAACTATATTCTCAAAACTCTTAACCTTCCACTTGGGTGCTTGACATCGGTTGTGGGACTCACTTGTGTAACAATGTGCAGGGCCTGAGAAATAGTATGAGACTCTGTCATGGGGAGGTTGACTTACGCATGGGTAATGGAGCAAAACTGGCTGCATTGTGCATGGGGACTTATTCATTAGTTTTTTTGAATGGTTTAGTTTTAGACTAAGAAGATTGTGTTTATGTACCTTCTCTAGTAAAGAACATCATTTTAATTTATTCTTTATGTAATAAAGGCTTTTCATGCCTAATAAGTTGTAATGAATGTTCTTTTTATTTCAATGAAATAAAATATGGAGATGGTATTTTGAATAATGGTATCTATGTCTTACAAACTAATAAAGAATGTTCAACCTCTAATATATACAACGTTAACTCGAATAATCTTAATGAATCACTTCTATGGCACAGTCGCTTAGGTCATATCAATGAAACAAGATTAACTAAGCTATATAAGGATGGGTATTTCAGACCCTTCAAATATGAAACTTATGGAACTTGTGAGTCTTGTTTACTTGGAAAAATGACCAAATTACCCTTCAAAGGTAAATGACAGCGTGCAGCGGAGACATTAGAACTCATACACTCTGATGTATGCGGACCAATGTCAGTCACCGCTAGAGGTGGATTCTCTTACTTCATTACCTTTATCAATGATCACTCGCGATATGGGTATGTGTACCTTATGCGGTACAAATCTGAAGCCTTTGAGAAATTCAAAGACTTCAAGGCTGAAGTAGAAAACCAGCTTAATAAAAGTATTAAGTCACTAAGGTCTGACCGAGTGGTGGTGAATACTTAAGCAACGATTTCAAGATTACTTGAGAGAAAATGGCATTGTTTCCCAGTGGACTCCTCCGGGAACTCCACAGCATAATAGCGTCTCCGAAAGAAGAAATAGACATTATTAGATATGGTCCGATCAATGATGCCAGGCACGGATATACCTCTTTCATTTTGGGGTCTTGCTTAGAAACTGCAACACTACTACTAAACCAAGTTCTTCCAAGACTGTTAGTCAAACACCATATGAGTTATGGTCTGGGAAACGTCCTAGTCTTAGTTATCTAAGAATTTGGGGATGTGACGCATATGTCAAGCTCACATAACTAACAAATTGGATGATAGGGCAATTAAATGTAAGTTTGTAGGATATGCCTTGAACTCAAGAGTATACGTGTTTTACGTACCAAATGAACAAAGAACATTTGTCTCACGAAATGCTAAATTTCTAGAGAATGAATTCCTTCTCAAGAAATATAGTGGGAGTAGACTTGACCTCGATGAGGTACGAGAAGAACAAACTAACATAGAACTAAACCCCAGGCCCCTCAAAAGGGCAGCAATGGAACAACCACAAGGTTATGAACTCAGAAGGTCTGGTAGGGAAAGACATGAGCCTGAAAGATATGGTTTCCATATTGATGAGGAACATGATCAGGTCATTGATAATGACGATCCCACCAGTTATGATGAAGAAATGCGTGACATTAATTCAGTCATGTGGCTTGAGGCCATGAAATCCGAAATAGACTCTATGTATCAGAATCAAGTCTGGGACTTGGTAGATGCACCTGAAGGGATAAAACCCATAGGCTGCAAGTGCATTTACAAGCATAAAACTGATGCAGAATGCAACATCCAAACCTATAAGGCTAGGTTGGTGGCTAAAGGTTATAGAAAAATCCAAGGAACTGACTATGACGAAACCTTCTCACATGTTGCAATGATAAAGTCCATTCGAATTTTTCTGGCACTAGCTGCACACTTTGATTTTGAGATTTGGCAGATGGATGTCAAAATAGCTTTCCTTAATAGGAACCTCGTAGAGGAAGTCTATATGACACAACCTGAGGGGTTTGCATCTAAGGATGATCATAATAAAGTATGCAAGCTTAAACGATCCATTTATGGACTCAAACAAGCCTCCAGAAGTTGGAATATATGATTTGATAAGACAATCAAAGAATTTGACTTTATCAAAAATGTAGAGGAGCCTTGTGTTTACAGGAAAAGTAGTGGGAGTGCTGTTGTATTTCTTGTATTATATGTCGATGACATATTAATCATCGGGAATGATATTCTCATGATGCAAGCCACCAAGCAATGGTTATCTCATAATTTCTCCATGAATGATTTGGGAGAAGTAGTCTACATCCTCGGCATTAAGATCTACCGTAATAGATCTAAGAGGTTGTTAGGACTTTCTCAATCTACGTACATAGATAAAGTTTTGAAAAGGTTCAAAATGGAAGATTCCAAAAGAGTTAATTTACCTTCTTGTCATGGAATCAAATTATCTAAGGAGCAATGTCCACATACTCCTTCAGATAGAGAGCATATGAGTAGGATCCCTTATGCTTCAGCAATAGGATCGATCATGTACGCCATACTATGTACAAGACCTGATGTCTCTTATGCTCTTAGCATAACGAGCAGGTATCAGACAAATCCTGGTGAGCAACACTGGGCAGCTGTCAAAACAATCCTCAAGTATCTGAGAAGAACTAAGGATGTGTTTTTGACATACGGAGATTGTTCTGAGATGAAAGTCATTGGTTACTGTGATGCGAGCTTTCAGACCGATATGGATGACAGCAGATCGCAAATAGGATATCTGTTTACTTTGAATGGCGGTGCTGTCAGTTGGAAAAGCTCAAAGTAGTCAACTACAACGGACTCCACCACTGAAGCCGAGTATATTGCAGCATCTGAGGCAGCTAAAGAAGTAGTCTGGATAAAGAAGTTCATCACGGAGCTGGAAGTGCTTCCCGTGATAAAGAATGGCATCACGATGTACTGTGACAACACGGGCGCCATTGCTCAATCAAATTAACCAAGGTCCCACCAGAAATCCAAGCATGTACTCAGGCGATTTCATCTCATCAGAGAGATTGTTGAGAGAAAAGAAGTTATTATAGAGAAAATACTCACATAAGATAATCTAGCAGATTCTCTGACTAAAGGGCTGACTCAACAAAAGCATGATAGGCACACCCGAGAGTATGGTGTCCAGATTCATACTAGTTGGCTATAGTGCAAGTGGGAGATTATTAGGGATATGCCCTAAACCCAACTTTTGGATGGGCTATATGTACATGTATTTGTAATATTTTCATTAATTAATAAAATGGCAATCTTTATTATACGTGTCTTACATAACTTATATGAATCATCAACACTGTAATAAAGCCATTGGAGTAATAAGACGATGGCTTCCATGCCTTATAAGAATCATTACTCTTAAATGTTCGTAGTCATAGTTTTGTGAATAATGGGTGTTCACAAGGCGGAGAGACTAGCATGATGATATGATCCGCCCTTAAGTGGGGTAGCCGATCTCATAGGCTACTAGCGGAGATCCGTCCGTTTTGTGGATCACATGGATGCATGAGTTGCTTGTGTCCATCGAACTGACCGCCGAAAGTTTTCATATGGAGTGTTTATCTCATGTGTCTGTGAGAACTTTCATGTATCGATTATATGACTAGTCCTTAGACTTGAGGTCTTTACAATCATATGTGTGGATCAAATAACTTTAACATTCTCCTTCCCCGGTTCAAAAGATCCGGTCATGAGGGTATGATTGGGTCATTTGTTGAAACACATGAAGTTTGTAAAGATACAACAGAGAATCGCCACTCTCTCGGATAATATTTTCTTATAATAGTAGTATTCCAGTTCGCGGGTTGATATGTGTGATCAGTGCTTGAGACTGTGGCCACAACGGAAGAATTATGTGAGATTCTTGGGTTAGCACGATTCATGACACTATCAACATCATACCTTTGACTATATAGGTAGACACTTTCCGTACCCTAGGTTAATAGGTGGGGATACAGTGAGGCGATGGACCGTATCATATGTAAATCGCATACATAATGGGTATATATATCTTTACTTCTCATTTGGGGCCTTGGCATGTTGCTAGATGTCAACCTTGGTCATTGAAATCGAACGACCATCTGATTGGAGGATAATTTATTTTCGATTAAATTATCACGATTCATTTCATGTCCAACTTGAGGGGAACCCAAAAGGTCACACACAACAAAGTCGAAATCAATGGTTAATAGTGCATAGTACAAATATAACAACATATATGATTGCTATAGAAATTTTTCATAAATGGTTCAATGTATTTAATTATTGAACAGATCATTTATGAGGTTCCATAGTGGCTTAGGGATTGGTGAATGACGATGGGGGCACTTTGGGAATTGGAATTAAAAAAATTACTATTCACATGAATAGTAATTTTTTTTTTGTTATTTGTTTTGAATTCCAATTCGGCCCAAACTCTTATTAGGGTTTTATAATCTCATTAAACCACTAAATTAAGATCCAATGGCTAAGATTAAATTAGCTTTTATCCCACATCGGATTGTTAATTAATTTTGTTGTCTTTGGAGCACTATATAAACTCAAAGAATTCTTTACAAATTTGCTACACCAAACCTTTCATATCTTGGGTTTATATAAGTGAGCAACTCTAAATTTTAAGAGTAAGCCACTGATTTTGAGGATCCTTAAGTCTAATTGACTAGAGGAACCTCGATTTAAAAGTTTTGAGGTATTTGCCTAGGCTAGCACCAAGGGCGAAATACCCGTGCACTCAAGGCGTAGTCTTGCCGTTGAGTTTTGGCTTTGGTGTGTTCATCTTTGGAGTCCACACACTTGGGTGGCTCTTTGGAACGTGGAAGAGCTTGCTGAGTTCGAGAAAAGCTTGTAGATTGGAGGGATGACTGGAGGAGTCTACGGTTCAAGTAAGTCTTTTTCTCTCTTTATTTTATTTAGAGTTCTTATGATAGTTAGCATGTTTAGGTTTATGTTCTTTGCATGTTTTATGAGTTTTATGCTTAGAATATATAGTAACATGCCTAGGCTTGATTTTCCGCTGCGCTCTCACGGCCGTTCCCAACAGTCTATGGTGGAGCTGGCTCTTCAAAGACTTCTGGGAAGTCAAAGAAAATCAAGATGGGGAAGAATAAGACATCAAAGAAGAACTCCAAGAAACGCAAAGGCACAAAAACGAAAGTAACTCGTGATCAATGTCAACAATGCAAGAAGTCTGGACACTAGAAGAAGGACTGTCCAGAACTAAAAGGAAAAACATGACCCTCAGGTACGCTTTGTATTTTTTCAATTATTGACATCGCATTAGCCTTATATGTAAATAGTGGATGGGTGTTAGACTTTGGTAGTCCTACTCATATTTGTAATTCCCTGCAGGAAATGAGGGTTAGAAGAAGGCTGAATAAATGAGAGATCCAGCTTGGAGTTGGCAATGGCAAGACGTTGGATGTTAAAGCCATAGGAACGATTATTTTAAATCTCTCTAATGGTTGTAAATTAGATTTATGAGACTGTTATTATGTACCCTCACTTATCAGACAAATAATATCACTGCCAATATTAGATAAAGAGGGTTATAAAATAAACATTAAGTATGAAACTTTATGTTTAAATGATAAAGATAATTTATTGAAATGTGAATATTCTTTATCAAACGGTCACTATGTTTTGGAAACATATAGAGATATTTTTAATTTGGAGGAAAATACAAATAAAAAAAATCTGATATACTGAATTATGGCATATGAGATTTGGCCACATAGGTGTTAGACGTCTATCCAAATTGGTAAATGATGGTTTGATTGAAAATCTTACCTTAGATCCTTATCTGATTTAAGAGTAATGCATCTAAAGAAAGATGACAAATACCATATTTCTAGGTGTTGGATACCGTGCTGGAGATTTATTGGAACTAATACACATCGATGTGTGTGGTCTATTAAATCATATCACTCATGATGGTTCAACTTACTTCGTAACTTTCACGGATGACAAGTCTAGGTTTGGATATGTCTATCTGATGAAACATAAGTCGGAAATATTTAACAAGTTCAAATTATTCTGAAATGAAGTAGAAAAAAAACCAGTAAATTCATCAAATGCCTTCGGACAGATCGAAGCGGTGAATACATGAGTGAAGAATTCAGAAATTATTTAAGGGAGAATGGAATTCTTGCCCAATATAGCCCACCAGGAACACCTCAACACAACAGAGTGTCTGAGCATAGAAATCATACTTTATTGGATATGGTGGGAACAATGATGAGCGATACATATCTTCTTTTTTACCTTTGGGGTTATGCTTTAGTAACTGCTATCCACATACTTAATAGGGTTCCATCAAAAGCTATTTCTACTACCCCCTATCAGATATGGTTCGGTAGAAATTCAAGCCTTAGGCTTTTAACAATTTGGGGTTGTCCCGCATACGTTAGAATTGGGCAGCGGGATAAACTAGCTCCCAGAGGGTATATTATTATAGGTTCATTGGATATCCTGATAATTCCATGTGATGTCAATTCTACGATTCCGAGCATCGAAATGTATTTGTTGTTCGCTTTGCAACTTTTCTTGAAAATCAATTTTTGAGAGAAAGTGGGAGTTGTAGAGAGATTAAACTTGATGAGTTTGATCCCAACATTAAGGAAACTGAGATGGAACCAGAGATCCAAATAACTAAAGGTTACACTCAACGTCCTGGGATTGACTATGATGAAACTTTTTCACCAGTAGCCATGCTAAAATCTATTAGGATTCTCTTAGCCATTGCTGCATATCACGACTATGAGATAGGGCAGATGGATATGAAAACCACTTTCCTAAATGGATTCCTTGAGGAGGATATCTATATGGAACAACCAGAGGGTTTCGTATCCAGTGAGACTTCAAACTTGGTTTGTAAGCTCCATAAGTCTATTTATGGACTTAAACAGACATCCCGAAGCTGGAATTGTCATTTTGATGAGATAATTAGATTATCTGGATTCATCAAGAACGAGGAAGAATCATGTGTCTATAACAAATGAGTGGAAGCATGATAGTTTTCTTAGTCTTGTATGTAGATGACATCATTATCATAGGAAATAATATAGGATTGATGCAAAGTGTGAAAGCCTACCTTTGCAAGAACTTACCCATGAAAGATACGGGTGAAGCTTCTTATATACTAGGTATAAGGCTCTATCGGGATAGAGTTAGGAAGCTTATTGGGTTGTCCCAATCGACGAACATAGATAAGATGTTAGAAAGGTACAGTTTTACCAACTGCAAGCAGTAAATGTACCTTTCCAATATGGTATACATCTTTCGAAGAAAATGGCACCTCAAATTAAGGAAGAGAGAGTTAGGATGTCTAACTTTTCATATGTTTCTTGTATTGGAAGCATAAGGTATGTTATGTTATGTACTAGACCTGACATCAGTTTCGGCATCAGTGTGACCAGTCGATATCAATCTGATCCAGGTAATGATCATTGGACAGCTGTGAAACATATCATGTAATATCTTAAGGGTACTAGGGATAAGTTTATGATATATGGAGAAAATGAGCTACAAGGTAAGGGTTATATAGACTCCGACTTCCAGGGAGATCCAGATGATAGAAAATCGACATCAGGATATATATTTAGCCTTAACGGTGGTGCTGTAAGTTGGCGTTGTTCAGAGCAAGGCTTAACAGCTGATTCCACCACTGAGGCGGAATTTATAGCGGCTTCAAAAGCTGCCAAATAAGCTATTTGGATTAGAAATTTTATCATAACATGGCGTTGTGCCTAGTATTACAGATTCGATCCCATTGTACTATGATAATAACGGAGCCATCGCGTAGGCAAATGAGCCGGGGGCGCATTCCAAGTCTAAACACGTGGAAAGGAAACACGACCTAATTATAGAGTTAATTGAACGAAAAGACATAGTGGTCTTGAAGGTTCAAGAACAAGACAACATAGCAGACCCGCTTACAAAAACCTTACCTTCTAAGTTATTCGACAAACATGTGGAGGAGATGGGACTGCAGTACCATCCAGATTGGCACTAAGCAAGTGGGAGCTTAATGGAGTTGGTGCTTGGAGTGCCAATCCGAATTGTACATTTTATTATTTATTAATAAAATAACTACATTTTCATTTCATACATTCTTAATGGTATTGTCATTATGCGTATTAGATTAGTGTATAGATATGCTAAAAATGACGTCGACCTTAGAATATTTTTGACACTAGGTGTAAACTATTCTTAAAGTAAATATTTCTAGTCGTTGGTTTTAGAATATGGTCGAATTCCTATAACCTAGAAGACTAGCACATGTCGTATATTGGAATTGGAGTTCCAATTGTTTAACCCGATGTACCATGAGTTTTGGAAACTCGTATAGACATGTGGGTATTCGTTGAAGCGAATACTAAATGACTCATTAGTGATTCCTAATAGTTTGAAGTACACACCACCGTCAATAAGAATCTCCTCGAGTCGAGTAGCATATGTAATCCTTTGACTATAAGATAACATTGATTTTGTGTGAGATCCTCCACACTTTGGTGCCATGTATGTCAGAAACCTTTCATGGTCTGGCCTCTATATGTTCGTTGGGTGTAGACCGATGCACTAAGTAATCAAGTGCGAAGAAAGATATTTGTCAGCCTGTATGTGTACCATAAAGGGATTAGGTATCAATGTGAGTTAAGTCACGATTCTTAAAGCTTTGGCCAAAGTCGATCACCTAGGGTGGATCACATCAGTTATAAAGAATCGTGGACATGAGATGTGCGCCTCGAAAACTTGACGGTATATTCTATGTTTCCTAAGCACAACTCGAATAGCCTACGACGGAGGGATTGTTAAACATATGTGATAACCTCGATTTGTATAGTTCGGAAAGGTCGTTAATGTTCTTCGTGAATTCGGAGGTGGCTGAATTGCATACATATTAGCTAGGCTTATACGATGAACATGTCTGAACTTACAGAGTCCCAATATTAAGTGTACTCGTTGAGCACTTGGGTAGCCGATTGATTTTGATAAAAGATAATATTTAATATTATAATTATCAACCAAGATAATCAAGTGTTATTGGATAACATTGATTATTTACTTTGACCTATTTGGATTAATTGGATTAATTCAAAATTACACAAAGGCTTTAATTGTAAATTCATAAATATCTCTACCATTTGAGGATATTTTGGTAATTCCAAATTTGTATTAATAGGTGTAAATCTATATGTCTTGATTTAATTGGATTAAAACAAAGTGGTAGACAATGAACTAATTCATTAAGTAAATATTGGCTTGATTTAATTTATTTAAATCAAAGTGGTAGACAATGGGATTAGTCACACCTAATTATGAATATTATGATTAATTTAATTAAGAATACCTAATATTTGATAAGACATTTATTGATTACAAATTGCCTAAGTTTTGCTATAAATATCAAGCTTTAAGAAGGTTTTAATTAAGCTCAAGCAAGGTAAAAATTTGTGAAAGCTATACACAAGTATTTCTTAGAGAAAATTAGCCTAAGTTAGAGAAGTGCTTAGAAAAGCTTGTGCGGTCTCTATAACATTTCATCTAAGAGAAAACAAGATTGGATCTTGGAGTGAAGCTTGCTAGCATTGGAATCAAGGTTGGATCTTGAAGAAAAACTTACAACACTTTGGAAGTTCTCCCACCATTTAAACAAAGAGAATGAAATTGGATCTTTGCTTCAAGCTTGCTAGATAAGTTTGAAATTCTCTTACGTTATGAAATATGTATTGGATGCATGATCACATAACTTAATGTTGAAATAAGGCTAATAAATTGTGGTAGGATACTTTAGAAGTATAAACACAACATACTTGTAATTAGGTCAAATATATTCATGTTGGACAAGAAACAATTAATAAGAGTTTATAACTCAATATTAAAAGCCTAGAGCTAAGGCTACCATTCTATAATCATTTGACCACTTTTAGGTGAACTAGAATTGTTCATGAGACATTTCTTAATGGGATTCTAAAATTAGTTTATGATTAGATTTAAAATTTACGCAAGTGCGTATTTAGAATAAATTTATGTTTTTGTAAAAATATTTATTATTTTGAAAAACTTAATTTTTATTCTATAACATGTGTTGATGTTGGTTTTGATGTTAAAATTAATTTCTGGTGTTTTGAAAGTGTTTAAAAAAACTGAAAACAATTAAAACAAAAAAAAATTATGCCCAGCTTGCGCTACAGTGCGCGCGGCACTGTACCGCTCGCGTCACGCGTCAAGCACACTGAATTTATTTTTCTCATTCTGGAGTTTCCGGACTCCGATTATGTCTCAGTTTTTTTCTATACACTCGTAATGAAATATAGTATTTCATTAAAAAAAATTTAAATTACACCCATGCTAGATATCCACGGGTTAGACCCATTTTCCGCTGCGTTGGACACCGATCCGACCTTAGGGGTTTCACAACTATCCCAGCAAAATGGTATCAGTAGCAAGGCTTAACCACACAACACATGTTGTATGTTAAACATGTATTTAAATCTATGGATAAATCATAATGTTGCATGTTTTAAAAAAAATTTTTGACTTAATTAAGTTAATGACTTAATTGTCATAAATCTCTCATGATTAGGTGATTACTTTATTTTAAGTAAATATATTAGTAATATATGAGCATTATTAAATGGTCTTTCTTGTCAATACGGAGATGAATGAGTTCTTACTACTTATATTCAATATCGTCATTAGTGTGAGGGTATAAGTGCTCGGAACTTAGGTCGCTCTGGTAAAACATTAGATGCAGTGTGATGGTTTAAAGCAGTCGCCCATATCGTCATTAGTGTGAGGGTGTACATATAAAGCTCATTAGTGTACATTGATAAGTAAACACCTAGAACACATCTTAATCCAATATTGTCATTAGTGTGAGATAAAAAACTAGGAGTCACATGATATGATTGACCTGTAAGGTCTACCTAATGAGTTTATAAAGGCCAAGATCGTCATTAATGTGAGGTTGGAGTAAATGCCATGGGATCCACTTCCCGCTGTGAAATTTTGATAGTCAAATTTCTATTTTTCCGTTAAGGGAGATTACAGAATTACGTAAAATAGTGGGGGGCACTAATAGGTTTAAAATTCCATAATCAATTAGTGTTATCACTTTTGAAATGAAAACTGTTCTGCTACTACTCAAAAATGTTGTCTTATAGAGGCTGTAGCTAATCCATTGATGAAACTTTTGGATTCTAATAAGCTAAATGAAGCCGAGAACTATTTAGAATGGGAAATGAACATGCGCCTTGTGTTGGAGTATGAAAAATTTACTTATGTCACGATCAATACACTGCCTGTTGATATCGATTCTGAATCCACTCCAGAAGAACGCGAAACTTTTGATAGATGGAAGAATTATAACCTGAAGGTGAAATCCTACATCTTGGGATCGATGGTTCCAGATTTGCTAAGATAGTACATTGAAGTACCAGATGCTTGGAGCATCATGCGAACACTCAAGGAGTTGTTCGAGGCAAACCAAGAGATGGAACTTTATCAAAGGTCTGAGGAATTGTTCTGTGCTGAACTCAAGGAGAGATGAGATGTCAGTACACATGTTTTGAACATGATAGACCAGATTCGATATCTGGAATGACAGGGCATTGTGTTTGATGAAAGGCTAAGTCGTAATATGATTCTAACTTCTTTGCCTGGTTCTTATGCTGGCTTTGTATTGAATTTCCATATGCATTTGATGCAAACCACATACGAAGAAATTCATAACATGCTACGCACGACGGAGCAATATTTGAAGAAAGACAACCCCACACTGTATCTCCATGGTGGAGCTGGCTCTTCAAAGACTTCTGGGAAGTCAAAGAAAATCAAGATGGGGAAGAAGAAGACATCAAGAAGAACTCCAAGAAGCGCAAAGGTGCAAAACCGAAAGTAGCTTGTGATCAATGTCAACAATGCAAGAAGTCTGGACACTAGAAGAAGGATAGTCCAGAACTAAAAGGAAAAGCATGACCCACAAGTACGCTTTGTATTTTTTCAATTATTGACATCTCATTAACCTTATATGTAAATAGTGGATGGGTGTTAGACACTGGCAGTCCTACTCATATTTGCAATTCCCTGCGGGAAATGGGGGTTAGAAGAAGGCTGAATAAATGGGAGATCCAGTTTAGAGTTGGAAATGGCGAGATATTGGATGTTAAAGCCATATGAACGGTTATTTTAAATCTCTCTAATGGTTGTAAATTAGATTTACGAGACTGTTATTATGTACCCTCACTTATCAGACAAATAATATCACTGCCAATATTAGATAAAGAGAGTTATAAAATAAACATTAAGGATGAAACTTTATGTTTATATGATAAAGATAATTTATTGAAATGTGAATATTCTTTATCAAACGGTCACTATATTTTGGAAACATATAGAGATGTTTTTAATTTGGAGGAAAATACAAATAAGAATTCTGAATTAAATAATACTGAATAATGGCATTTGAGATTTAGCCACATAGGTGTTAGACGTCTATCTAAATTGGTAAATGATGGTTTGATTGAAAATCTTACCTTAGATCCTTATCCGATTTGTGAGTCATGCATCCAAGGAAATATGATAAAGGCCCCATTTCTAGGTGTTGGACACCGTGCTGGAGATTTATTAGAACTAATACACAGTGATGTGTGTGGTCCATTAAATCATATCGCTCATGATGGTTCAACTTACTTCGTAACTTTCACGGATGACAAGTCTAGATTTGGATATGTCTATTTGAAGAAACATAAGTCGGAAATATTTAACAAGTTCAAAATATTTCGAAACGAAGTAGAAAAACAAACCAGTAAATTCATCAAATGCCTTCAGACAGATCGAAGTGGTAAATACATGAGTGAAGAATTGAGAAATTATTTAAGGGAGAATGGAATTATTGCCCAATATAGCCCACCAGGAACACCTCAACACAATGGAGTGTTTTAGCGTAGAAAACGTACTTTATTTGATATGGTGCGAACAATGATGAGCTATACAGATCTTCCTTATTACCTTTGGAGTTATGATTTACTAAATGTTATCTACATACTTAATAGGGTTCCATCAAAAGCTATTTCTACGACCCCTTATCAGATATGGTTCGGTAGAAATTCAAGTCTTAGGAATTTAAAGATTTGGGGTTGTCATGCATACGTTAGAATTGCGCAGCGGGATAAACTAGATCCCAGAGGGTATAAATATAGGTTCGTTGGATATCCTGATAATTCCATAGGATATCAATTCTACGATTCCGAGCAATGAAATGTATTTGTTGTTTGCTTTGGAACTTTTCTTGAAAATTAATTTTTGAGAGAAAGTGGGAGTTGTAGAGAGATTAAACTTGATGAGTTTGATCCCAAAATTAAGGAACCTGAGATGGAACCAGAGATCCAAATAGCTAAAGGTTACACTCAACGTTCTAAGATTGACTATGAGGAAACTTTTTCACCAGTAGCCATGCTAAAATATATTAGGATTCTCTTAGCCATTGCTGTATATCACGACAATGAGATATGGCAGATGGATGTGAAAACCACTTTCCTAAATAGATTCCTTGAGGAGGATATCTACATGGAACAACCAGAAGGTTTCGTATCCAGTGAAACTTCAAACTTGGTTTGTAAACTCCAAAAGTCTATTTATGGACTTAAACAAGCATCTCGAAGCTGGAATCATCGTTTTGATGAGATAATTAAATTATCTGGATTCATTAAGAACGAGGAAGAATCATGTGTCTATAAAAAATGAGTGGAAGCATGATAGTTTTCCTAGTCTTGTATGTAGGTGACATCTTTATCATAGGAAATAATATAGGATTGATGCAAAGTGTGAAAGCCTACCTTTGCAAGAACTTCTCCATGAAAGATATGGGTGAAGCTTCCTATATATTAGGTATAAGGCTCTACCGAGATAGAGTTAGGAAGCTTATTGGGTAGTCACAATCGACGTACATAGATAAGATGTTAAAAATGTACAGTTTTACCAACTGCAAGACAGCAAATGTACCTTTCCGATATGGTATACATCTTTTGAAGAAAATGGCACCTCAAATTGAGGAAGAGAGAGTTAGGATGTCTAACTTTCCATATGTTTCTTATATTGGAAGCATAATAAATGTTATGCTATGTACTAGACCTGACATCAATTTGGGCGTCAGTGTGACCAGCCGATATCAATCTGATCCATGTAATGATCATTGGACAATCGTGAAACATATCCTGTAATATCTTAAGGGTACTAGGGATAAGTTTCTAATATATGGAGAAAATGAGCTACAAGTTAAGGGTTATACAGACTCCAACTTCCAGGGAGATCCAGATGATAGAAAGTCTACATCATGATATATATATTTACCCTCAACGATGGTGTTGTAAGTTGGCGTTGTTCAGAGCAAGGCTCAACAACTGATTCCACCACTGAGGCGGAATTTATAGCGGCTTCAGAAGCTGCTTAAGAAGCTATTTGGATTAGAAATTTTATCACATAACTTGGCGTTGTGCCTAGTATTACGGATTCGATCACATTGAACAATGATAATAAAGGAACCATCGCGTAGGCAAAGGAGCTGAGGGCGCATTCCAAGTCTAAACACGTGGAAAGGAAATACGACGTAATTAGAGAGATAATTGAACGAAAAGACATAGTGGTCTTGAAGGTTCAAGAACAAGACAACATAGCAGACCCGCTTATAAAATCCTTACCTTCTAAGTTATTCGACAAACATGTGAAGGAGATGGGACTGCGGTACCATCCAGATTGGCACTAATCAAGTGGGAGCTTAATGGAGTTGGTTCTTGGAGTGCCAATCCAAATTGTACATTTTATTATTTATTAATAAAATAACTACATTTTCATTTCATACATTCTTAATGGTATTGTAATTATGCGTATTAGATTGGTGTATAGATATGCTAAGAATGACGTCGACCTTAGAATATTTTTGACATTAGGGGTAAACTATTCTTAAAGTAAATATTTCTAGTCGTTGGTTTTGGAATACAGTCGAATTCCTATAACCTAGAAGACTAGCACATGTCGTATATTGGAATTGGAGTTCCAATGGCTTAACCCGATGTACCATGAGTTTTGGAAACTCGTATAGACATGTGGGTATTCATTGAAGTGAATACTGAATTACTCATAAGTGATTCCTAATAGTTGGAAGTACACACCACCGTCAATAAGAATCTCCTCGAGTCGAGTAGCATATGTAATCCTTTGACTATAAGATAGTATTGATTTTGTGTGAGATCCTCCACATTTTGGTGCGATGTATGTCAGAAACCTTTATGGTCTGGCCTCTAGATGTTCGTTGGGTGTGGACCGATGCACTCAGTAATCAAGTGCGAAGAAAGATATATGTCGGCCCGTATGTATACCATAAAGGGTTTAGGTATCCATGGGGAGTAAAGTCACGATTCTTAAAGCTTTGGCCAAAGTCGACCACCTAGGGTGGATCGCATCAGTTATGAAGAATCGTGGACATGTCGACATGAGATGTGCACCTCGAAAACTTGACGGTATATTCTATGTTTCCTAAGCACAACTCGGATAGCCTACGATAGAGGGATTGTTAAACATATGTGATAACCTCGATTTGTATAGTTCATGTTAGGCATATGCCCTATACCCAACTTGTGGATGGGCTATATGTACATGTATTTGTAATATTTTCATTAATTAATAAAATGGCAATCTATATTATACGTGTCTTACATAACTTATATGAATCATCAACACTGTAACAAAGCCCTTGGAGTAATAAGACGATGGCTTCCACGCCTTATGAGAATCATTACTCTTAAATGTTCATAGTCATAGTTTTGTGAATAATCTGGGCGTTCACAAAGCGGAGAGACTAGCATGATGATATGATCCACCCTTAAGTAGGGTAGCCGATCTCATAGGCTACTTGCGGAGATCCGTCCGCTTAGTGTATCATATGGATGCATGAGTTGTTTGTGTCCATCGAACTGACCACCGAAAGTTTTTATATGGAGTGTTTATCTCATGTGTCTGTGAGAACTTTCATGTATCGATTATATGACTAGTCCTTAGACTTGAGGTCTTTACAATCGTATGTGTGGATCAAATAACTTTGACATTCTCCTTCCCCGGTTCAAAAGATCCGGTCAAAATGGTATGATTGGGTCATTTGTTGAAACACATGAAGTTTGTAAAGATACAACAGAGAATCGCCACTCTCTCGGATAATATTTTCTTATGAGAGTAGTATTCCAGTTCGCGGGTTGATATGTGTGATCAGTGCTTGAGAATGTGGCCACAGCGGAAGAATCATATTAGATTCTTGGGTTAGCACGATTCATGACACTATCAACATCATACCTTTGACCATATGGGTAGACATTTTCCGTACCCTAGGTCAATAGGTGGGGATACATTGAGGCGATGGACCGTATCATATGTAAATCGCATACAGAATGGGTATATATATCTTTCCTTCTCATTTTGGGGCCTTGGCATGTTGCTAGATGTCAACTTTGGTCATTGAAATCGAACGACCATCTGATCGGAGTATAATTTATATTCGATTAAATTATCACAATCCATTTCATGTCCAACTTGAGGGGAACCCAAAAGGTCACACACAACAAAGTCGAAATCAATGGTTAACAGTGCACAGTACAAATATAACAACATATATGATTGCTGTAGGAATTGTTCATAAATGGTTCAATGTGTTTAATTATTGAACAGATCATTTATGAGGTTCCATTGTGGCTTAGAGATTGGTGAATGACGATAGAGGCACTTTGGGAATCGAAATAAAAAAAAAATTACCATTCACGTGAATAGTAAAAAAAAATTTTGTTATTTGTTTTGAATTCCAATTCGGCCAAAACTCTTATTAGAGTTTTATAATCTCATTAAACCACTAAATTAAGATCCAATGGCTAAGATTAAATTAGCTTTTATCCCACATCAGATTCTTAATTAATTTTGTTGTCTTTGGAGCACTATATAAACCCAAAGAATTCTTCACAAATTTTTACACCAAAACATTTCATATCTTGGGTTTATATAAGTGAGCAACTCTAAAGTTTAAGAGTAAGCCACTGATTTTGAGGATCCTTAAGTCTAATTGACTAGAGGAACCTCGAGTTAAAAGTTTTGAGGTATTTGCTTGGCTAGCACTAAGGGCAAAATACTCGTGCACTCGAGGCGTAGTCTTGCCGTTGAGTTTTGGCTTTGGTGTGTGCATCTTTGGAGGCCACACACTTGGGTGGCTCTTTGGAACGTGGAAGAGCTTGCTGAGTTCGAGAAAAGCTTGTAGATTAGAGGGAGGACTGGAGGAGTCTTCGGTTCAAGTAAGTCTTTTTCTTTCTTTATTTTAATTAGAGTTCTTATGATAGTTAGTATGTTTAGGTTTTTGTTCTTTGCATGTTTTAAGATTTTTATGCTTAGAATATATAGTATCATGCCTAGGCTTGTAGAATAATCAAAACAAATGGATCTTAGGTAAAGGGAAAGCGGCATAATAATTTTATTTTCCGCTGCGCACTCGTGACCGCTTCCCAACAGTGGTATCAGCGCGCTGTTTTTGTTTTGATTAGTTCTCTCTCATTTGAACTCGAAATTGGGTGTGTAAAATCTCGTTGGAAAGCTTACACCCTGAACTTAATTGTAGCCACAAGTTTTGCATGATTTGGTTAAGATTTGAATTGTGAAATTGCATTTAAAGTTCACGCGTCTGCAGAAAAACGTGAATAGTAAATTTATTTGAATAAAATAAAATGCAATATCATAATTAAATATTAATCAAAGTTATTTAATGCCTAAAATAATTCCAACATATTAAAACTCATATGTTTGATGATTCTATGTATGATTAGAATTTGCATGATTATTTTAGGGTGCAAGCATCTAGAGACTTTCTAAGAAATAGAGAGTGTATTACTTATCCCTTAGCTAAGTAATTTTTGCTTGATGAACTTAGAGATTTATTACATGTAGGCACTGTATTTTTGCATATAAGTCTCGATGATGAGCCTCGTACGGAGGCACTACCCTTTAAGTTGCGGAAGTCGCGAGAAACGGACGTCGGAAGGGAAAATTCATAAATCAATACCTTGTTGGATTTAATTCATTTGCTTAGCTTCGGGTTTGCTCGTTGGATCTCTGTTTTAAAATTTATCCTCGGCCCAAAACCCCGCAAACCACACACCAAGCCCACACACCACCTACCACACGCCCAAGCCCACACACTAGCCATTCTACACGCCCATAAGCCTCCAAGCCCATTAAATCACATCCAATAATAAATCCACACATTAAACACATGTTGAAATCCTAATAAATCACCTTCCCAAATTAAAAGAATCAAATCAAATCACCTTCCCGAATTAAAAGAATCAAATCAAATCTCATCAATCACCTTCCTAATTAAATTAAATCTCATTCCTAAACTAAATAAAATCAAATCAAATCAAATTACCTCCCTAAATTAAAGAGATATTTTCCTTATGACACACAAATTAAATATCCCCTCATAATTACACAATCTCTATTTTCCTACCCGTATAAGGTAAACCCCAACCCTCTCCTATAAAAAGACACCTAAACCAAACCCTTGAGGACCCTGGAGCTCATTCACGGAAATAACACAAAAAATTAAAAAAAAAACCCTAAGCTCATTCTCTCTCCCAACCCACTCGGCAGCCTCACCATAAACAGAACCCTAAACTCATCTCACGGCCAAACACCTCTCACACACTCTCACCAAGCCACGACATTACGCAGCCTTCACACCTCATTCTCTTCACACAAGATTCACGACATGCATGAAAAAATAAAACCCTAAGGACGGCCTCTCTCCTGCTCCTCCTCTCTTCTTTCTACTCACTACTCACGACAATCCTAGCAGCCACACAAAAAAGATAAACCCTGAACTCTCCTATCTCTTCGCTCAACCTAAACACGTGAAGCTTACGCCCAAATAACCCTCACTGAACCAAGCAACCTAAGATACTCACTAACACACATTTAGACCACTCATAACAAACCGACTCACACACACTTACACACGGCTGAAGACAAACAAACACACTCTTTAAAAAATACGCACACACGTCAAATACATACACTCGACAACACCCCCCCTTTAATCCGTGAACAAGACACACACACACTCCACTGGCCTACATATACAAACAAAGCAATAAACCATAACTTCAACAGCCACCGAACCGTCACAAGTAAACAATATAAATTGACCAGCTCTCCACTACAAACTGCTCTGACCGACTAAACAAAAATAACAAATAAACACTAAAGAAAACCGATACAAAGACTGCCCACTGAGTGAACAAAGAACCGTGAAACCAGTCCAAAAAATCATCCCCGAAGCAACCCTCTCTTTAACCGAAAATAACCCCAAAACATTCCCAAAATAGCCCCCAAACAACCACCCGAAACAGCAGCAAAAGTCCCCAAAATAGGGAAATAGCGAAGGAAAACAGCGGACCAGCGAACCAAAAAAGTAGCGAAACATCAACCCTTCTGACGGTCGTGTAACGCACTTCCAAGAGGCGACTTAAAAAGTAAGACCTGAGGGCACCCTTTTATCTATTCTCGTTCTCGTTCTCTTTCTTATTTATTATTATTATTTTTTCGCATGTGTATCTTTGATTTATGTATGTTGTGGTCATTGGATGAATGATTTTGTGTTATCTCTTGTGGTATATCGGATGGAAACCCATACTTAAATTTCATAGTCGAATCTGAATGGACGGTAATGCGGTCTGTACTTGGGATACAACGCCACGTACTGCTTGAGAGACACACATATTTCGTTTCATCCAATTTTGTGTTTATCCGTTGTTCATTAGGAATAATATGTTATTTTTTAATGCTTGATTTAGTTATTTTCTTTATGTTAGGAATTTGATCATCTCTCTTTGATTTTTATGCTTAGATAATTGTCATTTATTTATGTTTCTGCATGTATTAGTTTAATGCGTTCATGAAATTGTATGATTGATGTTGCTCCGACTTACTTTTATGCATGCAAACTTAGATATAGGTTATATGCAAACTTAGATATAGGTTGTATGTGAACTTAGATGTAGGTTATTCTTGCGTATGAATGTTGCATAGACTTGGTTAGATTATTGCACAAATCCTTTCATTACAAGTGGCAAAAGTAAGGGACCATTCTGAACCCAACGGTTTGAGGTCTTCCCTTGCGAGAGGTGAGTGCAGCCTTAAATCATTTATCAGTTCACACTAGGTGGCGACTCCATTATTTCTCCGGTTTAGTTCCCCCATGGGCTACTCCGTACTCCCAACCGGGCGCGAGACTGGAACAGCGTCGCCGATTTCTATGTCCTATATTACCTTTAATCCTAATAAATATAAATCAGTTGTTTATAATAAAAGACATTATAAAAGATACAAGTGGATTAAGACCAAGGGGTTAATAAAACTTTCTAAACTAAAGTTAATTTAACCAAGGTATTACTAGAGTTATATAATGATTTGGTGTCTTCCTTCACTCACTACCTTTTTATAGCCAAAAGGAAAAGTTGTGAAGACATCTAGATAATCATTTACTCAAAGCTTACCTTAAAGCATATTTAAAGTGTTGGATAATTTGGAGGATCTATTGTTTATTCCTGTCACCAAGGCAATAAGATCCTAAGATGTAAGGGTATTTAAGAAAGTTTGCTCCACCATCCCTCTGGGGAATTTTCAATGGAGGAATCCATTTGACAGTTATTCACTTAAACTTACTAAAATCCTCAATAATAATTTAAGTATAAAATTTACCTCCCATTGTAAAGTATAGACCCAAATGGCTTAAACCGTATTGGCAGGACTAGGCTTTACCAGAATGACCAATACCAATTTGTCCCTAAATCGTACTATTGACAATGGTTTGAATTTTCCGAGTCATAAGACGCAGCGACCCTTATGCGTGGCCTTATAACTTAGTGGCAAAGATTGGGTGTCCACAATGACTAGCATAAGCTATGGCATGTTTGATTGCTCAACCCAATGATCAAGGAATTGTGATTTATATCATAAATTGGTTGGGAACCTACCTAATTATCATATTTTATAACGACCGGTCCTAGTCGGAGTTATGAAATGATGATAATGGGATCCTTGCCCACAAGAAATCCATCATATTGGGGTTGATGTGATTTGCTAAAAATTTTAAAACAATTGAGTGGGAGCAACTTCATAATATTAAAAGCCCATATTATTATGAAACATTAATGAAAACATATTCCTAATTTTAACATTCTCTCTTAACAGGTGGGTTAAAATATTTCACAAACATTCAAATGGCAAACAGAGTATCACTTCGTTCCATCCTTGATGAGCATAAGCTCAAATGGGACAACTACAATGACTGGTTTAGAAACCTTAAAATTGTCTTACGACAAGAAAAGATTTTCTATGTTCTTGAAAGACCATTTCCCCCTGAACCCGCAGAAGATGCTGACCAAGATACATTTGATGCTTGGAAGAAACACGTCGATGATGATGAGCAAGCAGTTTGCATAATGCTTGGCTCTATGTCGGACGAACTTCAGAAAGCTCACGAAGATATGGATGCTTAAACCATCATCTTTCACTTGAAGGAGTTGTATGCAACTTCCATTCATACCGTGAGATAACAAGTGTCATGTGCCTTATTCCAAACAAGGTATAAGGAAGGATCTGTTAGTGGACATGTGCTTAAGATGATTGGCCACATTGAAAAATTAGCAACCTCGGGTTTATCATGGATCATGAGATAGGTCGCGATATAATTCTTCAGTCCTTAAAAAATTCTCTAACTTTATTATGCAGTTTCATATGTCTGATAAAGAAGCTACTTTAGCATAATTGCACAATCTGATAAAGCAAGCAGAGAAGGACTTGAAACCAGAGCTTAAAACCTCCGTCATGCTTACGGGTACGGACCTGAAGCCACGAGGCCCAAAGAAAAATAAGGGCAAAGCCAATGCTCCAGATCACCTAAAGCCCAATAGTAAGGTGGAGAAGAAAAAGGGAAAGGGAAATGTTTCTTTTGTGGAAAGAAAGGGTCATTGGAAGAAAGACTGCAGATCCTTGAAAGCCAAGGAAGCTTGGGAAGCCCAAGAGGCTAAGAAGCCCAATGCTTCAGGTATGTTGTATGTGAATAGTAATTTTTTTTTGTTATTTGTTTTGAATTCCAATTCAGCCCAAACTCTTATTAGGGTTTTATAATCTCATTAAACCACTAAATTAAGATCCAATGGCTAAGATTAAATTAGCTTTTATCCCACATCGGATTCTTAATTAATTTTGTTGTCTTTGGAGCACTATATAAACCAAAAGAATTCTTCACAGATTTTTACACCAAAACCTTTCATATATTGGGTTTATATAAGTGAGCAACTCTAAAGTTTAAGAGTAAGCCAATGATTTTGAGGATCCTTAAATCTAATTGACTAGAAGAACCTCGAGTTAAAAGTTTTGATGTATTTGCCTAGGCTAGCACCAAGGGCAAAATACTCGTGCACTCGAGGCGTAGTCTTGCCGTTGAGTTTTGGCTTTGGTGTGTGTATCTTTGGAGGCCACACACTTAGGTGGCTCTTTGGAACGTGGAAGAGCTTGCTAAGTTCGAGAAAAGCTTGTAGATTGGAGGGAGGACTGGAGAAGTCTTCGGTTCAAGTAAGTCTTTTTCTTTCTTTATTTTAATTAGAATTCTTATGATAGTTAGCATGTTTAGGTTTATGTTCTTTGCATGTTTTATGAGTTTTATGCTTAGAATATATAGTAACATGCCTAAGCTTGTAGAATAATCAAAATAAATTGATCTTGGGCAAAGGGAAAGCGGCATAATAATTTTAATTTTTCGCTGCGCACTCGCGGCCGCTTCCCAACAGTTCAAAAATGTCATTCATGTTCTTCGCGAATTCAGAGGTGGCCGGATTGCGTACATATTAGCTAGGCTTATATCACGAACGTGTCTGAACTTAGAGAGTCCCAATATTAAGTGTACTTGTTGAGCATTTGGGTATCCGATTAATTTTGATAAAAGATAATATTCGATATTATAATTATCAACCAAGATAATCAAGTGTTATTGGATAACATTGATTATTTACTTTGACCTATTTGGATTAATTGGATTAATTCAAAATTACACAAAGGGCTTAATTGTAAATTCATAAATATCTCTACCATTTGAGGATATTTTGGTATTTCCAAATTTGTATTAATAGGTGTAAATCTATATGTCTTGATTTAATTGGATTAAATCAAAGTGGTAGACATTGAACTAATCCATTAAATATTGTCTTGATTTAATTTATTTAAATCAAAGTGGTAGACAGTGGGATTAGTCACACCTAATTATGAATATTATGATGAATTTAATTAAGACTACCTAATATTTGATAAGACATTTATTGATTAAGAATTGCCTTAGTTTTGCTATAAATAGCAAGCTTTAGGAAGGTTTTAATTAAGCTTAAGCAAGATAAAAAATTATGAAAGCTATACATAAGTATTTCTTAGAGAAAATTAGCCTAAGTTTGGGAATTGTTTAGAGAAGGTTGTGGGGTCTCTATAACATTTCATCTATGAGAAATCAAGATTGGATCTTGGAGTGAAGCTTGCTAGCATTGGAATCAAGGTTGGATCTTGAAGAAAAGCTTGCAACACTTTGGAAGTTCTCCCACCATTTCAACAAAGATAAGGAAATTGGATCTTTGCTTCAAGCTTACTAGGTAAGTTTGAAATTCTCTTAAGTTATGAGATATGTATTGGATGCATGATCACATAACTTAATGTTGAAATAAGGCTAATAAATTGTGTTAGGATACTTTAGAAGTATAAACACAACATACTTGTAATTAGGTCAAATATATTCATGTTTGACATGAAACAATTAATAAGAGTTTGGAACTCAAGATTAAAAGCTTAGAGTTAAGGCTACCATTCTAGAATCACTTGACCACCTTTAGGTGAACTAGAATTATTCATGAGACATTTCTTAATGGGATTCTAAAATTGGTTTATGATTAGATTCAAAATTTACGCAAGTGCGTATTTAGAATAAATTTATATTTTTGTAATAATATTTATTATTTTGAAAAACTTAATTTTTATTCTATAACATGTGTTGATGTTGGTTTTGATGTAAAAATTAATTTATGGTGTTTTGAAAGTGTTTAAGAAAGCCGAAAATAATTAAAACAAAAAAAAAATTCTACCCAGCTCGCGCTATAGTGTGCGCGATACTGTAGCGCGCGCGTCGCGTGTCATGCGCACTGAATTTATTTTTCTTCGTTCTGGAGTTTCCGGACTCCGATTCAGTCCCAATTTTTTCCTATACACTCGCAATGGAATATAGTTTTTCATTAAAAAATTTAAAATTACACCCATGCTAGATATCCACGGGTTAGACCCATTTTCCGCTGCGTGGGACACCGATCCGACCCTAGGGGTCACTAGGGTTCCACAACTGTCCCAACAAATTATTGATTTATTTTAAAGATATTTCATTGATTTATCTTATTGTCATAATTTTTGATCCTAGATTTAAAATAGAAGGTTTAAATAGTGCCTTACAAACTTACTATGTATATATAGGAATATCTGATGAAATTAATACTACAATAATTTGTTTAATGATTATGTTAGTAGATATAACTTGCAATCATTAGGACAATCTAGTAGTGAACCCGT
This sequence comes from Zanthoxylum bungeanum, assembly GCA_019454045.1. Lineage (NCBI taxonomy): Eukaryota > Viridiplantae > Streptophyta > Magnoliopsida > Sapindales > Rutaceae > Zanthoxylum > Zanthoxylum bungeanum. Next base: position 192,753 of record SKCR01027624.1, read on the forward strand.
AATTAGTTCAAGACTAAGCGTAGGTGATCGTTGGTTACTACAACGAAATAAAAAATATAGGGATAACACGACTAACAACCCGAAATTAGATAATTATTTATCTACCAATTTCAAGTTTCCAGCTAAAAGTTTAGTGCGTAAAATTTTTTAAGTACTTGAATGGTGGAACCGACATCAAAATGGCTATCATGTTTTATCAATTATTGCTAAAGAGGTGCTGGCAGCACCTGTTTCCAACGTTGTGGTTGAACAAGCCTTTAGCTTAGGAGGTAATATTTTAGAAGCGAGGCGGTCTTCATTACATCCAAGCACTTTAGAAGCAACAGTATGTATGGATGATTGGTCCAGAAGCTGATCTGATGCAATAAGAAGATGCCCCAGATGACTTTGAAGACTTGTTCGACAATACATCTGCAAGTGCAAGCGGAACGAGAGCTGAAGGATCAACATGCACTGATAATGATGATGATTGATGAGTTTGAATAATTGTAATGATGAATTATCTTAAAAATATAATGGACCTATGTGAGCTTTGATTCTTCTCACCTCTAGAGGATACATAGGTAACTTAAGTTTGTAAAAATTTAAGTTCAAGCTTTTTAATTTTATTTTTAATTTAATGTAATCTACATTCAAATTAATAATATTAAATAAATTTTTTAATCTCATTTTTAAAAAAATCATTATTAAAATTTAAAATTAAAAAAAATCGAAACTGAACTATTGGCCGGATCTAATGGTTGGTTTTATATGTTTTGGCATAATTAATTCTTGAAATAAATTAATTGGGTAATAATGACAATTTAAATATTATAAAAAGTAAGATTTCTAAATTTGAAATATTAAAAGTGGATCTCATAGGCCTAATATTTTATTTTATTATTGCAATCAAATTTAAAAATTGTCAACCATTTCAAATAATTCAGGCTTTTTATTTTCACTCAAATTATTATTTTATTTTACTAAATCTATTCCATGTGGATCGACCCCGGACTTACCAGGTTATTTTATTACTTCGACACTCTTATACTTGGGAGTAAAGAACCACTATGTGAGTGTGTCAAGGATATAAAGATTTTCCTAACTATCTTATTCGTAGGAATAGTCTCGCTTAGGTTAAAGCTTGAGTTAATTATATCGTTAATCTCAACGTAAAATTTATCAAAGGTCTCATCATCATTCATCCTAGCAACCTCAAATCTAGTGGCAAGTTCTTGGAGTCTATTATTTTTAATAGACAATATGCCTTCATGCACAGTCTGAAGGATGTCACATGCATCATTGGCTATCTCGCACATTAATATTCTCTTAAACTCAGCGGAGCAAACAACAACATAAATGGCATTAGTTGCCTTGATGTTCCTATTGCTAGCGTCAAATTCTTCCTCAGTCCAGGTCAGTTTATCTTTAGGGGAGGAGACTCCATCAACCATAACCACGGAAGGTTTCTACTCGTACTCTACTGACATCCATACCCTCTTATCTAAGGACTTAAGAAACGCTCTCATGCGAACCTTCCAATGCAAGTACTCAGTCTCATCAAAGAATGAAGAATAATTTAAGGGTTGACTTCTCTCCATAGCTAAATGGGTCAAGGATCGAGGTCAGTCTCTGATACCAATTGAAAATTCGAATTTAGTCTAAGGTTATGACACATGCGGAATTAAACACTATAAAATAAGACAAGTCATAATTATTATTTATATGGATTCACAACATGGACCCTTAAGTCTAACAATAATAAAACAAAGCAAATAAATCAATGTAGAAAATAAAATCAATACAAGTAATTTTATTGACGAAGTGGAAAACTCGTGTGAGTAAAAAAAACCACTCTGGGCATCTAGGCTACTAGCCAAAATCCACTATAATGAGAGTAGCTTACACTGATAGTATAGAACCTATGGTAGCAACTCTGCCGACTCGAATACCTCTAGAGTGTAATAATCCAAAGAACTCCTCAAGCCCGCGCCAAGCGGCCTTCTTCAGAACCTCTGAATTCTACAAGCGGATCAACCCTGCAAATTGCAACGCCAGAACTTCGACTACCAATCTTCCTACTTGAGAACTCTGAAGGCTTAGGAAACTCGGTTAGGGTTATGTTTCTGTGTTGGTGGTCACTCAAACTTCAATCTCATCAAAAGAAAGAAGACAAAGTAATCAAAAGAGTCTTCAAGGTGAAAATCAAGAAGGTTGAAAGCAACAAAGATTTTAGGCTTTGAATAATGTGTTTTCAACACTTGTGAATGTGGCTCTAAGTTTGTTTATATAGGTAGGGCAAATGTAAGGCTTTTTCTTGTGTAAAACTGGCTCAAAACGCGTCCAAAACAACCAATTTATGCACTGGCATTCGAATGCCCCTCAAACGTAAAGTTTCTGCCTCCAGGTGTTCGAACGCAAATACGAACGCAACTCGAACGCATGTCACATACTGATTTTTAGATGCAACTTGAAACGCTTATAACTTTCTCGTCCCTTGGACAAATCATGTTTTCTTTATCTGTACGCTATCTTCTTCGAGTCTAATTTTCAATGACACTGACCTCATGTTAATTGGAGCTTTAAATCTTCTGGAATATTCAAAAGAGTGAACGTCACTTGTTTCCATCTGATGTTGTCCAAATACTTGTCCAATTGCTCTGAGAACTTCAACACTTATTACAACTTGATTGAACTTGTTTTGTTACGGACATTGCCAAAAAATATGGAACTAACAAGAATTGGTTAGGGTTATGACGGAAAGAAACATGCGCTTAGTTATGGCAGTGTCAATTTTGGATTGATGTGATGTGTTTCAAAGGCCGTGCAAGAATGAGGCAACCAAGTTTTAGGAATCATCCCAAAAACTTGGTCATACGAAAATCTCATCGGAAAATCAAATGAAGAAGAATACATTATCTCACGTATGTCTGAAAGACTCACTGAAATGATTAATCATGTTGACGCTTTTATTGCTTTACTAGATGAGCTGGGCACGTTGGAAGAAATATTCACAGTAACATCATGGGAAAATTTGAACATTCACCGAAAACCCATTGGACTACTTAATGTTGATCATTTTTTTTTGATTTTCTTCTAGTATTTCTGAAGAATGCTAAAAGACTCGGGTTCATTTCAAAACCGGCAAAAGATATTGTTCTTACCGCAGGAAAAGATGCTGAATTAATCGACCAACTGTTAGCCTATGAACCAAAAATCGACCCAATTCTTTCTAAGTTGGACTGGTCAAATAACGATCGTGGTAAGAAGCGTAAAATGGACTTGAATTTTAATTTATAACTTTTTTGGGTAAATAGTAGTATTGTTGATTCAATTGTCTTTTTTCACACTAACAAGATGATGTCTTTTAAACTCTATTTCTTCTTATTTAGACATTGGGGACAATGTCTCAATTTGGTTGGGGGAGGAGATAGTTGACTAGATAGTTTTCGTTTTTTTGTTTTCCTTTTTGTAAAAAAATATTTTATTTTTGTGTTGTTGTTTTAATAAAAAATATTGTTTTTGTTTTGTTATTATTTTGTGTGTAAAAAAAATTTGTTTTTGTGTTGATTTTTCTTTCTTTTTTTTTTTTAAAAAAAAACTACACACAAACCAACAATAATTTTTTTACTAACCAAATACAATTGTTGTTCAAAGATGGCAATATAAGGAGTTTTCGCTCCTAAAACTCATTTCAATGTAATTCGTAACAAGTTATTTTTGTTTTTTTGTTTTTGAATTATTTAAATTTTGTGAATTCTCCATAATATTGATTAAATTTGATCTTCATATATTCATTTGACATATATTATCAACATACACTAACATATGATTGTGGGTTGTAAATGAGAATTTTGTAATATTTAGTTCTCTAATTTGTCGAAGGTAGCACATAAAGGAAGTGAAATTTGTGTTTTTATTTAAAAAAAATAACCAAACTTTTACTTAGTAACCGAAAATCTTGCCTCAACAAACATTGATTGTTCACGTAAAGTTCTCAAGGGGCGCAGCCTAGCGATTTGAGCTTGGGACCTTGTCTTCAATGTCCCAGGTTTAAATTCTGGGTAGCACCCTTGAAAGAGTTTGGGACAACACCGGTTTACCCACGCATCAATTGAATGACGTGAGGTTTCCCGGTATTCCAAAAAAAAAAGATTGTTCACGTAAAACGATAAAACTTGAGTTAGTTTAAAAATAATAATAATAATAATAATAATAATAATAATAATCAAGTTTTTACTTAATAACCAGACATCTTATCTCATTAAGCAGTGATTATTCGCGTAAAATGGTAGAGTTTAAATTTGTAAAAAAAAAATATGTATATAAGTTCGATTTTGTAGTCTTTCTAACTCGAGCAATTCAATCTGTAAGGGTATTTTAATACTTAGTGCCCTAAGGTCAATTGATTTAGGAGTCACTAAATCAAATTTCGTTACATGAATTAAAGAAAAAACTTAAGGGAATGAAATAATTTTTTTTGACATCTAAAAGATATTATAAAAAAATTAGGGACCTATTCGGAAGCCGTTAACTTGTGTCAGTTGTGTGGCTCATGTCACGTACGAATAAACAGCGAATCAACGCCTATGATCGAATCATCGAACCCTCGGTCAAATCAAGTCAAATCGTAATGTGGCACCCACCAATTACAGGACACGTGTCAAATTATAACTGTGGGATCACCTAATTTTATCAACTCTCAACCACTCTTCCGATTCCCCTCTTTCGCTAAACCCCACAAGAACGCCCCTCTTCCGCCCAGGCAGAAAACCCACCTTAGCTTCGGATCCAAACCTTCTGCTTCGGTCCTAGAATCTCAGCCCCGGATCCGAACCTGAGTTTTGCTCCTCTGTTCGTTGAAAATTTCGCAATATTTCGATTACTTTATCTCTCTCTCTCTCAGTTCAAGGCAAAGCCAATTTATCTCTCTGTTCAATTGAAACCCTAAAACTTGACAGATTCACAATATCGCAGTATCGGTTTTGAGCTTCAACGGAGGTCTCTCATCGTCACTGTGAGTGCCACAGCTTCTTATTCTCTATCTAGAAACCCTAACTTTCTCTATTTAGGAATTAGTTACATTTAGAGACTGAATCCAGGTCAGGGCAGTGATAGATTGTGTTTTTCTCTGTACTGCCTGTGAGATTTGTAAGCCGTCGTTTTGTCTTATAGCGATGTTTGTGGTGCTCATTTCTGGATTGATCTTATGTGTTTTTGCTGATTTATGCGAGATTTTGAGTCAATTAGAAGCTTAGACTTTGTTTAGTTGCTGAAAAAATGGCGGAATGTGTAGAAAATGAAATTTTTGAATTTTCTGTTTTAATGTCTTTTGTTAGCAGCTTTGTTTCTGTCTAAATATATGCATCAATTCGAAGGGCATTAAAAGGGGGATAATATACTTATGTAGTTCTTAATTCTAAATTTCTACTTTTGGAGGATTTGATTTGTGTAATTTTAAGAGATAGATGACCTGTATATGTGGCATTTGTTGCTTTGCTCTTAGTTTCTAATTTGAGTGCAAAGAGAGTCAGAGTCTTATTTCTAATGGTTGACGACTTGACGCATCCTTAATTTAATGGCCTAAGTGTGATGTAAACTATTTTGTTCGTTGGTAATATTGTCATCATGTTCAATTCAACTGGATTTTCAAATGTCGGAAGAGTAATGATGGTAATGTGAATCAAATTTGAACTTAAGTTGGTGTGTTCGTTGGAATTTCCATCTTTTTTGACTCGGTTGCCTTTGGTGCGGTTAATTTTAACCTTGCATATGAGAGAAACTTATTGAAGTATTTGGTACTTGGTTAGTAGAAAGGGCAATATTTTAAGAAGCATGCGATGGATGTCAAACTTTTCTGCACTTGCATTGCGTACTAAAAAGGAATTTGAAGCCTGAGTGGGCAGGTGTTGATCACATGTACATCCATATCTAGTGAACTAGCGTATTTTAAATGCCTGTCTTACCTGATGGACTAAACAAACCAAATTTTGATTTCAAGACTAGCAACTAATTACTGACGATTGAGTTGCCCTTTTCATTAGATTATAGTCATTTTATTTCGGGAGAGACTCAAAATATGTCAGGTTCTTTGGCAAAGAGAAACCTGAACTTATATAACAATTGATGTCATTTTTTTAGTTATCTACATCCTTGATTGGTTAAAAATAATTGTTGGGTCTTGTAATCCTCGCAAGTTAGTGTGGAGTTATGCATTCTGTTGTCCTGCAATTCTTGAGCAACCTCAAAAGGCACCTGATTCTAAATTTTATGAAGAAGATGCTGTGCAGCGTTTCATTGATACATTTAGGAATGGAAAGTTTATGTAACTGAGTTCTTTCTTTATGTGTTTTAGATCACTGTAATCTCTTTTTTTTCCCTGGTACTAGACCAGTGGAGCTCCTCTCTTTAAGTGTGCCAGTTAGGGAGTTGAGTATAGAGAAATGTGGCAGAAAGAAGATAGAGTATCATTTAGTCTTGAGTTAAGTTTGAGGAAGGCAAACCTTTCTCTAGTCCCAAGCATTGTCATAAATTAAAATTGAATGTAAACAACCCAAAACAGGCCAGGATGCTATAAAATGAAGACCTCAAAGTGGTGATAATGTCTGTTAAGAAGAGTGACCTGCAAGCCATGCATTTGACAGTATATTTAACAGCCGAGACTCCTTTATTTTAGGTCCAGTTCGAGGGCTCATCAGATGTATATTGGCTGAGCTTGTAAAGTTCATTCTGATATATGGTTCTCATCGTTGCCTCTCTAATAAGGGGATTTCTTGCATGAACTGGATGCTAAAGATGGCAAAGTCTTTGAATTTTATATTTTCATAATGTATGTTCAGTATAGGTTATGGGACAGTACATCCTAGATGGCCTTTTTCTGTGGCATAATGTGGTTTCTAATTGGCTTTGGGAATCAAGTGGGGTTTTTGGGACGGCACTCTGTGGGGGCTACCTCTGCCATGAATATTCTGTCCCAATGTAACATTGCTTTTAACAGATATATGATGTGGGCTGCAATATTTGATTCAGAATTGGTGTTTAAAGGTATATTCTTGTTCAGGTTGCAACACTTAGATAAGAAGTTTTGATATACTCCACGTGTCTCGCTTCTTATTGAGGAAATTGCTCTTTCATGGTTCAAGGGAGATGAGAGGATTTAAGGTTTGTGATTTGAAGAAAAATACTGATGTAATTTATGCTAAGGTTCTTGAAAATTATAAAAAAAGAAGAATGCATTAGAATGGGAATTTGTAGGCAAACAGTTTTGTTCAAAGCTTGTCAAACCATTAGAAGGAAGAAATAAGCTTTCATTCTTCTTCTTTATCCTTAATAACTGGGATGATGCTGTTTTGGCCCGAGTTTTAAGTTATTAATTTTCTTTTGTTTGATGTGTATAGCTGTGGTATTGGAGGTGCAGATCTCTGTATTGAATGTGCAGAATGGTTTACTTTCTTTTCAGTTTTCGCTCTCTCTCTCTCTCTCTCTCGCTCTCAAAGTATTAATCTCCTGTTTGTTTCTTTAGAAAGAAATTGTTGGGTATGTATCCCGATGTATCCAGTGTTTAAAAAAACGGTTGAGGCGGCCGCCTCGCGGCGACGGCGCCTCGAGGCGGCCGCATTATGCGGTTTTTCTGAGGCGCCCGCCTCTCTGCTGGTGAGGCGGCCGCCTCAGGCCGCCTCACGCATAATCGGGGTGAGGCGGCCTGAGGCGGCCGCCTCACCAGCAAAGGTTTTTTTTTTTTTTTTTTAATTTTCTAAAATGAAACGACGACGTTTTGGGCTTCCAAAACGTCGTCGTTCCATTGAACAACTGAGTGGCAGTAGAGCACTTGCACAAAAAAGGAGCAGAGACCAAAGTAAGTTAATCTTGTACAAATAATGCAATTTATATAATCAAATTAAAAAATAATACGACTTTATGTTATTTGTTTGGGAAAGGGAAAGCTCCACAATTAGTGGATGAAGACAATACAAGTGAAGGAGGTTCTTTGGATGATGACCCATCTGATGATGACATAGATTTTGACCCAAGCTTCATGCCGCTAGACACTAATGATAGCTTATTTAGGGATTATTTATCAATAATTTTTTGAACATACTATGAATTATGAAGAAAGTAATGTATTTTGGATTACTTATCAATAGTTTTTTGAACATACTATGAATTATGAAGAAATGAATGTATTTTGGATTGTTTTTCCAATTTTCGGATCGAGGCGCCCGCCTCACCGCCTCGAGGAGGTCCGCCTCGCGCCTCAATGGCCGGCCGCCTCGAGGCGCCGCCCCGTATTTTTAAACATTGGATGTATCCCGATATGGGATAGGGTTCTTTAATTATTAGTGGTACTGGTACTTAGGTTATGACCTTTTGTATATATATAATTGCTTTAGTTGTTATTATCTTATCTAATTACTTTGTTGTTAACTTATAATGAACATTGCACTAGTTTTCCTCAGGATAACTTTCTAAGTGCATACTTGGCAATTGGAGAGAAATAAATGTACAGAAAGGAGGTATGATTCTAAACATTTTGAATATGGGGAAAAAGTTATTAATATTATTATTTTTTTCTGTTTTTATAAGTTTGATCTTCCTCAATATTTTTTAGGTAGTGTTTTTCTTTTCGCAACAATTTAGCTGCTGCTGAAAGATTTTGGTGTGGATTATCTATGCCTGGCAACGAAGTAGGAGACAGGATCCATAGTTTTTTTGGCCAAGAGAACTTGGCTCAGGGCCAGCATCACTCACAGGTTGTTGACGGGACGTGGCCTGGGTTAAATAACAATCTGTGGGTTGGAAGCCAGAGACAGATTGGTGCACCTCGTTTTTCTTCCAATTTGAAGACTTACAGTGTGCAGCCATCAGGTATTAATCATGCTATTCTTGATAATTTGGTTCCAACTGCCTCTTATTGTTTCCTGAATAATGATATCTTGTTACAGCTGAATATTCTTGCCCCTCCCTCATCTTTTTTGTATTAGACTACAGATTACTTGAATTTTAAGCACACATTTGTGATATGTTTTCAAGTCTTTCTCTTATTAAATGTACTTTTCTTTTCTTCTGGCACTAGCTGATTCTGAGAGAGGACATCTTGGTCAGTCTTCAAGCGTGCAGCATGGCTCGAACTTCACCCAGTCAGCTCTGAAGTCTGAGCTGGTTAGCAGTCAGTCTCACAACCAACAATCAAATTTGAATGGCTATATGCATGGACATCAGGCATTACGGACGAGGCAGAATGAATCAAACTTTTTGGGAGTGGATCCGGAATATAATCGACCTAATTTGACAGCAAGGGGGCAAGTTCTTAACTCACAGTTAGGAAATGGTCCTGAACTTAATGAGAATAATTCAATGCGGTTGGAATCTGCTGAATCTCCTGTTAATTATGATTTTTTTGGGGGTCAGCAGCAAATGAGTGGGCAACATCCTAGCATGCTTCAATCATTGCCAAGGGAGCAGTCAGGTATTAGTGACATGCAGTTACTGCATCAACAAGTTATGCTACAAAAGTTGCAAGAACTTCAGAGGCAGCAACAGCTGCATAATCCAAAATTTCAGCAACAAGAAGCAAGGCAGCAGAGTTCCATAAATCAAGTTTCTTCTGTAGCAAAACAAGCAGCTGGCGGTCACGCATCAAGCCTTATCAATGGCATACCTATGCAGGATGCATCTAATTTTTCATGGCAGCCTGAGCTTATGGCAGCCAACCCAAATTGGCTGCAGCGCAGTGCCTCTCCTGTTATGCAAGGCTCCTCTAGTGGACTTGTGTTTTCACCTGATCAAGGCCAGGTGCGGGTGATGGGTTTTGTTCCTCAACAAGCTGATCAATCTCTTTATGGCATCCCTGTCTCTAACTCAAGAAGTAATTCAAGTCAGTATTCTCCAATCCAAATAGATAAGCCTACAATTCAGCATACATCTGCCAGCAGTAATTCCTTTCCAAGCAATCAATATGCTGCTTTTCCAGATCAAATTGGCATGCAGGATAGAACCATGGCTTCTAGGCAGAGCTATGAGGGGAAAAGTAAATTTGCGTCTGCCGCTGGACAAGGTTTAAGCGGTGGACTTAATTTGGAAAACTTACAGCAAATGAATGCCCAGCAAAGAAGTGCGCCCATACAAGAACTTCACGAGAGGCAAGGGTTAGTTAGTCCATCAGCAACATCACATGAAAAAACAGTGATGCAGGTTGCGCCTTTGCAAAATGCAGCTACCTTAGATCCAGAAGAAGAGAAGATTTTGTTTGGCTCAGATGACAATTTGTGGGATGACTTTGGCAGGAACACCATGGGGTCCGGATGCTCTCCTAGATTGGAGAGTACTGAGTTTTTGGGTGTTGTCCCTTCTCTGCAAAGTGGGAGCTGGAGTGCTCTTATGCAGTCTGCTGTAGCAGCAACTTCTAGTGGTGATATAGTGGTACAGGAAGGATTGAGTGGTTTGGGTGTCCGGAATAGCGAGTCTCTGGCTTCTACTCAGCAGTCCACGTATGTTAATGATGGCAGAAAACAGTTGTCAGCTTGGGCTGATAACAATTTGCAGACTGTGTCTACAATGAACTCTAGACATTTTCCCTTATCCGGTGATGCTAATAAGAGTGCTAATCATTCTATTGCTTTGGGTATTCAGCAGTCAGGATTCAAATCTTCACATGAACAAAATGAGAAGCTGCAGAATGATTCTTCTCAGAGATTCGTTCTGCAGTTCTCCGGAGAAGGAAGCAAATGGTTGGAGCACAGCCCTGTACAAAAACCAATTAATGAAGGCAGTCATTTTTATGGCAATTTTGCTCATTCTTCAGATGCAGAACCACATGCGAAGGGCATTTCAGTTTCTTGGAACCACCAAGAGGACATGTCCTCTCTTAATACCAGTGGCCAATCATACAATAGATCAAATGGTTGGAATTTTATTGAGTCTGTTTCGCCTGGTGGTGGTTCCTCGTTGAAAGATCACACTAATGAAACCTCATTGCAGCATATTCAGAGTGGTGAACATACAAGCTCCATGCATGAGCAAATGGGTCATAGTGGTGGTATATTTATGACTGATTCTGTTTCTAGAGCAACTGTGCATGCTAATTCTGCCATACGATGCCAACAGGTCAATTGGGAAGTTTCCAATTTAAATAATGATGCTGCTGCAATATCAGATTCAAGTACTATAAGGGCCAATCAGAAAAGCAGCCAACAATATCCAAATCATCATAATCTAAATTTCTGGAAAAATGTTTCTGGGAATTCTAGTGGCATTGAAGTTCCAGGAAAACATCAGCGACATCTGGATAAGAGCCCACAAAATATAGAGTCATCAGGACATGATGGCCTTGATAATGGGGGAGTTGAACTTGAGAAGGAGAATTCTAATACAAAAGAAAAGTCAAGTGACAGTTATCATTCTAACCTGTCCCGTCATACAAGTACTAGTTTCCGAGAAAATGTCTGGTTAGATGCAAGTGACTCGCATACTTTGCCGAAAGGAAAGCAAAAGTCATCCGATCATATTGGTCGAAAACCTTCTGGGACTCGCAAATTTCAGTATCATCCCATGGGCGATGTTGATATGGATATAGAACCTACTTATGGAATGAAAAATTTTGCTCATTCTCAGGCCATGCCCCAACAAGTTTCTCGAGGACTAACAGGTCATGACCAAGTGTATTTTGGGCAGTCCAAATATTTTGGTCACACTGGGGAAAATCCTATGGAAAATGAGAAGGTGAGTAGGTGACACACACACACACACACGCATACTCACACACAATAGAAATCTCTGGTGCTGATGTCCACATCTTCCTTAAGAAATAAAGACTACTTAAGAGTTGCTAAAAGAGGAATGTTTGTGGATTGCACTACATTAATTAACCAACTCTTTGTGCTTAAAGTTGTGCAAAGTTTTGTCTTTTAGAAACTCCGGCTTTAACATAATGCAGACATCGACGAGATATGACTCTCTCTCTCTCACTCTCACTGTCACACGCACTCACGTACGTACATTAAGTAAAGTTCTTTAGGAAAATGGGACTTAATTTTTCAATCTATACTACAGGGCCGCTTGCCTGGCTTTCAAGGAGATATGAAATACTTGGATGAAGTGCCTTCAAAAAGCGTGCATCCTGGTTATGCACTTCTTGCATCTGCTCCCTTTGACAAATCTGTTGGAAACTATGCCCCCAACAGAACTGCTCCATCGAGGTAGTTGAATATATGTGATTTTCTGCCTTTTTCCATTTTAGCTTGGTACATGTCAATTTATTTGCTTATGGTTTAGTTATTTTCAGCAATGCATTGTTTTCTCAAGAATTGGTAACTGGCATTTTAAGAAATTATTCTGACATTTTATTGTTTCCAGTAGCTGACAGTTAATTTGTTTATTGTCCTGACATGGCTCTTCATATATTCATTTCAGAATTTATTCTTTTACTTGTCCAAATTATGTTTTGAACAATCTGAGTGGGACTTTATGAATGCTGTAATCTATTTCAGTCAAAATATGCTTGAGCTTCTACATAAGGTGGATCAGTCAAAGGAGCGGAGCCATGCAACAAACCCCAGCTCTTCTGATCACAATCAATCTCAGATACCTGAAGCAGAAACCTCTGATGGGTCTGTTGATCATCTTCAGCAAAATCAGTCTTCTGCTTCACAAGGTTTTGGTTTGCAGCTGGGTCCACCATCCCAACAGCTGCCCTTTGCAGATAATGCTATATCTTCACAGAGCTCCTCCCAGGCTTCTCTAAGTTCGACACATTTCACTTCCGATATGGGGAAAAAGGGTCATACATGGTTAGCTTCCACTGCATCTGTGCAATCCTTGCATCCCTCCCGTGAAACATCTCAAGGTGACTCTAGGGATAATATTTCTAGTACCTCGGGACAGATTAGCAGCAAAGTTTCACAGTATAATATCCAGGGGAATTTTTCTGCTGGTTTTCCATCTGCCAGAAATCATCTTCAGAACCAGCAAATGTGTGGTACTGGTGGTCAAGTAACACCAAGCCAGTCTGTCAAACAGATAGGGAATTCTTCTTCTTCTGAGAGAACTCAAACTAGTCAAGCAGCTCTGGCATCAGTGCCTTACATGTCCAAAGGCACTCCCCATGGTGAACTCACTTCTGCCGCTGAAACATCCCAACTTAGTAGTAACATCCAAAAGCATGGTGGTTCTGCACTACAGTTTCCTGTGTTAGAGGCTATGCCAGTTCCTCAGCCGTCCGTTGTGCCTGGCGTGTCTCAGCAGGGTGCTCTTACAAAAATCTCTCATAATGCATGGGCCACTGTTTCAAACCAACAAAGTTCATCATTTTCAAAGGTTCCTCCCGATTTGTTTAAGACCCGTCTTCAATCTGCTAATAATTTAGAAAGAACTTTCTCTGGACCAGAGAAGCAAGATTTTCAAATTACTCAAAAAGGAGATAATGGCCCATCTGGCTTTGCAGCATATCCTGCGAAGCCACACGGATTTGTTCGGGAAGACCAATCAGCAAAAGAGCAGCAAGTATCATTGGAGAATGATGCGGGCGAAAAGATAATGAATGCTTCACATTTGCAAGGGAAAGAATCTGTTGCAAACTGTCTTTCTGACTCTACTCTTCCAAATTCCATTGCTACCCAAAGAGACATTGAGGCATTTGGACGTTCTTTAAAGCCAAACAACATGCTGCATAAAAATTACTCCTTGCTGCACCAGATGCAAGCGATGAAAAGTATTGAGACTGATCCAGATAATAGGAGCGTGAAGAGATTCAAGGGTCCAGACTCTGGTCTTGATGCTTCACAGGTAGCTGCTATGGGAGTACATCAATTATCAGCAAATCATTCCCCACTTCCGCCCGGAGACTCTAAGATTCTAAGCTGTTCATCAAAGCTAGACGATAATTGTGGGACAAATGCAAATCCCCATGATATGCTCACATTAAGTCATAATGATTCTCTATGTTCCACTGATGGTAATAGTGCAGTTGCTGTTAGAGTTGAGCATTCCCAGGTCAGTCCCAAGATGGCTCCATCCTGGTTTGATCAGTATGGAACATTTAAAAATGGGCAGATGTTATCAGTGTACGATGCACGGAAAATCACTGCTGAGAAGACTATGGAACAGCCCGTCGTTGTTGGAAAGCCTTCTGATAGTTTACATGTTGTCCATCCAGCGCAAGCGAATGCTGTTGTTGATGCTAGGCAGTTTGATAATATTCGGCAAAGTTCAATTCCCGTGTCAGTGACAAGTGAGCATCTTTCTTCCCCTCAGTTCTTGCCTCCTCTTACCACTGATCAAAGTATGGTTCATGTGAGACCAAAGAAGCGTAAAAGTGCCACAACCGAACTTCTACCTTGGCATAGAGAAGTGATGCAGGGTTTTTCAAGGCCTCATAATATCAGGTGATTGTGATATACAGTCAATTTATTGTGTTTTAAATTCTAATCACTTTTTTAATGATCAACAGCATACTTTTCTGTTATTTATTTGTCTTTACTTTTTATATTCGTAAAAGATAATTATGATATGATATCATGGTATCAGTGTAGAAAAAATTTATTGTTTTGTTTTTAATCTTCTAATCAGAAAACTGTTTTGTAATGCTTTAAGGTGACAATTATTTACTCTCAATTTTCTTACATTTATAAAGCTTATAGCGTGACCTTGTTTGTTTTATTTTTTTTCCGCAATTAAATATTTAAATTGGAGTTCTGTTATTTGCAGCATGGCAGAAGCCGAATGGGCCCGAGCGGCAAGTAGATTGACAGAGAAGGTCTGTTTTTACTATTCCCGGGTTTCTCTTGTGTGTTTGTTAAAGTGGGGGGAAGGAAGAGGGTTCCTATAATTATCAAGCATTATGTTTTTGTTAATAAATCTATGATGGTAGTGTTCTAATGGTTTCATTTTGATAATAGGTGGAAGAAGAAACTGATTTGATTGAAGATGGGATACAGGTTCTTAGATCAAAAAGAAGGCTTATTTTCACTACTCAGCTTATGCAGCAACTGCTTCGCCCTCCTCAGGCAAAAGCTCTTTCTTCAGATGCTAGTTCACACTATGAGAGTGTGATCTACTTTGTTGCCAGATCATCATTAGGAGATGCTTGCAGTAGTACATCTTGCTCCAAATGCGACGCTTCTGTGCGTGACAGTGGAAACCTGTAAGAATTGCTCTTTAAAAGTGTTCAAGCATGCTTCTGCTGTTTTGAGTTTTGTAGTTTATTAGGGAAGGATAATTACTTGTGCATACAAATAACATGATTTATAAAATACCTTATACAGCCTTTCCGAGAAACTTAAAACATCTGAGAGAATTGGTGATCAGTACATCTCAAAAGCGATGGAAGACTTTGCTTACAGAGCAAAGAAGCTGGAAGATGATATTTCAAAGTAATCATTCTTTCAAATTTTTATATTCCCTTTAGTTTTGCCCTTTTGTCACTTTTTCTGCCTAACCTGTGTCTGTCTCATGACGTTTTTGTACAAGGTCTTGTCTTCAGACACACACATTGAATAACGCTATTGATGGGGATATCAAGGTGTCATAAATCTATTTGTTTACATATAATAACATTATTGCAGTTGCTGGGTCATCTGTTCTAATTTTAGGAAGAAGTGAGTTGTTGGAGGGACTAGGGAGAGTCAATGCCAGATTTTAATGCTCTTGGGATTTTTCTTGCTTAATATTGGATTTCCATAGAGAGAAATGGTTTTACCTTAGTTTTCCCTCTGTGGCTGCATGATGTTGCTGTCATTACACTATGGACGTTTTCTCAGCTTCACATTTATTTTACATAAAGTATGCTCTTTCTCACACTTTTGTACTGGTTTCTCATTATGCAGACTGAACAAGAGAGCCTCAATCTCGGACTTGAGAGTGGAATGCCAAGATCTAGAGAAGTTTTCTGTCATCAATCGTTTTGCCAAGTTCCATAGCCGGGCGCAAGCTGAGGGCGCTGAGGCCTTATCGTCCTGTGATGCAAATGCTCAGAAATTCTTCCCACAGAGATATGTTACTGCACTTCCAATTCCTAGGAATCTCCCTGACAGGGTTGAATGTCTTTCACTTTGATAATTAATTAATTGATTTTTCCTTCTTTCTTCGTCAACTATCTCCACATCCCTCGTGCTTCTCTTGTCTATCTCTTCCAACTTAAAAACTCGGCACTTGCTCATGATTGAACCACACAAATGGAGTGTAGTTGAAGAATATCTCCATATAGGCAGTGGAGACTATTAGATTTTCAGCTAAATTGGTCTTTGTATTCTTCTTTGGAAGTCTAGAGAGAAACTAGGTTCCCCATGTTTTTTTTCCAGTAAATGGGGAGAACAGAAGCTTTTTTCAAAGGTGTTCACACATAGCTAAGTTCCAGGTAAATCATGCGTATTCTCATTATTGAGGTTTTGAATCATGGGGTTAATTCATGAATCATGGGATTTTACCTTCCTTTTCTCATGTGTTCTTTTGGGATGGGGGGCGATGATGGCCTTAAATCTTGAATTGCCGGTTTTACTCCAAGAATTAGGTAAGTTAATATTCTTTTTCTGCTTTTATTATTTTGCATCTCTTGTCTGAATCGTACAAAATTTATAACTTTCTTGATCAGAATTTTAGTATAGTGGACCAATATCAAGCAACCAAATTCAATGAATAGTACACATTTCTTGTTTCTAATTTTGGAAAATGTATGTTTATATTGATCTATTTTGAATTTCTCTTTAGCACCCCCAAGTCAATGATTATCTCCCTTTGTAGTGTCTACAATAGATTGAGATGTATGTTCTTTGGACGATGCATTGTTTGCCTTCACGTGCAATCCATCGTAGAAGGTTGTGTAGTGTCTGTCTTTCTAGTGTCTATAATAGATTGAGTTATATGTTCTTTGGACAATGGATTATTTGCCTTTATATGCAATCCGTATAGAAGTCTAAGGTGTATAGTGAATTGTATTTAATAGTGCATGGTTAGTAAACCCAATTAGCTTAAGGACTATTGGCATAGGCCTGCTTGAAAATTTTGCTTATGGTGGATATTCTGAAAACTGGGGCAAGCAATTTGGAAATTTGTTTAATTCTGATGCACTTAGGGTATGAGTCACCTATGAAACTTCATGGAAACTTATCATTGTTAGTGCTTCTATTACCAATTACAGATTACGGAGTCTATATTAGTTAAGCATTTTTTTTTTATTTATCTTTTACTCTTGTCGATTTTGCATCGCCGTTTCCCATTTTTTTTAGACCAATCCCAGTGGCATCTTCAATTTTGGTGCAAAATTCAAAATTTGCGCCAAATTTTGCATTCTCTCCAACCCATTATTTCAAATTCAACTCTATCCCCATAATTTTGAAGCTTTTCAGTGTAATTGGAAAAAAAAAGTAATAGCACAAAGAGCACTATTGTTACAGTGTCATGCCAAATTTAACGTGGCACTGTTCACCTGTGTCACAATGACGTAGGTGATGGCGCTCCATTGAAATGTTTTTTCCCCATCCAATGTCATAAATGGTGCATAGTTGGGGTTGCCCTTAGAAGTCAAATTAAGACTCATTGTGAGCTGAATATGGATAGCCACTTGTACACATTGTCATCAGTTTACACGAGAAAGCACGTTTAGTAATGGTTCTTTAGATTTTGATGCTACCCACTCTTGGTCTGTCTTAGTATTGAACTGCCGAACATTAGACCGTCTAAACACTATTAGAAATGAAATTCATTTTTCAATTTCTGCTTATTATGAGGTATTTCTGACTACAATTCTGTTTACAAGTCTCACGCTATTGTCCATTGAAACCAAGCTACCAAATTTATTGCCTGCATTAATGTGAAAATGTTTAAATCAGATGTATGGTTTTAGTTAGTCGTTGACCAGCCACAGTTGCTATGACCATTGCTTTTAAATTGGCCAAGTTTAAAACTATTTTGGCCATTTTGTTTTTCTTTCTTCTTATTTATAAATGCATAATGCACTAGTGTTTTTGCCTTGTTCAAAGTTGAGTCCTGCAGCGAGAATATTATGTTTAATATTATTTTAAATTGATGTTTAATATTATTAAAATTTAGGGCGGTGGTGAGCTGTAGCTTTTCCTGTTATTTGACTTGAGTTTTCTTTGATCCTCATGAATGCCATTTTTGCCCTTTTTGTTTGAGTTGAGTCCACCCAAAAGGCACACCTTTGCAATATTTTTGAGTTGGCTTGTTGAGCTGTGAGATCTTTGCATGATTTTGTACTTTCTAGTTTATGTGATGTTTTCAAAAAATGTTCCGCTGGAACTTTTCTTTGTCGTTGATAGAGGCGGCAAAAGTGAAATAGTCAATTGCCGATACCTTCGTTTTGGAGTCAGGGGTAGCATGTACTCCTCAATTTTGTGTTTCTTTTAGTGCTTTAGCAAATAGATGAAGCAAACTTTTATTACATATCATTTTACTTTTGCCCGAGCTGATAGTGTGCCAGCAAGTTTAATTTGTATCCGACTACATGAGCAAGTCTTTGGTTGAACGAGTTTATATTATCATGATTAAGTTGGGTATGCCTATTAGATCCAAGAAGTTAAAAAAAAAAAAAAAATTTCTTAATTACCTAAATAACACATCTGACCTCTTTGAAAAGAATAAAATGCAAATTCTCAAGGGAACTTTCTATATGATACAAACAGTTTATATCTATGCAAATCATTTTATATGACGAAGCCATCCAAATCCTTCAAAGCAAACTCTGTGCTAAACAGATTGAAGACAGAAGTAATGTGAGATGAACTAGAACCTGTTACTAAGATGCCATTAACATATATCAAAACGAGTGTCAATGAAACAGAAGAAGATTTAATAAACAAAGAGATATCAGTTTGAGAAATGACGAAGCCCCAAGTAACTAAAGCTTTTCTTGAATGATCATATCAAGCCTTTGGTGCCTGCTTAACACCATAGAGAGCATTTCTGAGTTTACAAACATGAGAAAGATAGAGAGTATCAGGGAAGTCCTGTGGTTGATGCATGTAAATATCTTCAGTAAGAATGCCATTGAGAAAAGTATTATCTATGTCAAGTTGGCATATGAGCTTGAGCTAAAAGAGTGAGACCAATTTGTACAATATGCCTATGCTTCCTTTCTACTACCCCATTTTGATTGCGAGTACGAGGGCAGTTGTGTCTAAAAAGAATGACTTCCTCTTTATGATATGGTACAAATGACCTGAATTTTTCCTCCCCAATCAAACTGTAAGATCTTAATGAAGGACTGTAATTGCTTTTCAACTTGCTTCTTGTAAAACTGAAATGTAACTAAGGCATCAGATTTGACTTCTATACCTAGTAAAGTCATCAACGAAACTAATATAATATATGAAACATGTTACTGCCATAGCACTCTAGATGGATTTTGATAATACAACGCGAAAGACTTCGACGCGCAATAGCGGACATTACTAAAAGATGTCGAAGCAATTGGGGATGAAGAGCAAATAAATGTGAAGACTCAAGACCTTATCGAAGAATACCTTGTGTGGTCTTAGCTTAGGGCTCTCTTTGTAAGTGAGTTGATAATTTAAGTCTCTAAGTTCCTAGGACATTCACATTCATTAAGATGTATTAGAGTCATGTTCAAAATATTTTTAAATCTTCAAATCCAACATTTTGGCACTAAGACCGGCATACCAGTGACCCTATTCTATTCTGAGCAGTTTTGCATCGCCTCTGAAACCAGGCTACTTCATAGCGGTCACCCATACTGGTCAGTGTGGAGTTTGCACAGTTACTGCAACCGGACTAGTATACTGATATTCATACCGATCAACCTTCTTATTTTGCTTGCTCTCGGAAACTGGCATGATTCATACCAGTCAGTAATCCGATCTTGTTTGCGCTTACCGGTGTCAAACAGTAATATTTTATAGCTATTGTAATGGCTGTTGGAGTTCTACGGTACCAAGGATCGAATCAAAAGCATATAAACATGTGTGAATTCAATCGAGAAAGTCGCGGAATACTCACATCGATCGGTTGAGCGACGCGGCAACGAACAAAACTCGAACTACTGCCTATTGGACTGCTCGACAGTAAGCACTGTCACAGCTCACTGGTTTCGGTTTCATCTTCAATTTTTTTGAGCTCCAAGCTTCGTCAAATGATTCCCGGCTCATGGGTGGACTTGCCTATCACCTTCGCATGTCTCTCGGAGTGCTAGCTCTCTTGATTTTTGCCACAAAAACCAAGCATTTTGCTTCCCTTTTTCCTTCTTTGTCACGGTCAAACCAGTAAAAGAAAAGAAGAAAATGGCGTGAGAGAGATGGAGAAGAGAGAAGAGAGATTTGTGTGTTGGTTGGCAATTGATTTCCAAAATAAAAAACATATACCAAATATTAAAATAATGATATATGTCAATCAAGCTTTCAAAAGCTTTCCAACCACTCACATCACTTCCATCAATCAATCAAGTTGTCAAGTCACATCACTCAAAGTGACAAGTGATTTGACGCATGATGCGACTAATGATTTGACGCTTGATTTGACTTGCGTGCCGCACTCGAATTCGAAATGCGAATGAGCTCGCAAACAATCCCGGGCTCGGGTTCGCTAATTCCAAATTAACGAATTTTCCGTTGCGTCGTAATTAAATGATTACGTCTAGCGAATTCACTATTCACGTCGCTAATGAATTAATTCTAAATTAACTCGTTCGCCCGAATTAAAATCTAATTTTAATTCCACGTCGAAATCCAATTTCGTTTAATATATTGAATATATTAATTTATCGATCAATTCCAAATTAATCGTTCTCTCTTTTTAAATGATATTTTATCCCAGATAAAATATCTTCGCAATTAATCCCAGATTAATTTTCTCTCTCATCTAATTAATCCCAGATTAATTAAAAGTGCGAGTCATACGTCATCGGTGAATCTTCGGGAAACGACCCATGAGATCCCCGGATATGTTGGCAGTAAATTCGATCGTCGGACTATCCGAACACGTAAGTACCTCGTACTACGTTTGTACCGATTTACAAGACAAGGTTGGCTTCTAGCAAAGCACCATGCCTACCCAATTCTCCAGAAATATGCTTACAGGAATAAATGATCTATATCAGGCGTAGTATACGTGGTATTGCGTATGTCGATCCAGTATCGGATGATCACGTGCTAGGCCTGGGGCTGGAATTGTGTCTGCCCCGTACGAAGCACATGTCGGATGTCTGGTAACTAGTCTCTATAATCGGATATACATGACCTAGTCATAATATCCCGATAGCTGCAGCATTTAAGAGAACCAGTCCCGTATCCTACGTGACCATCATCTCCACTATGACTGAAGTGATACTTCCGTCTTGACATCACACCCAACACACTACGATTCTCAATATACCCAGCATTGGCGTACACAGAACCTGTTAAAGCCCTGGACGACCGCAACCAAAGTATATTGATTGTCGCAAGTATTAGCGGTGCAAGTCTCAGGTTAAGACCAAATACACCTACCCTGATTTCGGACTTCCATAGACACATAGTCATACTACCAATGGAATTCCGAGGGGGTCTATCCAGAGTGAAGCTGTTTCCCGTACCATCGGTAAAACACAACCTCCTATTACACTTGCATGAGTATCCTATACCCAAATATATGAGAACTATGTTGTTGTGTCCTCACAACGCGCACAAGTGTAATACTAGTCTTTTACGTATTTATCGATGTCCAATCTCGATAATACTCTGACTAGGGATATTTAATGATTTATCCTTCGTGGACTGATATTGTCTCATATCATTCTCCATCCAGGAACAAATCATAGGGACCTCCTATCATTTATATATCTAGGTGATCTAATCACAAATGATAAGAGTGCAATCTCCTTTGTCACATAGTTAATTTGTACAACAACATCGTGGTCTGTACAAATAGTGACGCTATGGGTCATAATTGTCCAACAATCTTCCACTTGGCCTATAGCCAGTCACTCGAGTGTCTTACACCCGAACTATTTACGGTTGGCACAAACTGCTGAGAAAAGGCTTTCGTCAGCGGATTTGCTTGATTATCATCGGATGCGATTTATTCGATCATCACATCGCCACGATGTATGATCCGAACGAATCAGATGAATATCGAAGTATGTATCTGGATCGTTGATGAGACCATTAATTCTTTAGCCTGTGCTGACGCCTAGCTCAGCAGCTAACATAATTATATCTAATCTAATTAGATTTATTTATCGACCCAAATTGCTTCTATTGCTGCCTCAGCTGCAGTAATAACCCGCATTTGTTGTTTATTCGGTAACATTATATTGCTTGGAAGATTTCCAGCTCACTGTTCCGTAATTCAAACTGTGTAGTACCGTTTGCGACTTATAGTCGTTTTATCGGTTTAGGAAACTTGATACAGTGATCCCAGTCACTTCAAGTTCTCATTCTCCATAGACTAAGACATCATCCTTAGTTCTCTAAGATACTAAGTATGTTCTTAACTTCAATCCAGTGACTATCACTTGGATTGGCCTGTTTGTGAATCCATATGCTCAAAGCGTATGAGACACCAGGTTGCATACATTTTTCAATGTATGAGTTCTCGGAGAGTTTTTCTCGAAAGCCAATCTTTCACCGATTGTTATTTGGGAATATCATTTCCAAGAAATGACATATTATCATTATTTTTAGGACAGCCACTGTCAGTGCGCTCCCACTAACCCTCTTATATACACAAGAATCATTTTCGTTTTGAATTAAATCATAAACTATTATGATTACATCAAAACGATAATTCTAAGAACCTATGCTTGCTTCAATCCAAACATGGATCGAATAACCCGCAAACCTTGTTTGCTAGTTTTGGTACGACAAAACCGACAGGATGTTGTAAACATCCTCCAAATGGTTTCCTTTTCAGGAAAGCGATTTTGCCATTCAGCTGTCATATTTCATAAATGAAACATGCAGCTTTAGCAAGCATTATCCAAATGGATTTACCGTGGCAACATGTAAAAGGTTGAATCATAATCAACACAATGTTGATAACGATACCTTTCCGCTACAAGCCTAGCTTAGTACGTTGGTATGTTGCCTTCCATGTATGTCTTCCTTAAAGACTTATGTAGTACCAATAGGCACAATGCCTTACGGTACAACAACTAGTATCAAAACATAGTTGATATACATGGAATCCATTTCGGATATCATGACACTTTGTCATAATAGGGAGTCGATACCTTGTATCACTTCCTCATACGTAGTCAGTTGGTATTCCTCAATAAGATTGACATCTTTATGAGGTGAGATCAGAAACCCATACCCCAGGTTGTCTTATGACTCTCTCCGACTTACGTGGTTCTTGTGTATTCGAAGATTAATAGTAATAGTTTCATCATTGATGAACTATTTGTGTTCCATTAAGATTCGGTGCCTAGAATAGTTTTACTCCGATTTTCATCGAGTTTTACTATCCTCCCACTTACCACTGCATATCGGTATTCCTCTTAGGAAAACCGCATGGTGAGCAACAATTACATTGTTCTCTAGTGAGATGTATAAGTACTATACTTATTTATCCCTATGATAACCTACAATTTGGCACTTATCCAATTTGGGTTGTAGTTTGGTATCATCCAAACATATGCCTAGCATCCCAAATTTACAGGAATGAGAAATCCGGTTTCTTTATCGTTCATATCTAATATGAAATCTGTCTAACAGATTATTATGGAACCTTATTCTAAATAAGTTCTGCACTGTTTAAAGTTTATCCGTTGAAGGAAATGGTAGCTCAGAGCGACTAATGATTAACCTTATCATGTCTAACACAATTCAGTTACTCAGTTCGGACACACTGTCAACTTGACGTGTTCCGGGAGGAGTCCTCATTTGAAAGAATACTATACTCTTTCAAGTATATGAGAAACTTATTGCTTAAGTATTTTCCATTACGGTCTTACTGTGACGGTATAATACTATAGCCGATCTGTTTGTCTATTTCGTTTCGAAACTATAAAAGTTTCCGATTTGTGTTCTTCAAAAGAAACACATAACCATAACGCGATGTCACATCCGTAAAGGTCACGAAATATTCATATCCACATCTAGCCTAGCTAGATACGGGCCCACTTGCTTCACTATGAATTAGGGTTAACAGATCAGTGGCAGTTTCATTTTTACCAAGTAAAGGTGTTTTAGGCGCTTTTCCTAATAAACTAGATTCGTAGACTTTATTTGAATAGGATCAAATCAGTCCTAGTATCCACTCTTCGAAAGTGTGGATATACGATTCTTGTTTAATTGTGTCCCAGACAACAATGCCACATTTAAGTTTCTTAACTGATCAAATCAGTTTGAGCTATTTGTTTGTCATGTTATATGTTTTGAGATTTATTTATATTCAAAATATAAATGCTGTTATTCACATCTAATGTGTTTATCTCAATATCATCTTTATATAATGAAACACTTTAGTGTTCTAAAATATAAAGGTTCACCCGCAGCGGGTTAAACACTGATATAAAGATAATGTATCTAGTCAAACTAGTTACATTATAACAGTTTCCAGATTTAGGTACACACCCGAGGGTAGTTCCTAAATTTAGGTATCTACGGTTAAAACAGCGATTTTCATCCCGTTTCCAATTCGCAGATTAATCTCGATTGAAGTCAGTATCCTGTTCAAAACAGATTCTGAACATCAATATATATTTATGTATCACACTAAGTATTTAAAATCCAGTTTTAATACTAGTAGTGAACATAATTATGACAAACATATTTGAAGTCAGAGCCTTGCTCGTCTTCAATTCCTTCATGTCTGCTTTGTCCAAATGGCAGTCACGCTTCCGCGATCCCGTTTGCCACATTTTAGGCAGACATTTTGGGATATGTCCTTTATCTTCCCAGAAGATTATAATGATTTTGCCTTTGTCCCTTTTAACATTCCAGAAGCCTTTGGCCAAGCCTTGGCCTTCTAGAATATCGAAGTAAGGTGCGCCTTGCGCTACTTGCCTCATTGCAAACTTTGACTTTGTCTCCTTGAGAATAGTCATTAACTCTCCAAAAGTTTACTATTGCAATTTTAGTACTTCTAAAATCTAAGTATAGATTTATGAAGATCCTTCAATTTCTTTATCATACTTTTAAGGATCTAATCCTTAGTTCTGATTCGGAAATTAAGGAGTCTACTGCGACAAGCTAAATGGATTAAGCACTAAAGTTATCATCACATAAATCTTCCAAAGATTATGCTCTACTATTTGCTTAACTCCGGGTTTTAGGCATAATATGTTATTTTATCAAATAAAGTAACTTATTATTTCCAGGACCATCATGAAATTATTCCCAATTTGAAAATTAAACCATTTAAATACATTTTCCTTAGGATTATGTTTTAAATGTCAATCTTTCAATTATATATTGATTTTAATAGTCCAACTATTTAATCAACGATTTCGGTACCTTTATTATAATGATTACAATAGTCCAACTATTTAATCAACTATAATTTAATAGATTAAAATCAATTATATTGATTACTATAATCCAATTATAAAATCAACTATAAATGAATAGTTTGAATACAGTCCAACTATTTATTAAAACAACAATTTAAATATTGGTCCAACTAACATTTAATATATTTGACGAATGATATTTGTGTTGAGCGCGTATGGCAAGTAATCAAATGAGTATTGCAAATTCAATTCTTGCCTCCCACTATTTTTCGGCGAGCCTCTAACCCTCTGTCGAGTACTTGGGAAACCGTGTTTCCTAGCGGGCTAGGATCCCGTTAAATATCACACAATCTTGACTTTGGCCAACAAATTGTATGATAATTAACTAGGTAGATCTCTAAGATCGATTGGATCCAATCCAATTCCTAGATCCGGTAGGGGGACATCCAAGTCCGAAACATATATCTTATATATGCCAATACATCCAATGTATTACCTAACCTTTTTCCTCTGAATCAACTACGCCTTGGCTTTGGCACAACAAACTTAGTGACCCAGTTAAGCGCGACCCATTGACCATGGAAAGCTTCGTAATCAATGTCGATGGACAATAAGTGGTCTTGACTTTGGCCAACAAACCACAACTTGGACAAGACACCAATATGGAACAAAGCTCTCGTGATTCAAACACATCCTCGACGGACAAAGGCCTTGACTTTAGCCAACAAACCAATGTGCAGGCATTGTATTTTTGCATGTGAAACTTGATGATGAGTCTCAGTTGGAGGCACTACCTTTTAAGTCACGGAAGCCGCGAGAAACGGACGTCGGAAGGGAGGAGTCAAGAATTGACTCATATTCGGATTAAGTTCACTGGTTTAGCTTCGGGTTACTTGTTGGTTTTCAGTTTCGAAAATTATTCCCGGCCCAAAAAACTCACAAATCACCTAACCTCGGCCCAAAATCCTCGCAAGCCCCTTTGCCTTGACCCAAAACCCCCGCAAGCCCACACACCTTGTCCACACAAACCAAACCCACCAACCAAAAGCCCACACGCCCACACCAAAAGCCCACACGCTCAATCACCCTAATTACACCCAAATTAAATAAAATATTAGATTAAATATTAATTAGATAATGTATTTGAATTAAATAAAATATTTTAAGCCATTTTCCAATCAAATAAAACATAATATATAATCATACCTAATTTGGACAAATCAAATATATTAACTTCCTAACTAAACAAAATCACATACTAAATTAAAAAGATGTCATGCCTAATTAAAATCAATCATAACAAATAAAAGATATTGACTTCCTAATTTGAACCAAATTTGTCCCCCCTCAATCTAATCTTTTCCTTGTTGGATACCAAATCAAATCCTCCCTTTAATGCCAAATCATATTCCTTGTGAGACAAGGAGGAGCCCTAGCCATTCTCTATATAAACAACCATCACCCAAAGCTCTCCCCCTCTCCAAGACACACGTTTTTTTGACAAGAAGTCACAAGCAAAAAATAGCAACAAATCCCTTACAAGTTCACGCATATTACACCAAAAAATAACAAAAAATTCTCTTCATCTCCTTCCCCTACTTGATCGAAAAAAACACAGCCCATAAGCCTCCCTATATCACCGAAACAACAGCCTCGTAAACCTCCATGCAGTACCAAAAAACTACACTCCTATTAGCCCTCAAAACAGTCCCTAAAATCCCTAAACCAGTAACATAAAAACTCCACTTATAACCCTTAAATAATCACACAAAAACTGCACTTAAAACCCACAAAAAAAACACCCAAAACAGTCCCCTATACACCTGAAACAGTGACCAATAATACGGCAGCGAAACCGTGAGGAAACAACAGCAAAACGGAGTCAAAATAGTAGCTTGAGCAGCGAAACATCGAGGTAAAACGCAAACCAGTGAACCAGAAAATAATCACACAAGACTACACCAATACGAGGGTATTTTCCACACTCATTTTCTGTTTTATTAATTATTGAATATTGCTTGCATGACTGTCATGTTGAAATGTATGTTGCGGCCCTTGAGTAGATAAATATGCATGAATAATGAGATGTTGTATGTTGTGGCTTTGGAATAAAATGAGAGATGTGTCAACTCTCGCGGTATATCGGATGGAAACCCGGACATAAATTTCATAGCCGATTCCGAATGGACGGTAGTATGATCTGTACTTGGGATACAACTCCACGTACCGCTTGAGTAAACGACACCCTCTTTTGTTTTGTGTTGCTTTGGTTTATTTATTTTTCGTCAGTTGAATCCTACATGTTGCTCATTTATGTATGATTCAATCGAGCACATGGGCTTAGTAAGTGGAATGAAAGATCCCCTATGGGGATGGGTTAAAGCCCTTTACCACGATGCTTTGCCGCGCCGGTTGATGTGTGTTCGGTTGAATGTAAGATACGTTTAATCGGACATACTGAGCTTGACATTGTTGTCTTTATTCTTTGTGTTGCATGCATCAAGTCTGGTTCCGTTCGAATGCGTTCTCGAACGCTACATGAATGAGAACCTTCTGTTTACCATTCGAACGCGTTCTAGAATGCTACGTGAACGCACACGCACTTTCTTAGTCTCATCATGGATCAGGTCTGGTTCCGTTAGAACGCGTTCTCGAACGCTATACGAACGCGAACCTTCTGTTTACCGTTTGAACGCGTTCTCGAACGCTACATGAACGCGCACGTACTTTCTTATTCTTATCATGCATCAGGTCTGGTTCCGTTCGAACGCGTTCTCGAACGCTACGCGAAGGCATACGCACTTTCTTAGTCTTATCATGCATCAGGTCTGGTCCCGTTCGAACGCGTTCTCGAACGCTATACGAACGCGAACCTTCTGTTTACCATTCGAACGCGTTTTCAAACGCTACGCGAACGCACACCCACTTAACTGAGTCCTTTTCATCAGATATCATACATAGTTTTCCTAGTAGCTATACCCATATGTATGAGTACAATGTGTTTAATGTATTATGCTTCATATGCCTATGTCACGATAACCTTTGAGTATTATTTCTTGTGGTATATCAGATGGAAACCCAGACATAAATTCCGTAGCCGATTCCGAATGGACGGTAGTACGGTCTGTACTTGGGATACAATTCCACGTACCACTTGAGAATGTGCTCACATGTGTGCTTGCGTGGTTAGTATGTGTGCTTGTGTTTTCTTGAATATAATATGCCAATGATGTTGTATGTTTGTCGTTCCTTTGATGTACTTTCAAGCATGCAATCTTAGATGTGAAATATATGTAAATTTAGGTGTAAGTTTTATTTTGTACATGTGAATTTAGAAGCATGATACTCTTGGAAATAAGTTCTACTTAAGCCTGATTAAATTATTACATAAATCCTTTCATTACAAGTGACATAAGTAAGGGACCATTCCGAACCCAACGGTTTGAGGTCTTCCCTTGCGAGGGGTGAGTGCGGCCTTAAATCTCATTTTCCCGGTTCACACCGGGTGGCGACTCCATTATTCTCCGGTTTAGTCCCCCGTGGCTACTCCGTACTCCCGACCGGCCCCCGAGCCCAGGACAGCATGCGTCGCCCAGTTTCTGTGTCCCACAGTCTGGCGACTCCACTGGGGATAGAGAATCGGCCCCGAATATTGTCTTGTAATGTTTGGATTTATGTTTTAATTGACCGTGTCTATAGTGGATAAAATGGGGGTTTAATAAAAGGCATTTTAAGGCTAGGTAATGGTTGGGTGTCTTCCTTCATTCACTATCTTTCTAGAAGGAAAAGCTGTGAAGGCACCTATATAGCCATCTACTCGTAGCCTATTGTGATGGACTAATTTGGAGGACTCGTTGTTTATTCCTGACAACAAGCGATAAGAGCCTAAGAGGCTTGGGTATTTAAGTGAGCCTCGCTCCACCTTCCCTCTGGGGAATCTACAACGGGAAATCCATTTGACAGTCCGTCACACACCATAGCTCATTGGCACGTACCTTAGTGTATAAAAAAAAGGGTGCGCTCACTTGGTCGCACAGACCCTTGATTGGGGAGACCTAGTTGTGGGCCATCCTTCGCCGATGAGAGCCTTTGTCTATACTCTTGTGAACCCACCCATAGACCGGGTTTGTATGGTTAAAGTAACAATTATTTCCTTGAGTATGTGCTTGTGGACCATCCTCATTTGGATGCAGTTGGACTATTGTCAGAAATGCGGACTTGCTGGGTCATTTAAACTGGGGCGAGTTCGTACCTTATGACCATTAGGCCCAAAGCTTCTGAAATGTTGATGGGCCATTCTGTAGAAATTATTGTTTTATGTTTGCATTATCTTCCTTTTATTCTTTTGTTTGGGAACATCGTCGTTTGGATACGTTTGGACCATTTGTCATGGGATATGGGCTTGTTGGGCCATTTAAACTGGGACAAGAACGTATTTTATGACGATTGGGCCAAAGTCTTCTAAGTGATTGATGGACCACTTTGTGATTGTGTTCGAAATGTTACCATTTGGATTTAGTCGGGCTCTTTGTCATGAGAAGTGAACTCATTGGGCCATTTAAACTGGGATGGGTTCACTCCTATGACAATTAGCCCGAAAGATTCTAAAATGATAACGGGCCGATTTGTTTGAGAGTTTTAATTGATTTAGTATGTTATATATGTTACATGCATCTCATGCACCTCATACATACATATATCATGTTAACACCATCTATGTCTAAAAAAGACATCATAGATACCGTTTGGGTTAGAGAAGGGACAAAACTCACTAAAAGAACAAGTATGAGTGAATCCGATAATGAGGTGTCCCGTATGGATCAGTTAGAGAACGGTCTCGCCAAGATCACTGAACAGTTGCAGGCTTTGACTACTACTGTGGCTGGCATAGCCGGGTCTCGTGCTGGGGGTAGTTCTGGAGATGTAAGACAAGAGGAACCTCCGAACAGATTGGGGGATGATATCCCCGCTTTTGATGATGATATGGCAGAGTATGCAGCAGGCAGAGTATCTGGGTCTCAGGCAGAGTTACAGAAGCTCCGGGATCAGGTTGAGTCGGTTACCCGCAAGATGAGGGGTAAGAATGAGGATTTGCTGGATTATGACACACTGCCTTTCGAGGAACAGTTGCCGACACAGTTCAAGATGCCTGATATGGCTAAGTTTAACGGGAATGGGGATCCAAGGGTGCATCTCCGACAGTTTGTATCAGTCATGAGTTCAGTTGGCTTATCTCAGCGCCAAGTGCAGAAAATGTTTGGAATGCCGCTTGATGGAGCTCCCGTGGTGTGGTACCACAGTTTGGAGAAGAAAGTGAAGGAAGATTGGAGGGAGTTGGCTGATGCTTTCCTGAAGCAGTATGTCACTGACCTAGAGATCGATCTGTCACTCCGTGATCTGGAGAATGTTAAGCAGAAATCGGAGGAGAGTTTTAAGGAGTATGTAGACCGATGGAGGGGTTTGTTGTTGAAGATGCAGACTAGGCCTTCGGAGAAGGATCAGATTAAGATGATTATCAAGGGCACCAAGCCCTCCATTTACAGCAAGTTGAGGAGGATGACCTCCATGATTGCAGACTTTCGGCAGTTGAGGGAAACTGTCATGGATATTGAAGAAGAAGAGGGCGTGAATAGAAAATTCTCTGGTCTGAACAGGAGGCCCATTGGGGGAACATCGGGAACAAAGCCTGTTTCTGCTAAGATTGCCGCTATCCGGAACAGGAGATTTTCCAACTTGGGAAGACCACTGTCAAAGGTGCTAGAGAAATTGAAGAGGGAATGGCCCTTAAAAACCTTGGAAGCCAAACCAT